>LR749888.1:206349-272384 GCA_902729485.2 Mus minutoides
AGCAGGGAAGGAATGGCCACAGGTGTTCAAAGCTGCTGGTCCGTAGTACCCAGGGAAAAAGCCTCATGTGGGCATTGCTAACCCCCATGCCGTGGGAGCTGGAGATATGAATGTCATTGGAGTTTGTTGGCCACCAGCCTAGATCCAGGTAGCTTGAGAAAGAGACCCTGTCTCAAAGGCGTCAGAGAGTAATAGAATGAGCCATTTGCTTGTTGGAGTGATGTTTCTGTACACTGAGTGAAGATGTGTCTCTGTCTGTTCTTGCCTGCCTAAGGCACCTTCTAATTGGTTAAAATAAGCCTATGGCCTATAACAAAAGGCTAGATAGTAAGGTGGGACATCCGGCAGAGAAGGGACTCTGGGAAAGAGAGAGGCTCAGGAAATTCACTGAGACTCAGAGGAAGTCAGACTTATAAAACTGAGGCAAGGTTACCAGTCACGTGGCAGACATAGAATGGTATAAATGGGTCAATTGAGTTACAGGCTAGTTGAGCAACAAGTCTAGCTTAAGGCCTAGGCGTTCATTCATAAATAAATAAGACTTCAAATCATTATTCAGGAACTGGGGTGGACATAGAAAAAAAACCAAATGGTTACACTTGCTGACATCCTCTGTCCTCCATGACTCCTACACACACACACACCAAGATTGGATTAAAAGAACCTGTGGTTGTCAATGGCCAACTATTAAGTGCAATTTGGATAACTTAATAAATTGTCGCTAACATAGTTTGTGGACTATGTTTGTGACTCGTATGTGTGTGTGTGTGTGTGTGTGTGTGTATGTGTGTGTGTGCATTCAGATGTTTATGCACACATGTGAACATGGACACAGGTGTCGCTTTTTTGATCACTTTCTTCCTTTTATTCTGAGATGTTGTCACTATCTCAGTGTGCAGCCCTGGGTGGCCAGCCTGGAATTCACTCTGTGGATCAGGCTGGCCTGAGTGTTCGGATTAAAGACGTGTGCACACCAGCACCTTGGCTCCTCCTTCCTTCTTTTTTTTTTTTTTTTTTTTTTTTTTTTTTTTTTTTGTTGTTGTTGTTGTTGTTGTTGTTTTGGTTTTTCAAGACAGGGTTTCTCTGTGTAACCTTGGCTGACCTGGAACTCACTCTGTAGACTGGCCGGCCTCGAACTCAGAAATCCGCCTGCCTCTGCCTCCCGAGTGCTGGGATTAAAGGCGTGCGCCACCACGCCCGGCTTTCCTCCTTCATTCTTGAGTTAGAGTTTCTCACTAAACCCAAGGCTCACTGGTTTAACTAGACCATCTGGACAACAAGTTCCATGGTGCCCTCCTCTTCTCCCCTGGCCCAGTTCTGGGG
This sequence comes from Mus minutoides, assembly GCA_902729485.2. NCBI lineage: Eukaryota > Metazoa > Chordata > Mammalia > Rodentia > Muridae > Mus > Mus minutoides. Next base: position 207,673 of record LR749888.1, read on the forward strand.
TCAGAGACAATGAGCTGCTTGCTATGCCTGGGTGGGTTTTTCTTTTCTGTTTTTGTTTTGTTTGTGTTTGTTAAGGGTCGACAGCAAGTATCTTTACCACTGAGCCATATTACTGGCCCATTTTTATTTTATTTTATTATTATTTTGTTTGTTTGTTTTTCGAGACAGGGTTTCTCTGGCTGACCTGGAACTCACTTTGTAGACCATGCTGGCCTCGAACTCAGAAATCCGCCTGCCTCTGACTCCCGAGTGCCACCACGCCCGGCTCTACCCTCTACATTCTTTCTTGACACAGAGTCTCACACTGAACCGGAAGTTTGAGTTTCAGCTAGATTGGCAGGCCAGAGAACCCCCAGAATCCATCTGTTGCACCCCCAGTACAGATGTGGGCAGCCTCAGTGCCTGGATTTTTTTGTTTCTTTTTTTGGTTTTTTTGAGACAGGGTTTCTCTGTATAGCTCTGGCTATCCTGGAACTCACTTTGTAGACCAGGCTGGCCTCGAACTCAGAAATCCACCTGTCTCTGCCTCCCGAGTGCTGGGATTAAAGGCGTGCGCCACCATGCCCGGCTAGTGCCTGGATTTTTACACAGATGCTGGGAACCCAAAATCAGGTTCTCAGGTGTGTGTAGCACACCCTTTCCCTACTGAGCCATCTTCCAAGTCCCTCAAATCTTTAAAAAAAAAAAAAAAAACATGAAATAAAAAATATGAGAAGCAGTAAGCCTTTAAGGCCCAGGACAATCTAAGCTTTGTTCTACATGAAGCTGAGAAGCAGTGCAGGCTACAATAGCCTGCCTTACAAAGGGATTGTTTACAAAGTTGGAAGAGCGTGTGGAAGTAGTGTGTGTGTGTGTGTGTGTGTGTGTGTGTGTGTGTGTGTGCACGCGTGCGCACACACAACGGCATGGGCTTGATTGTAGCAACACTAACATTACTAAATGGAATCCAGAGAAGAGGAAAGCAGTAACCTCCCTTCTGGGGTCAGAGCCTCGTCTGGGTGACCATGTAGGATAGTGGGGGGTTGGGGGAGAGGAGCAGGAGGAAATGAATAGGCTTCCCTTTCCTCCCTTCCTCTGATCTTTGATGATCTGAGATGCCCACTGAGCAACCCCAAAAGTCAGCCAGAGGTCAAGAGCACTTCTCCATGCAGCCAGGGGCTGGTGATCTGCTCACAATGGCATGTACCCTCCCAGGCTGCCTGAAGGTTAGACTCACCGGACCATCCCAAGTCCATACGCGCATATGGCAGCACCACACACAGGAAGGAGAACTGTTGCAGGTGGTGCTATATGGGTCCTTACACCTTTTATATGGCATTTGGCAGAGGCAGAGGCAGAGGCAGAGGCAGAGGCAGAGGCAGAGGCAGAGGCAGAGGCAGAGGCAGAGGCAGAGGCAGAGGCAGAGGCAGAGGCAGAGGCAGAGGCAGAGGCAGAGGCAGAGGCAGGAGCCAATCAAGCAAGCCCACAGGAGAGGTGGAAACCACTACAGGTGCCAGGCTGGCTGGCCATTGGAACCAACAGCAGTGCCTATGAACCGAGTACCCGGAGCGTCTGTCAGGGCTGATGTGTCAGGGCTCTGTTGGTCCCAGAATACATGAAAATTGGGGTAGAATCTTCCCCATCTGGGGTGGGAGGTTGGGGGGACTGAAGCTCAGAGACATGGCTCCTCCTGCCTAAGGCAACATAGCCAATGAGAGCCTGATCCTCAGCCTGATTCACGGTCCCATTGCTACAGTCTTCCCATCTGTCACACCCTTTTTAGACAGTGGCACTTAGGAACAACACTTACTTTTTTTTAAAAGATTTGTTTATTTATTATATGTAAGTACACTGTAGCTGTCTTCAGAGACACTAGAAGAAGGGCGTCAGATCTCATTATGGGTGGTTGTGAGCCACCATGTGGTTGCTGGGATTTGAACTCAGGATCTTTGGAAGCACAGTCAGTACTCTTACCTGCGGGGCCATCTCGCCAGCCCAACATTTACAAATTGTAACATGAAAAACTTAATTAAGATTGTCTTCTACTTAGCAAATATTTCCTTAGTGCATCGGATTCCTAAGTACTCACAAAACGGGTAGATTCCCACTAAAGAATAGGAGGGTAGCCAGGCATGGTGGCACACACCTTTAACCCTAATACTTGGCCTTGGGAGGAAGAGGCAGCAGAAGAGAAAAATTACATACACACACACACACACACACACACACACACACACACACATAAAGCACACATGTACCTATGTATATAATCTTTCATTTATTATTTGAAAATTTTATAAATGTGTAGAATATATTCTGATTATGTTAATGAACCACTCCCCGAACTCCAACTCCCTTTAAATCTCCCCAAACGTGTCTCCCTGCCATCTTCATTATTTTTTCTTTTATAATTCATTGAACCCAATCAGTGCTAACCATATGTGAATGGGTATGAGCCCATCCACTGGCTTATAGGCCAGCTACCAGAGACCACACCCTCCCAGAGCGAGGCCAAAGACCCAAGAGCGGCCGTCAACTGCCAATGGCTCCTTAGCTAGGGAGAAGACCTTCATAAGTCTCTCCCAGCGAGGGAAAGCCAGGGAGAAGAAAACCTTTCCTCCTCAAGTTACTTTTGATCATGATGTTTTATCACAGCAACAGAAAGCAAAGGAAACACCCTAGATCTGCCCTGCTCTCAGCTTTGGCCAGAGAGGCTCCTTCAAATCTGGGCAAGCAGCTCTAAGGTGGGGAGAGTGGTAACTAATCAAAGTGCTCAGAATAAGTGACCAGGAGTGCTCAGCCACAGAGCGGCCTCCTGCACCACTCCTTTGCGCAGAGACCCAAGAGCATGGCAGAAGAAAGGGCAGAAAGGATGTAAGAGCCAGAGGTGGGAGGATGGGGAGCAGGGTTGGGAAATGCTCTCTCCAGACCTGAGATAGTTGTTTCACGCTGTCTCCTCGGTACCAGGAATGGAATTCAACTCATCAGGCTTGCACAAGCAAGCGTGTTTACCCACTGAGCCAGCTCCCTAATCCTTCAAAATCTTTTTGAAGTTCAAAGCTATCAAGGTCTGTCAATGGACTTAACGAATTGCTTCCTTGTTCTCTGTCCTTGTCCCGTCTCTATCTGCTTTGGTTTGCGATAAATATCAGTAGACAGATGGTCAGTCTGAAAGATAAATTGGCCAGTGTGGAGAGGAGCTGGTGACAAGCTTGAAAAGAAAACTTAAGCTACAGGGGGAAAAGCTTTGACATGAGACCGGAGTGTCGAGACTGTAGTATCCCACTGGGTCCGGGACAAGAAAATGATAGCACAAGCCGGGCGTGGCGGCGCACGCCTTTAATCCCAGCACTCGGGAGGCAGAGGCAGGCGGATTTCTGAGTTCGAGGCCAGCCTGGTCTACAGAGTGAGTTCCAGGACAGCCAGGGCTACACAGAGAAACCCTGTCTTGAAAAACCAAAAAAAAAAAAAAAAAGAAAGAAAAAAAAAGAAAAGAAAAGAAAAGAAAAGGATGGCACATAATATGAACTTTAAGGAATGTTTATCTCCAAGGAGTTTAAAAAGGCTAGTGGAGAAGGGACTGGTCTCAGAGTCATCACTCAGGGACTCAAGGGGGCAGAGCCTCTGAGAGTGGTGAAAACAGATGGAAGCCTGAGAAGTGGCCAAGAAATCTGGAGGAACCGGTACCTCTAGCAGGTGTGGGTAACTAGCGCCTTCAGCAGGAACAAGAAGATGTTTGTTTGTTTGTTTTGTTTTGAGACAGGGTTTTCTCTGTGTAGCCCTGGCTGTCCTGGAACTCACTCTGTAGACCAGGCTGGCCTCGAACTCAGAGATCTGCCTACTTATGCCTCCCAAGTGCTGGGATTAAAGGCGTGCGCCACCTCTGCCCTCTGAACAAGAAGCTTTGTCCAGAGGCTGGAGAAACGGCTCAGTGGTTAAGAGCACTTAGTGCATTTACAGAGGACCTTTGTTCACTTCCCAGCACCCACATCAAATTGCTCACAACCACTTATAATTCCAAACCTCCGGGGGAATCTGATGCCCTCTCGTCTCCACAGGCTACCAGAATGCATGTGGTGTACTTAAACGGGAGCGCGTGCACACACACACATACACATACATGTGCACATAAAAATAAACAAAGCTTTAAGAAAAGAAAGAAAACTGTCCACTTGCAATGCAGATGTGCTACTTGATGTCCAGGGTCCCAGGGGAGGGCAGAATGCAGATATTCATTGTCAAGCCAGGATCCATGTTTTCCGGCTGTCCTTCTCTTCCCCTCAAAGTTTCAGCACAGCCTAGCGTAGTCAAGGAGCAAAGAAGATGCTCTAACCGACATCTCCTTGGACACAAAGCCCGGGATGGAAATAAGTGGGTGGAAGCCAGAGTGTGTAAAAGGAACAGAGCTGTAGCCAGCAGAGGCTTGGAGCACGAGTCAGTTAGAGGTTCACGAAGGCTTGAGCAGTACGTTCCTCAAAAGCAAAACCACTTGAAGCTTGTCATCTGGGACAGCTGAGGCCCAGTGACCAGCCCCCAATAGCCCAAGAGGCTTCTGTTACAAGAACCCTCAGCCAGGAAAGGCAGCTGCTGGCTGTAGACGTGCACGCAACTTCCTCCTTGACTGTTCACTTCTATGAGTGGCAAAGGGGCAGAAGGGCTGAGGGCTGAGGGGAACCCTGGAGAAAAAAACCACCCTAAGATTTCCACTAGGTCTAGGGCCTGTCCTCAGGCTCTGGGCCTCTCTGTTGCCATAACCTTCTGTCCCAGCCTTGGCTTTTTTTTTTTCCTAGTGAAGGGAGGTTGGAGGCGTAACCCTGAGAAGCAAGCAGCCCACAAGCCACAGATAGCTAGCACTGGCCTTGGCAGGCACACTGTGTTGTCTCTGTGAAAACAGCAGGGCTAATTATACTCAGCTGGCAGCGGGGTGAAGGGAGTTTCCCAGCTCCCCCCCCCTCCCCGCTTGCCTCTTTTTGTGTGGTAGACATTGTGGGGAGGTGTGGGGACTGAATGGCCAAGAGCAGATGGGAGGAGTTAGAGTCAGCCTTACAAAGGAGCCAGGCCCAGTCCTGCTAAGGACTTGACCTAAAATCCTAGGAGGAGGGCCATGTTCAGCTCCTTCCAGGATCTGTGGTCCACCAAGAGGAGCAAGTGGCCGAGGGGTGTGTGTGTCACCCCATAGAGCTCTGAAGGGACAGAACCCTCTAGTGGAAGAAGCTGTCTGCTCTTCCTTCCTCAGCAAAGACACTTTGCTGGGGTTAAGACTGTTGCACACAGCCACCAGGAACTGGCAGAGGTGTGGGGAGGGGGGAGGAGGGAGGGGAGGCCTCAGATGGTGTTGAGCTCTGTTCATCTGAATGACCAGTAGCTCTCCCCAAACCACAGACAAGCTATGTAGGTCAGAACCTGATCAGGAAGGCAGTCCAGCATCAGGAAGGTAGCTCTTTAGAGATGAACCTGTACTGCTGTTCTATGTTCTGGGTGATACCCGAGGGTGGGTATCACAGAGCAGAGTACCAGTGATTTCTTGAGCACTGCACATTTGGCTTGGATCATCATGTCAGGCTCCTGAGACAAATTCCCAGCTTAAGAGGCACTGAGAAAAATCTAGCATCCCCTCTCCTCAGGCTGTTTGTTCCTGGATCCTTCCCTTCCTGCGTCCCAGCCTCCATCCCCGTGGCAGGTCCAGCTCATAGAAGCAACTGGTTTTCATCTTGAATCAGTTGAATCACACTTGAATTGGAATGAATGATCTGTGCAAGCTGAGGCCACAAGTCATTGTGGTATCTGCATTGGCTCTGAAAAGTAGCCTGTGGTAGGTAGTGTATATTTAAGGGTGCGATGGAAGTTGTTTTGGTAAGTTGGTGTGTGTGATTTCATTCACTGACAGGCCAACTATGGAAATGGGGTTGCCTCTCCTGACCCCCATTTCAGACCCAAACATATTTGTTTCATAGTGTCCTCCAAAACCCTTTGTTCTGGAACTTGCTGTTCAGATATCTGTGACAGGAAGGGAGCTAACGCAAGACAGTCCAAATGAAACATTGTGCCCTTGAGAACAGTTACAAAATAAACCATTTCCAGAAGGAGTTACTGTGTTTATCTTGTGATATAAAAATGCCTGCAGTGGTGTAGCTGGAGAGGTGGCACCACAATTAGGAGCACTGGATGCTCTTCCAGAGGACCCAGGTTCAATTCTCAGCACCCACATGGTAGCTCACAATTGTCTGTAACTCCAGTTACAGGGGATCCAACACACTCACACAAACATGCATGCAGGCAAAACACCAATGTACATAAAATAAAAATAAATACATCAAAAATGCCTGCAGTGGGAGCCCAGGCAGTAAGGAGCCAGTAAGGAGCCCAGGCTCAGCCATGGGAATTTATCTGAGGAGAGAAAGCTTGAATGGGCGTCCTAGCTGACCATCTCATCGTCCACAGCTGATTTCTGCTGGGTGTTTGTAAGCCCCAATTTGATGATGTCATCTACCTACTGTCATATACTGCTTCACTAGGAAGCCTCACTCGAGGGGGTCACTCTTCCACAGGGCACTCTCTGAATCCAGAACACCAGCTAACTGGCATCCCCAGTAATCATCTGCTAGATGTCTGTAAGTCCCAATGTGGGGATATGTCTCTCCATTGTGCTATTCAGTTGTCTCTCCAGCATGCTGTGGGCTCCTGAGGGTTCCTGAGTTAATGGTGTTTCTTATATAATTTATAAGGATTTTAGATTTACAAAAGCCAATCTCAGGTCAGCAAAATGGCTAAGCAGGTAAAGGGTGCTTGTCTGGAAAGCCAAAGGCCTGAGCACTATCCCCAGATGGGTGGAAAAGAGATCCTACTCTACATAGCTATGCTCTGACCTCTCCCAGCCCACACACACACTGCAAAATGTGCAAGAATACATACACAATAAAGTAAAAAACAGGGCCAAGGAGGTGGCGCAGATCTAGCATGAGGATCTGAGTTCAGTTCCCAAGGCCTAACATAGGGTAAAGAGAGCCAACTCTTACAAGTTGTTTTTGACCTTAGACAGTGCTCTCTGTCTCTGTCTCTCTCCCTTCCTAGTCTCTCTTTGTCTCTCTCTGCCTCTCTTTCACACACACACACACACACACACACACACACACACACACACACACACTGACTGTATGTACTTCCTTTTGATCCCCACGTCTGCCTCTGTTTCCTTCAATGTAGTCTATGCCAGGCGGGCCTCCCCGACTCCACCCTGAAAACTTGAATTCATCAGGAACTCCATTTTTTTTTTTTTCTCATGAATCCACCAGGACATAGCGTTGGTGCTCCCCTCCCTCTCATGATGCGTCCCCTCCCGTCTCAGGTCACGTCCATCCATCCCTCATGTATATATGTAGATGGTCACTGCCTGCTTCCTGTCAGCGCTCAAAGCACCCGCTGGCCTCTCCACCCCTGACAGCTGCACACTGGAGCAGGCGTAGAGGGAAGCTCATTCTGTTTTAGCTTTGTAGTCTGGAGTAGTTTCAAGGATTTTTTTTTTTTTTCTCCTGCACATGGCGGTCTGGGGTGGGTTTTCCGCTATACTTCAGAAGTGAGTGCGGTGAAGTTCAACCACACCCTCGGTACTTACGGTAGACCCATCCCTCCATGCTTTAGCATGCATCCCCCTCCCTGAGACTCTGCAATTTACTGCTGTCTTGTTTGTTTTCCTGTCCCTCCATCCATTAAAATGTGGCAACTGGCCGGGCATGGTGGCGCACGCCTTTAATCCCAGCACTGGGGAGGCAGAGGCAGGCGGATTTCTGAGTTTGAGGCCAGCATGGTCTACAAAGTGAGTTCCAGGACAGCCAGGACTACACAGAGAAACCCTGTCTCGAAAAAAGAAAAAAAAGAAAAGAAAAAAAACAACCCAATAAAATGTGGCAACTGGTTGTGTTTGCTTCTTTACTTGGTCTTCAGAGACAAGGTGGAGTGGGAGGTGTCTAGAAGGATTTTCAATTAGATTTTTTTCTTTTAGGTGTGTGTGTGTGAGTGTGTATGAGAGACCATCCACAAACATCAGAGATGGGTGTGACCTCCTGAGACAGCCGTGAAGGACATGCCAGTTCCCAAGCACCACAAGAGGGAGGGATGAATCAACTCTTGGTCCTGGTAGTTCTATGAAAGCAATGGACGAGCTGATGAATTGGGATTTGCAGAATTATAGGGGGGAAAGTCACGGCACGGACCGCAGTGGACAGAACAGAGGTGGACATGGGGATCAAGAGGAAGTGGGCACACTTGTATAGGGTAAAGCAGGCACTCAAAGGGGAGAAGCCTACAGCCAGGCCGAGGAGTAGAGCTTGGCCTCAGCCTGGGCAGGAAGCCAGAGAACATTCAAGGGAAGGAGGGTGCCAGCCCTTAGTGATTTCTTTCCCTTTCCTCCCACCTCTGCAGCAGCTTCTGCCGCTCCCTCCCTCGCTCCATCAGGGGTTTTCCCAAACTGTCAACTGGCCAGAGTCCTGCAGGGCAGGGCCCAGACAGGGCTACAGAGTGTGCCTTGGGAACAAGGTTGCTACTCTCACACCCAACTGGCTAGTTCCTAACACAGGAGGGAACAGCAAGACACTAAGAAAAGCCAGCAGCAGCAGCAACAACAACAACAACAGCAACAACAGCAACAGCAACAGTAGCAGCAGCAACAACAACAGCAGCAACATCAGCAACAACAGCAACAACAACAACAACAGTAGCAGCAGCAACAACAGCAACAACAACAGCAGCAGCAGCAACAGCAGCAGCAGCCATGCTAGCCATGAGCACTTTGCCACTGGCTGAGGAAAGCTGTCTGGGGTAGGACAGACTTTATACACAGCAGTGTAAGTGTGCCATGCATATGTAGAACAAAAGTTCTCAAATGCTCACTGTCAGAATTACCAGGGACTGAGGGGGCCTGTTCTCCTCCATTGAGATCAGCATGTCTAGTGTGGAACCGAAGAATGTAATAGGCTCTTAGGCAAGGCAGGGCATTGGTGGTACACACTAGTAATTCCAGAACCTAGGAAACTGAGGCAGGAGGATCGAGTTCAAGGTAAGTATGGATTAGAGTGAGATCTTACCTCAAAAGCAGACAGGCAGACAGACAGACAGACAGATAGACAGACAGACAGACAGACAGACAGACAGACACTCAAAGAAGCAGCAAGTAATTCTGATGCAGTAGCTGGTGAGTCCAGAGGGTTGGATGCTGGGCCGTATGGCCCAAAGCCATTAGGGAAATGGACAACCTATGTTGGTCAAGCAAATCAAGAAGCCCCAGGACTTTTCCTGTCTTCAAATCGGTTCCCCAGCCTACCTGATGCCAAGTCTATGAAGGACTGGGGTCTCCCATGCACACAATCTTAGCTTGTGTCATCATTGCTCCTACAGCCTGTAGCTACCCTACAGGCCCCAGAACCTTCTCCTGCAAACATGATACTATTGTTCTACAAAAGAAACAGAAAGAGAGAGAGAGAGAGAGAGAGAGAGAGAGAGAGAGAGAGAGAGAATAAAGACCTGCAGTAGCCTCTAGTCTGATAATCCAAAGCTGAAGTGTATTTGCCTATGCAAAGTTAAAGCTTCTTAGTATTCAGGTTATGGTAGTATAGTAGGTAGGCAATGAAGAACATTCCAGAAGGCTTGAAGCCACCAAGTGACAGAGAGAGCTCATCTCCAGAGCCAAAGTCTGGTTGTACAGAGGAATAAGTGCTTGTTTGGAGGTGGGGAAGGGTAGATGAACTCATTGTACAAGCTTGTAGATAGGCCTCAGTTAAGACTCTTCGTTCTAGCTGGGTGTGATGGCACAGTCCTGTAATACTAGCACTTGGGAGGTAGAGGCAGGAGTTCAAGGTCACTTGACAACATAATGAGTACCAGCCAGCCTATCAGTCCTATCTCAAAACAAAGAAAAGATTCCTAGCTATAGATAGTGCCTGTAACCCTAGCACTATTTATTCTTGGAGAGTCAGGAATTCAAAGTCATCTTTGGTAACATAGTGAATTTAAGGCCAGCCTGGGCTATGTGAGAGACCCATAAAACAAAACAAAACAAAACAAAACAAAACAAAACAACAAAAAATTCTACTTTTAAGGAGTAAGGTGAAGTTGCTGTGGCTTGTCTCTTGTTAGGTCTAGCACATGAGGATGGCTTCGTGTCTCTACCTGTCACTGTGTTCTGATAAGCAGTCTCAGGCCATCTCAGAGAGCCACAGGTGAGTTGCCCACATCTTTATGGGCCTCCAAGGAGCCTCTGACCCCCTTTTTGGTACAGTGAAGGTATGAACCTTTGTGTTTGGATCTGGCTAAGACAATGGACCAACTGTTGGGATTTTGCAACTGAGAGCTGCACATTACATAACACACCCCGCCCGACAACACAGGGACAACACAGGACTCGAGGTCACTCACGAATTTCAAATAGGCCTGGTTTGGAATGGATACATCACCCGTGTGACCTCAGGCCACTCACTAATTTCCTTGAGGCCCAGAATCCCATCTGTAAGGCGAGAAAAGGTCTATCTCACAGGATTGCCACTGAGAATAGGGAGGGTTTGCACTCAGCACTAACTCAAGGGCCAGGTATGCCGTAGACACTCAATGTGTGTTGCTCCTGCCTGGCCTCAATTAGGAGTAGCCCAGCAAATTCCATTCCTCTCAGAGTGGTCATGGCCTAATTAAGGGAGGCCAAAACATCAGGAGCAGAAAGCAGCCAGGAGAGCAGACATATTCCATTCAGACCTTTGCCCAGGCTGAGGAGTGACTGGAGAAGGCTGGGAAGCATAGAGAGCGAGGAGACCTGAGACGATGGTCCTCCTGCAATCCCAGCACCCTGGAGCCTGAGGAAGAACGCCAGGAGTTCAAGGCTAGCTGGGGGTAGAGTGAGATCCTACTCCAAACAGCAGTAGCCCCAACAGACTGCAGAGAGGAGACTGATATCAGCCTAACCACCTCCCTCTAACTCTCTGCTCTGAAATGGTGTCTCCCAGGAGCCCACCTGCAGGACACTTACATCCCAGTCATATGCCATCTGGGCTCATTGTGGTGAGGTTGCCAGGTACCTGGTCAGGAGCTCCCCGCTCCTCCTTTCTTCCTTTATTTCCTCCCTCCTTTCTCCCCCCGCCCCCAGCTCGCTTTCTTGCCAGGGTCTCATGTAGCCCAGGTTAGCCTTCAATTTACTATAGAGCCAAGGGCAGCCTTGACTTTCCTACCCTCACTCCCCAGGTGCTGGGATTACAGCATGGACCAATACACAAGGCTGCAAACTCAGGTTTCAAGGGTTTCAGTCTGCTGTGACCACGAGGCCCACATGAGGGGACACTTCTGCTCTACACCAGACAAGGAGTTTAACTTAGGCAAACAGATTTAAAAAAAACAACAACAACAACAACAACAACAAAACCAAAAACCTATTTGCTTATTTTTATTTCTGTGTATGGGTGTGTGCTGGACACCCACGCCAGACCATCTGGAGGAGCATCAAGGGCTCTAACCACTGTGCCACCTCTGCAGTTCCACATAAACTTTAACATATAAGAAACATTAACTTGGGGGCTGGTGAGATGGCTCAGCGGGTAAGAGCACCCGACTGCTCTTCCGAAGGTGATAAGTTCAAATCCCAGCAACCACNAAAAAAAAAAAAAAAAAGAAACATTAACTTGGGACTGGTTTCAGAGGACCCAGTTTCAATTCCCAGCACCCATAAGACCGCTCACAACTGTTTATAACTCCAGTCCCAGAGGATCCAACACCCTGTATGTCAACAGACAGACATGCAGACAAAACACCAAAGCGCATAGAAAAGCAATAAATAAATTATTTTAAATAGGTTTTTTTTGTTAATTGACGTTAGCTTTAATAATATATACAAAAATGTAATGCATATAAACCATTTGTACATATTGACCACTGAGCATTTGAAGGTTTGGCAGGACTTTCCTGGGGTTGAGCTTGGCTCCCTGGTCCCTTAGACACAGCGCCAAATCCTCGTGCCCTGTCCTATCAGGATGCCTGCAGAGGGGCACTGAAGGGCTCAGGACCCGCCCCACCCTCTCTCCTAATATCAGTACTCCTCCCTCCCCTGTCTCCTCAGAGACAGAAGCATATTGCCTGGGAACCCCACAGCAGATTTGCATTATTTTGTGGCAACACACTTCCTGGAGGGGATTTTTTAAAGAGCTGAGAACAAGCCAGGGAAAAAGCCAAGGAGACAGTACAGGAGGCCAGGTGGAAAGAGGCCTGGGCAGGGGTGAAGAGAAGGCTGCGAGGGTCTAAAGCTACGGTTGAGGGGCACCGGAGGACCTGAACCCCTCCTCCACCCTTCCAGGTTGTAACACGGGAGCCTGGGTCCTGCGCTAACCGTGGCACTTCCTGAGCCCTCCCCTCTGGCCTGCAGGGGAGCTGGCCAATGCCAGCCCTTGTCAGCAGCCAGATGCCCTAAGGAGCGGCCAGCCAGGCTGCTGCATAAAATGAAAAGTCCCCACCACACTCCTGCATCTGCGGCGGTAGCCAGCGCTTTGTCCCTTTCTGGCCCCACCTGAGGGTAAGAGGTCAGTGGATTCATAACGAAGATTGGCAAGGAGAGGTGGGGTGGGGTGGGGTCCAGAAAGGAATCTGGAAATGAGAGGAGACAGATTTCCTTTCTGCATATAAGCCCGTAGGACAGCAAGCTGGAGCTCTGAAGCTCAGGTCTGTCCAGCCTACAGCACAGGATTTATTTCTCAGCACGCGGCGTGTGCTGATTCTCAGGAGCCGCACGAGCGACACTCTGTTTTGTCCGGTGCACTATGACATGCGGTTCCGAATATTTTTGTTTTCTGCTATATCTTTGTGATAAACTGTTTTGATTTCAAAGCATTCCCTTACAAAAAAAAAAAAAATCCTAAAGGCATGGTGGCACCCGCCTTTAATCCCAGCAAGGGAGGCAGAGGCCAGCCTGATCTATACAGAGTTCCAGGGCAGGCAGACCTACATAGAAAGAGATCATGTTTCAAAAAACAAAACAAAGGATCCTAAAAGATACAAACGACTCTTCAAGAAAGGGTTGAAGTTCTTTCTGATCTCAGCACCACTTGCGGCCCCTCACAACCACCATAATCCTAGCCCCAGGGGATCTGATACCCTCTTCTGGCCTCTTCCTGCATATCATCCACACACATGTGACATACAAAGAAATAAATCTTAAATAGACCAAACAGCACTCTGGTATTAAGATTTTAAACATAGCGACTGTTACAGGTCAGATGTACCCATGTCTGTGCTGACTGATAGCACTGTGTTGGCCAAGGACCTTGAGACAGAACCGTCACGGGGCACCTGCCGTGGGCCGGGCAGGTTCACACCAGGTTTATAACCCAGTCCTTGGCAGATAAGGGCCTTGCCAGTAGGAGGCATGATCTGTGTGAGAGAAAGGGTCCCCACGGGGTTCATAGGTGTCATACAGAACAATCAGGCAGCCGGAGTTGCTGTCTCAGTGCCCTGACACATTCGGGTGTTTTCTACACAGAGAAGGCGCATGTCCAGGGTCTCCACGCCCCAGGAAGAAAAGAAGGATCCAGGTGTCAGGAGTGTCTGTCCTCTGGATACTTGGCTGGGAGCCCAGCAGCCAGAAACCAGGTCCAGGAAGCCTTCCTTGCTCCATGGGGGCCAGTTCAGGGGGCAGGAAGGAAGCTGTGTAAGATAGGGTTTCCCCATCCCAAGGCCCATAATCCTCCTGACTCCAATAACCTGATAAGCAAGTTGGCTTGTGAGCTGGCCTGAGGTTCTCTATAGGTGACAAAAGTCATCATGAGGTTGCAAAATCTCTTGCACAATCTAGGTTTCAAGTGGCCATACCTTCCTATTGCAATATGGAGAGTTGGAAGAGCTAGGCTGTCTGAAGAAGCTGGTTAACTTCACTGGCTACCGAGAGTAACTGCAGGTCTTCAAAAGTTTGTTTCCCAGTGGCTACCTCTCTGTCCTCTAAGGCCTCCTTATCAGACCTTCTTTCTCCAGTGGGCCTTGACCCACACATCCATCATCTTCTCCATGGCAACAAGCTGGGGTGAGGAGCCCTGGGGAAGGCGGGCTCTCAGTGCAAGTCAGGGGCAGCTCCGTGCTGTGAGGGTCCAGCTGAACCAGGACCAGCAGGGCTTCCAGGACTCTGTAGACCCCAGAACAGAAAGGGAGTTAGAGACAACCCTAAATCCAGGGCCCCTCTCAGTTTGGTTCTTGGGATTGTAAGAAGCAGCTTGCTTCCTGGTGTGCTCTCTCAGGAAGAAACGGTTCTCATTAGGTGAGGCCAGAGACTCGCCCCCTCCACCCCCTGAAAGAAGGGCCTCTTGTATGCCAAGCAAGTTAGTGGTTATTTTTGAAAAGGTGCAAAGTTCACTCCCTGGCTGAAGAAACCTTGTGTAGATACACAGGGCCATGAGGGGAACTGAGGGGAACAGCCAGGGTTTCTGCTTTGCTGACTGACCTTGCCTACTGGATATGAAAATATTCTCAGGAAATTACGTTTTAGAAGTTTAGGGTGCCATGGACACTTGAAAGCAACTCTAGAACAGTGGTGTTTCCTTTTGTTTAAAACATAGCCTGGCCAGGCAGTGGTGGCGCATGCCTTTAATCCCAGCACTTGGGAAGCAGAGGCAAGTGGATTTCTGAGTTCAAGGCCAGCCTGGTCTACAGAGTGAGCTCCAAGACAGCCAGGGCTATACAGAGAAACCCTGTCTTGAAACCCCCTCAACCCCCCCCCCAAAAAAAACATAGCCTGGAGTAGCCCAGGCTAGCTTCCAGATATGGTGAGGCTAACCTTGAACTTTGGCCCTTCCTATCGCCACTTTCCAGGTACTGGGTTATAAGCATGCAGTAGCTTGGTTTGTGTGGGGCTCAGGATCAAACCCAGGACTCATGCATTGCCAGGCAAGCACTCCACCGACGAGCTACATCCCCAGCCCTAGCTGGTGTTCTCTCTAGCACTGTACACCGCCGTCTCAGGTCAGGTGTGGTGGCAAACATCTTTAATCCAACACCCCAGAAGCCAGTCAGATCGACTAGTTTCAGGCCAGCCATGGCTACACAGAGAGGAGACTCTGTCTAACTTTTGGTTCCACTCTGTGGACAGGCTCTTCACCGTTCCCAGCCTCTCTGGAGTCGGAGGTGGAGGGTGGGCAAGTGTCAGAACTAGGATTCACATGACTTTTTTATATTTTTTGATAAGGTCTCAGGCTAACCTCAAACTTAAGGTGGTCCCAGCTTCTAGGAATATGGTGCGCACCACCATATCAACTTCATGGAATATTTCCCCTCTGGGGTGCAGGGAGCACCAGCTCCCTCACTTTGCACAAGAAAACCTGAAAGTGGAGGTTTTCACAAATGAAGTCAGTTGAGCATCCTTAGCTCTACCTGAGAAGCTTGACCTGAAGAAACTGCCTACTTCACAGTGACCATGAAATATACTGCATAGGAAAGCAGGATTTCCCACTTCACAGTGACCATAAAATATGTACACTGCACAGAAAAAGGAGGAGAAGGAGGGGGGAGGGGGGAGAAGGAGGAGGGGGGAGGAGGGAGGAGGGAGGAGGAAGAGGAGACAAAAAGGTCCCAGACAAGATCATCACATGGTTTGTGGTTTGTGGCAGGAAAGGACTTGGTCTCAGGGACCATAGGCTGCAGGTCCCTGGGGTTGTCCCTGACAGAGCCCATCTAGAAGCAGGCCAGGAGGCTAGTTTGGCCCCTGTGTCATGTCTAATTTGCATCTACAAAGGTCCAAATTCCCACCCTGCTGGAAGCAGCCAGGATTCAATGCTGCTACACTGGGTTTCAGTGCTGATTTCCTCAATGAGAGAGGAAGGGCCTCAGTTCTCTGTACCAGGGAGACTCAGCCTGTCTTGCCTTGACCATTACTAAAACTAAAGTTATATTTGCTGGCGAATCAGTATGAAATGGTTTCTTCTTCTTCTTCTTCTTCTTCTTCTTCTTCTTCTTCTTCTTCTTCTTCTTCTTCTTCTTCTTCTTCTTCTTCTTCTCCTTCTCCTTCTCCTTCTCCTTCTCCTTCTCCTTCTTCTTCTTCTTCTTCTTCTTCTTCTTCTCCTCCTCCTCCTTCTCCTCCTCTTTCTCTCTCTTTCTTTCTTTCTTTCTTTCTTTCTTTCTTTCTTTCTTTCTTCTTCCTCTTCTTCTTCCTTCTTCTTCTAGATTATTTAATTTTGTTTTCTGAGTATGAGTGTTTGTCTAGAGGTGTGTATATGCACCATATGTGTGCCTGGTGGCCCTGGAGGCCAGAAGAAGGCATTAGATCTCCTAATTGGATTTTCAGATGACTGTGAGCCATAATGTGGTGCTGGGACACAAACATGTTTCCTAAACCGAGGAGAGATGGAATCCCACGGCCTCTGATTAGCCTCTTCCCTCTGCTTGTTTCTTTTTTAATTTTTATTTTTAGACAGTCTCACATGGCCCAGGCTGGCCTCAGACTTCTTATATAGCTAGAGATGCCCTTGAACTCCTGATCTTCCTGTGTCTGCTGCTCAAGTAGGTATATGCCATCATGCCTAGCCCCTGGCCACCTCTTAAAGTGCATTTTCTTTCTTTCTTTCTTTCTTTCTTTCTTTCTTTCTTTCTTTCTTTCCTTCCTTCCTTCCTTCCTTCTTTCTTTCTTTCTTTCTTTTTTTTTTTTTTTTTTTTTTTTTTTTTTTTTTTTTTTTCTGAGACAGGGTTTCTCTGTATAGCCCTGGCTGTCCTGGAACTCACTCTGTAGACCAGGTTGGCCTCGAACTCAGAAATCCACCTGCCTCCCAAGTGCTGGGATTAAAGGCATGCGCCACCACCGCCCGGCTTAAAGTGCATTTTCTAGAGTTGTTCCTAACAGAGAGGATACAGAGAAGCAAGCAGCCTCTTTAGGTCACCCAGCAGTGGAAGGACTCTATGGCTTTTCTCTTTGGGCAAGCAGACTACTTTCTTTAGAGGGGTAAACTTGCCTGCCCCATTCTGTTTGTTCACAGCTCTTGCCACTTCAGAAATAGCAACACAGGTTGGGGTGGGTGTCAGGTGTGTGTGCAAATACACACGTGCAGGCAACGGGCTCATACATATAAAAAACTCATCTAAAAAGTTTTTTTGCGGGAGCTGGTGAGATGGCTCAGCAGGTAAGAGCACCCGACTGCTCTTCCGAAGGTGATAAGTTCAAATCCCAGCAACCACATGGTGGCTCACAACCATCCGTAACGAGATCTGGCGCCCTCTTCTGGAGTGACTGAGGACAGCTACAGTGTACTTACATATAATAAAATAAAATAAATCTTTTTTAAAAAAAAGTTTTTTTGCTTAACGCTGATATTAAAAGAGAAACTCTTGTTGAAGACTTGCATGAGCTCCCAGAAACAAGTGCCAGCTAAGCCTCCAGAGGGTGCCTAGTTGGTGTGGCCTGGTTGTACTGGGGTGGTAGCTGTGGACAAGATACCTAAATCCAGTCAGTAACTGCTCGGGGCTTCTGTCCCTGGAAAACCCCAGTGAGGCTGACTGATCCCTCGGAGGCTGTCAGCA
This sequence comes from Mus minutoides, assembly GCA_902729485.2. Taxonomy (NCBI): domain Eukaryota; kingdom Metazoa; phylum Chordata; class Mammalia; order Rodentia; family Muridae; genus Mus; species Mus minutoides. The sequence continues at coordinate 225,166 of LR749888.1, forward strand.
GGGCCTCCCCGCAGAGCACCCTGTTCTCCCTCCGCCCAGGCAAACCAGGTCTTTCCTGTTCTGCTGCTGCTTCTTTTCATCCTCGTTGCAGTCCCAGCAAGGGTTAATCACTGTATCACTGTCTGTGCAGAAGCTGTGGAACCTGGTTAACTGGGCTTTGAGGATACCCTCATGCAACGGACGGACGGACGGACGAGTGAAGGGCACTCCTACTCCACTGTTTTCTTGTGACAACCACTCAAAAGGAACATCAACAGCCACACCCATCAACTCAAGCAGCACCACTTCCCACCGAGAGAGCCAGCCATTTCCATCTTCTAAGTCAGAATTCTCTGCGCACTTCTCTTTGCAATCCTCTGGGCCTGGGAAAGACCTCTCATAGACAGAGGACTGTAGATAAACAGGGGCTGCCTCAAACCCTTGAAAGGGGAGCCCTAAGATGAGCTTGCTGTGTTCCGAGTAGGGTTCATTATTGGCAGACCTTCGCATGTTTTATTCCTTCCATGAGCTGTGGAGTCAAGGGTGCGATTAGCAGAGACACAGTCAGCATGAACTTAACACACAACAAGGTCACTTTCCAGAAGCCCGACCTCAGTACACTGGAAGCTGCACACTGGCCCAAAGGCTGTTGAAGCAGAATGGGTCCCTAGTATACTTGAGGATAAGTGATCAAGTCTCCTGCAGATGTTCCTTCCTAATCTTAGGCAGGAATCAGACTAGACTTGGGAGCGCTCTCAAAACACGCATGCGCAGAGCAGCAGTGTCCAGGGGGCTTCTGGTCTGGCTATCTTTGGTGGTAGTGGAGGTGAGGTTGGGGGCGTGGGGCTGACTTACTCACTATGAAAACAACCCCTGAAGGGACTGGAGAGATGCCCCCCCCCCCCCCCGCAGTTAAGAGCCATCATTGTTCTTTCAGAGAACCCATGTTTGGTTCCCAGAACCTACATGCAGGCTAACCACCATCTGTGACTCCAACTCCTGAAGATCCGGTGACCTCTTCCGGCCTCCTCAGGCACTGCATACATGTGGTGCACAGACAAACACGCAGGCCAATAAAACAAACAAATCTTTAAAAACAATAAATAATTTAAAAAGACCCTCTAGTCTTTTCGTGTGAGACGCTGAGAACCCCTGAGTGTAAACTGAGCTCAATTCAGTTGAAAGTCTTCACTGGTCAGCCCCATAAGACACAGCATAGAAAAGTGGTATTGCAGAACATTCGAAACCAGTTCTGTGAGCTTTCTTCTTTTCTTCCTTGAGTAAAGGAGTCTGTGGGAAGAAGCTCTATCTGAGACAGAACCAAACACCACCAAGTGATGGTGATGTCACCTTGTGTCTCCAGATAAGACAAGACGAGGTTGGAGTAACGGCGGAGGGCTGGAGCTGAAGTCATTCTATCCTACAGGCAGTGGCTATTTGTGGGACTCGCCGGTAAGGGAAACTGAGGCATCAGGACCACGAGGCTGTGGACTTCCTGGTGGCGCATGCGCTCTGCATAGTGGGAAATGGATGCCCCCGGAACTTGGAGAACACTCCATGAATGTGCACAGTGTAGTGCCTCCTGGCTCAGGGCAGTGACCCAAAAGCAGAGTCATTCCAGGACAGGTCGTGAACAGCATGGTAAGGCAGTCTCTAGGCTGCGCTCCTTACAGGATGTGGGAACACTGAAGAAATGGTTAAGAGTACCCACACTCGTTTTTTCTTTTTCTTTATTTTCCGGGGAATTTTTGGCTTATTTGCTTGCTCACAAAACGAAGTTCATGCTTTCTTTTTCTCTGATGCTAGGCAGCCACTGAGCCACCTGCTGATCCTTTCTGCTTCCCAGAGTTTGAAGATAAGGCCCTAGTTGTCTAAAACACTGTACATATCAGACACTGTACACATCGAGGAATGAAGAAGCTGGGCTGCCCTGGGGCCGTCCTTCTGGAGGGCGGGCTTCCATGGTGTTGGAAGGTGATGTGCAAGCTGCCCAGGGAGAAAGGACCATAGCCCTGCCCAGCTGTGATGCCTGTGAATGGCAGACTGGATGGGCAAGCTATTCACAGTGAGGTACAAGTGGCATGAAAAAAATATATTTATTTATTTCTATGTGTATTTGTTTCTCTGTTTTGCTTGCATGTTTGTGCACAATACATATGCACAGAAGTGGAAAAAGGCATCAGATTCCCTGGAACTGGAGTTATAAGTATCTGAGAATCCAGGTCCTCTGGAAGGTTTGCCCATTGTTCTTAACTGCTGAGCCATCTCTACAACTCCAATAGTGGAAAGATGGCCTTCTATATATATTTATAATCATGGCATCCTGTCTCGGGGATAACCAACTTGGACGTAAGGCTCAGTTAACAGGAGGGAATTCATACTATAAATCCAGTTAACTACCCATGGCTGGTGCCTGGTACTGTAAACCCAGCTAACTACCCACGGCTGGTGAGCTCATTGACCCTAGAGGAGGACCTGCTACTGCCACTTTCCTAAACTAGTATACTTCCTGACTGTATTCTAACTATCTGTCCTTATGCCCAGAGATGCATGGAGCTGCCATCATCCAAGAAGATTCTTTTGCAACAGATGGAGACTATTAGAGACCCTAACTATTAGAGACACATCTGTAATACAAGCCCACACATAAGGCTCAGAAAAAATTACAGAAGAGGGGCAGAACTACTGAGGAGCACAATTCACCTGACCCCAGCTCTCTGTCTGTCTGTCTGTCTGTCTGTTTGTCTGACTGTCTGATTGTCTATCTTTTCTTCATTCCTTCACCTTCCCAGGTGGATCCATCCCTAGAGCCATGGAAGGACTCAGGACCATTTGATTCCCAACATTACAATAATTTCAGACCTATAGAAAACCTGACCATATTGTACTTAGAGTCCTGACATAAGCATCAGCCTACACACCGTTTTTTTGTTATTATCCGTCCCTCCCATTGGTATATGCTACATGGCACAGTTGGCACAGTCATAAGCTGATGTCAGTATTCTCCTCAACCCACATGTTGGAGATAAACTTTGTGCATGTTGGAAGAACATGGAAGAACAAGCCAGAGCCTCATTCAAGCACTGTAAGTGGTGTGTGTGTGTGTGTGTGTGTGTGTGTGTGTGTGTGTGTGTGTGAGTGTGGAGAGAGAGAGAGAGAGAGAGAAAGAGAGAGAGAGTTGAGAGATTATAGATCTGCACCCCTGGTACTCACTTTTCTGTTGAACTATTTGTGTAGGCAGCTCTAAATGGGATGCCCATCAACTCCCTCCCATCAGGGATCAGGAAACCCTGTGGAAGAGGAAGCAGGAATAAGAGCCAGAGAGGACGGAGGACCCCAGAACAAAGCCCTCTAATCAACTGAGCAAAGCTCATATGAACTCACAGGGACTGAAGCAGCAGGCACAGGCCTGCACAGGCTGCACCAGGTCCTTTGAGTATATATGGTGGCTCCCAGTGTAGGGCTCTTATGAGATTCCTAAGTGTGTGAATGAGTGGGTCTCTGGTTCTTGTGCCCTCTCTTGGCTCTTTTCTTTCTGTTGGTTTGTCCTGTCCAACTTCAGTGCGATGGTCTTTGTTTTATCTTATTGTATATTTTTTTTGTTATGTATTTTTTTGTTGTTGTTATCTTTTAGAAGCCTCTTTTCTGATAGACAGAAGGAAATGGATCTGGATGGGAAGGGAGGTGGGGAGGAACCGGGAGGAAGAGAGAGAGGGGGAAAACTATAATCAGAATGAGTTGTATGAGAACAGAATCTATTTTTAGTAAAAGGGGAAATTTTGTGTGGTGGTGCAAATGTGTGCCAAAGTGTGTGTGACAATCAGAGGACAGTTACCTCGTGGAAGCTGGTTCTCTCCTTTCACCCTGTGGGTTCCAGGGTCAAATCAGGTTGTCAGGACTATCGCTAAGCATCCTTACCTGCAAAGCCATCTCTCTGGCCATTATTGGTTATTGTTGTTACTATTATGATTATGGTTTAATTATGCACAGTCCCACTACACAGCCTATGATGGCTTGAAACTCAATAGGTAGCCCAGGCTGGTCTCAAACTCAGGGTCCTCCTGCCTTAGCCTGTGGAGTGCTGGGATTACAGGCATGTGCCACCTAGTCCAGCTTCTGTGGGGCTTGACAAATGCATGGTATTATTTATCCTCCATTACAGTTCCAAGCAACAGTTTTACCCTCCTAAACTTGTGCTTAGCCCATTTACTGCTTCCAACCCCCTAATGCCGTTGATTCTTACTTTCTCCATAGGTTTTCCTTTTCTCAGACTACCATATGGTTGGAGGCACACAGTTGGTAACCTTTCAAACTGGTTTTCCATGTGTATTTAAGGTTGCTCTATGTCTTTTCGTGGCCTGGCAGCTCATTTCATTTTAGTGTTCAGTAATATTCCATCGTGTGGATGTTCTAACTTGTTTTTTATCCACTTGTGTTCTTCCTTCCAGTTTGGCACAGTTATATAAGGCTGCTATTGCAGATGTTCGTGTGACATAAGCTGGGTGGTGCAGCATGGTTGTAGTCTCCTTTGTAAAGCACTGCCAAATTATCTTCCCATTCCTACAAGTTTCTGGGGTTCTATATCCTCAGCAGAATTTTGTATAAGTTAAAAAAAATTCTAGTCATTTTTTAATAGAATTGCATAACTTCGTTGTTGATTTAATTGGGTGACACAATATTAAATCTTGTTTCATATGTGTTTGCCAATGGTTTATCTTTTTTATTAGATTTATTCGTTTTATTTTAGGTGTGAGTGTTTGCCTGCATGTGTGTATGTGCTTCGTGCCAGAGAATGTCAGAAGAGGGTGTGGGGTGATGGGGACTAAGCACCCACCTCTGGAAGAGGGCACCGGTGCCTTTAACCTCCGAGCCAGCTCTCCAGTCCCCAGCACCCACCTCTGGAAGAGGGCACCGGTGCCTTTAACCTCCAAGCCACCTCTCCTGTCCCCAGCTGACAACTGTTTTACTTTGGTGAGACTTTCTGCTCAGATCCTTTGCTAACTTTTAAATTGGATTCTATTCTTGAGTTTTAGGAATTCTTTCTTTTGGGAGGGTATTGGGGGGTCTTTTCTATCCCAAGGTGGCCACTAACTTGGTATATGACAGGGATGCCCTTGAACTTCTGATCCTCCAGGGTGCTGGGGCTGCCAAGTGTGTACCGCTCTGTCTGCTTTATGCAGTGCTGTGCTAGAGCTCAAACCCAGGGCTTCATGCACTGCCAAGCATTCTACCAACTGGCCATAGAGCTAGCCAGGATTTCAGGTCTCCTTCACGTCTTCTACATAATATTCTGTTAGTGTGGTTGTTTTACAAATATAGCTCCCTGTTCTATAGTTGATCTCTTCATTTTCTTGTCCTCCACAGAGGTCTTAATTTGAATTCAGTAGATTTTGTTTCTTTTCAAGAATTGTTCTTTTGGAGTTGGGTTTTTTAAAAAAAAAACACATGACAGCTGAACATGGAAGCATACACCAGTTATCAGAGCACACAGGAGGCAGAGGCAGGAGGATCATTAAGTTCAAGGCCATCGTGGTCTAGAGAGTAAACCTCTTTCTCAAAAAACCCCAACAACTAGAAATGTGCATTGAATATGATTAAAGCACATTGCATGCATGTAAAAATATCAGTGAAACCTCTGATATTATACAGTGAATATCTGCTAACAACAAAATAAAAAAATAAAAAAAAACAAGGGAGGGCTAGAGATGGCTCACAAGGAGCTTGCCACCGGGAGAGAACTAATTCCTGCAATTTGTCCTCTGACTTCCACACATGTGCCAGCATACAAGCCCACACACAGTTTAATTATTAATTAATTAAATTGTAAGGGTTTTTTTTAAACATAAGAAATAAGTAAAACATGGAAATGAGTCTGGTGTGGTGGCATTTCTGTGATCTCAGCACTCAGAAGGCAGAGAGAATTGGTGCAAATTTGTGGCCAGCCTGGTCTACTTGGGGTATCCTAGGCCAGCTGTGGCTGTACAGTAAGAACCTGTCTCAAATAAATAAATAAATAAATAAGAAAGGGGGGCTGGAGGGATGTCTCTGTGTTGTTTGCTGTTCTTCCAGAAAACCCATATTTGGTTCACAGCACCAACGTTGGGCCTGATCATGGAGTCTGTAGCTCCAGTTTCAGAACATCTAATGCCCTTTTCTGGCCTCTGTGGCTGCTGCACTTATGTATATATACATCCCCACACAAACACAAGGAGATAAAAATAAAAAAAAAAAAATGGGGCTGAAAGCCGGGTGTGGTGGTGCACGCCTTTAATCCCAGCACACAGGAGGCAGCAGAGACAGGCAGATTTCTGAGTTGGAGGCCAGCCTGGTCTACAGAGTGCGTTCCAGGACAGCCAGGGCTGCACAGAGAAACCCTGTCTCAAAAAACCAAAAAAAAAAAAAATAAATAAAAAAAAATGGGACTGAAGAGATGGCTTGACATCTGTTTTTATTTACATTTTTATTGATTCTTTATGAATTTTACATCGGGCACCCCAATCCCACTCATCTCCTCATGCATTCATACCTGCCCTCTAGCCTACAACCTCTCCCCCAGAGGGGTAAAAAAAAAATCTCTTTATGGAATCTGTACTGTGTCATAGTGTGTCACACAGTATACCCTTTGTCCACACATCTTTACTTGCAAATGTTCATTGCAACGAGTCACTGTTCTGGTTCGAGGCCTCTGGTTTCTGTTACACTATCAACCCTGGATCCTCGCTGGGGGGTCCTCTCTGATTTCCTGTTGTTGCCCTGTGTCATGGAGACCCCAACAGCTTTGCATCTTCATGAGCTCCAGCAGTTCACAGATGTTGGGGAGGATCAACTCAGAGCCTGGGTGGTAGCTGAGCCAGTCACTCTGCCAGCTCTCCTGTACCCACACCACCAGGGCTGGCTCTCTAGTACTGCCCAGGCTAGCCCATCCAATGCCAAAGCCCACAGTCAGCAAGGGGCAGGGCCAGCTCTCCTGCTCTCTTGCCCTTAGGACTGGCTTACCCTCACAGGGTAAGCTCTATTGTGCTGCCCAGGCGAGGTGCAGGGCCCACCCTCTGGAGTGCTGCAGAGATGGCTTAGTAATTACTAGCACTTGCTGCTCTTGCAGGAGACCAGGTTCAATACCTAGCGGTCACACTGTAACTCCATTTCCAGGGGATCTAATGTTTTCTTCTGGCCTCCTCGGGCACCAGGTATGTATGTAGTACGTTTTTAATTAGTTCTGTGAGAGGTGGAAGATTTGTTTCTCAATCTATGTTTTTGCCTGTGGACCTTGCCCAGTTTTGCAACATTATTTGTCAAAACAACAGCAGTTCTTTCTTTATTGAATTTTTGCTGCTCCTTTCCCAAAGCTAGGTTGAATCTGGGTGAGAGTCACTTTTTCTAAGTGTAGCTACCACTCAGCAAAGAAGCTTCTCCTCGCAGCAAATGGAGACTATTACAGAAAACCCGCAACTGGACACCACGCAGAGATCAACAGATTGTGGGGACCCCAGTCCCAATGGATACATCCATATCATAGTCCATGTATCTGTGACCCAGAAACAAAATCTGAGGTGGGGAAGAAAGATTTTTTTTTTTTTTTTTTTTTTTGATGCAAAAAGCATGAGGATTTTTAATCGGAGCTCCGGGACGACCCGTATCCCACGCAGGGGACAGGGGGGTCGACCTCGTGGCTCGAAAATCAGGAGCTTTTATAACAGACTCTCAGACTTGGCAGAATAGTCAAAAGCTACAAGACCTGTGCTATGACCAATGCAGGATGGATTTTATATAATAGCCAAGAGGATCTTAGAAGAAACCTTCCTGAGGCTTGAGATACCCAAGGTAATCTTTGTTGCCCAGGTAAGTCAGTCAGGAAATGGCCAAGATAATGGAGATTGATTAGAAGTTACATTGTNTATCTCTGTGAAATGTCTCAATGCCCCAGGAGGTTGCCTTAGGTAGCACATGACTTAATTGTTAGGTAGATTGCCTCCCCCTTTCCACCCCCCCCCTTGCCTCCTACCTGGGTATCTTGCTGATGTTTAAACTAGCCAATCATGTGAAACCGTGTCAATTTCCCCAACCCCCCTACCCCATTGTTATAAAAGCTCCTGAAGATTTTAAGAGTCAAAATACCAGGAAGTCTGCCATAAAACAGTCTGTCCTAGAATGACCGCATAAACAAGACGGGAACCTTGATAATATCAATGGACATGTTAGTGTGGGACTGGGTCCCGACCCAAAACAAAGAACGCAGCTGACTGCTGATACAGATTCAACAGGTTGTGCTTATGTATATTGTACACACACACACACACACACACACACACACACACACACGTATGTAACAATAATAATTAAAGAGAAAGAGGCTTTCAACTTGAGAGTGGCAAGGCCTGGAAGGAGCCTGATGCACAGTAACCAGGAGGAAGAAGGAAAAGGAGGGAAAGTGAATTTTAAAGAAGATATACTTATTTATTCTATGTCTGTGAGTACAGTTGTTCTATTCAGACACATCAGAAGGCATCAGATTCCATTACAGATGGTTGTGAGCCACCATGTGGTTGCTGGAAATTGAACACAGTCCTCTGGAAGAGCAGTCAGGGCTCTTAACCACTGAGCCATCTCTCCAGTCCTCCAATTGATTTTGTTTTAAAGATTTATTTTACTTTTATAAGTGTTTTGCTTGACATATGCATTATGTGCATGCAGTGGGCACTGAGGCCAGAAAACAGTGTTGGATCCCCTGGAATTGGAGTTACAGATGGCTGTGAGCTGCCATCTGGGTGGTAGGACCTGGGTTCAGCAAGAACAGCATGTGTTCTTAACCACTGAGCCATCCCTTCAGCCCTTCCTCTAAAAGTCTTAAAATTTCTAATGACATGATCTAATGGATCATGATTTCTCTCTCTCTTTTTAAGCAGGGTCTTCCCGTGTGAGTACGGCTAGCCTGAACCCTGGACTATAGATCAGGCTGGTCTCAAACTCACAGCTTTGCTTCTGCCTTCAAGTGCAGGGATTAAATAAAGGCATGTGCTACTATGTCCAGTTTGGGTTATGATTTTCACCTCGTTGCATAGCCAAGCCATTTTATGTTTCTTTGCACATGTTCCTTCTTAAAACCTAAGGCGAGGGCTGAAAAGCGGGCTTAGTGAGTAAAGGTGCTTGTTGCCAGGCCTGACAACCTGAAGTCATTCCCTGAGACCTACATGGTAGAAGGAGAGAGCCGATTCCCGAGAGTTGTCCGTCAATTACCACATGCGCGATGAGACATGGACATCTTCCCCTGCCCCCACAAAATAAATGTAATTTAATTATAAAAAATGCAGCTGCTGTGGGGCACACCGATAGTTCCTGTACTCAGGAGGGAGGGGCAAGTGGATCACCACATTTTAAGGCTAACCTAGTCTATATACCTAGCTCCAGACCAGCTAGGGCTACAAAATAAGACCCTATCTCAAACAAAGAATACAGACTATAATAAAATAAAACATGAAATGCAGAAACATCTTAAATGACTTGCAGTTTTAATTTCCCCAGAAACAATCAATGAACAGTTTGTTGTCATTCATCCTTTTTCAACCCCCTTGGAAAACAGACTTTGAGTATCTGATGAAAGCTGAGGGACTTGGCAAGAAATCAATATGTGCTCTGCATTTTGCAGTTTCAGGATCCTAGGAATGTCTCTAGTCCACCCCAGGGATGCCCCCAGGAGGCTGGAAGTTTTACCCATCAGTTTCAGCTGGCCTGGGTCCCCTGCCCTTCCTGGTTGTATAGGGTTTGCAGATCGAGCAGGCTCTTCTGACTTTAGACAAGGCTCCAAGGAAGGGAAGCAGAGACTTGCACAGAACACTTGTAAGGTTCGGGACCTGGTGGGACTCAGAAGTCACCATACTGAAAATATTATACTGTGGTGGTTTGAATAGGAATGCCCCTCATGGACTCAGGTGTTTGAATGCTTGGCCCATGGGAAGTGGCACTATTAGGAGGTGTGGCCTTGTTGGAGGAAGTGTGTCATGGTCAGGGTGGGCTTTGAAGTCTCCTATGCTCAAGCTATACCTAGTGTGGCACAGTCTCTCTTTGCTGCCTGGGGATCAAGATGCCTGCTGCCATGCTTCCTTTCATGATAATAATGGACTAAACCTCTGAAACTGTAAGCCAGTCCCAATTAAATGTTTGCTTTTATAAGAGTTGCCTTGGTCATGGTATCTCTTCACATTAAAACCCCAAGACACACTCAAAGGGATTAAAACAGAATTTATTCCATGGATTCTATGCTGCGGATTGAGCACAATGCCTCGTTCACGTGAAAGCACATACTTTGCAACCAATTCTACCCATCAGCACCCCGATACTGAATCCTACCCATCAGCACCCGATACTGAGTATTTTCTATCTTGTTTCGTGCATAATACTACATGATGTCAAGCTGGTGCATGTTTGTAATCTCAACACTTAGGAGACAGGGCAGAAGGACTGCAAGTTGAGGGTCAAGCAAAGCTATATAGCAAGATACTGTCCATTTCAAAAAAATTACATTTTCTACATCTCTGATTAGTTCTCAGAACAGGGGTTTTAATGATTACTTAATATTTCACAGAATTGATGCTAATTTGTAACTGTGATGTTATAAGTAAAAAAAAAAAAAAAATCACTGTAATTTTCTCTCTCCAGTTACTTCATGATTTTTCTTTCTACTTTTTCCTTTCTTTCTACTTTTTTTTTCTTTTCTTTTTTTTTGAGACTTCACACCTTTAATCCTAGCACTTGGGAGGGAGAGGCAAGCAGTCCTCTGTGAGTTCAAGGCCAACAAGGTCTACAGAACAAGTTCCAGGAACATCCAGGATTATACAGAGAAACTCTGTCTCAAAAAAAAAAAAAAAAAACCAAACCCCAAACAAAACCAATCAATCAACTAAAACTAAATAAAAATGTTTATGCTTTCATTGGTAGTAGTAGCTTTTCTATTTGTTTAATTCCGTTTTGCTTGATATCTTAAGTTACTTTCTTTTTTTTGTTTGTTTTTCGAGACAGGGTTTCTCTGTATAGCCCTAGCTGACCTGGAACTCACTTTGTAGACCAGGCTGGCCTCAGAAATCCGCCTGCCTCCGCCTCCCAGTGCTGGGATTAAAGGCGTGCGCCACCACCGCCTGGCTTATAAGTTACTTTCTATTGCTTGAAGAGATAGCATGACCAAAACAAGGTATAAAAGAAAGCAGTTAATTGAAAGCACACATACAGCCTCAGAGGACTAGTCCACGAGTGTCACGGTGGGTAGCATGGCACCAGAGCAGTGCTGAGAGCTTATATCCTGTTCTAAAGGTAGAGAGGAGAGAGAGGAGGAGATAGAGTGAAAAGGAGAGCAAGAGCGAGTGAGTGAGACAGAGATAGAAAGCCTGAGCCTGGTACGGGTTCTGACACCTCAAAGCCTGCTCCCAGTAACATATCTTCTCCAAAACGCTGCACCTCATAATCCTTCCCAAAACAGTTCCAACCACTTCAGACTTAGAATTCAAATATATGGGCTTATGGGGGTCATTCTCATTCAGACCACCACACTCAGCACAAATAATATTTCTCTTATAGCATGTTCATGTATCATTGAACTTTGCTATACTTCTATATCCTTTCTTGCTCCCCTTCACCTGTTGCTGTATTTTCTTTTTTTCAAATAACCCCCCCTTTGCTTCCACATCACATTTATATGACATAACAGTAAGTATAAAACAGTAGTAATACTGTTAAGTCTAGATTCTGTGAGATGAGACTGCACCCAGCATTTGGCTTTTCCCTTCCTTACTCTCCTATTTAATGGCTGAACTAGGCCCGTGGTCTCACTCTTGCAGTATTGTGTCAGTACACCTGGTTGTCCCCCTACCCCGTCCCTTTAGACTGCTCCTCACAACAGCCCCCCTCTATTCTCATATGTGTATCACATATGCTATAGATGGAATGTTGTTAAGTCTGAAACAGCTATTAGTGACCCAAGTGCACGCTGGCCAGCCACCAGGCTCTCAGCATCTCAGATACGACTACAGGGCCCAGGCTGGCACCCTGTCCCCTACCCTCAACTTCCCCAACTTCTCCAACCCATGAGCTTCCCTTCCCCCAGTTTCTCATTCCTATACAGCCCTGCCATTAGGGCCACGACCCCNTTTTTTTTTTTTTTTTTTTTGGTTTTTTGAAACACAGTTTCTCTCTATAGCTCTGGCTGTCCTGTAACTCACTTTGTAGACCAGGCTGGCCTCAAACTCAGAAATCCGCCTGCCTCTGCCTCCCGAGTGGTGGGATTAAAGGCGTGCGCCACCACGCCCGGCTCAGTACTTAATCTTAGCAAAACAGAAAACAGATCCTTCTTTTCTAATCCTGCTTCCTGAAGGTGGCTAGGTAGGAATAGTTAAAACAGCACCATGGAGGCACATATTTTTAGTTCCAGCACTCAGGAGGCAGAGGAAGGTAAGTTCTTTTTGAGGCCAAGCTGATCTATACAATGGATTTCAGGGCATTCAGAAATCCTGCCTCAAAAAACAAAACAAACAACAAAAAAGAACAAAGCCAGGTGTGGTTTACAGGACAGCCAGAGCTATAGAGAGAAACCATGTTTCGAAAAACCAAAAAAAAAAAAAAAAAAGATACTTGTTAAACTACTACAAAGACAGCTAGCTGGAGGTGCAGCTCAGCAGAGCACACATTAGGTACAATCCGGAGGAACAACAGTCAACTCCAAGTTCAGCCAGCCAGCACCATCTTTAGCAGAAAGTCTCCAGAGAACTGAGCACAGGAAGGTCCCTCTTGAACAAGAGGTATAAATAAAAGCCTGTCTCACATAACAATTCAGATAGTTTCAAAATCAGGTTCCAAGTCTGAGTTTACTCATTATGCTAAGTTAATAATCTGAATTGGGGTCTGTGTTCCAAAGGCAACAAAGCATCTTTGTAAACAACAACTAAACTGTGACACAAATAAGCACTTACTGCCCTATATGTACTAAGGCTTAATACTCAAGACTGAGCTCAAGAAAGACAGGATGTACCGCGGTTTCCAAAAACACTGTTTTATTTATACAGAGTCCTAACCAGTCAGTGGCAGGAGGAGTGGGAGAGTTTCCATCTTCAATCCAGGGCCTCTATGATGTCAGTTTGTTGTTACCAAACATACAGGCACGTGGCATCAAGGATCTGGTAAGCTGATAAGAGTGTTCAGTCTCTCTCTGCTAGAGCAACAAGGTGAGCGTCAATCTCTGCTTCAGTAAGAATCCTAGAAGGCAAAGGGTAAAAACCACAAGTGCTTACTTAAATTTTTTTATTATGAAAAAATTCACACACAAAAGATAGTACAACAAACTCTCAAGTATGGATCAACTAACTCCAGCAATTACCAATTTATAACCAATCTTTTAAAGTCTATATATCCACGATTCTTACTGAAGATTATATTGTAGGAACTCCCAGTGAATTTCATATATATGAAGGTATTTTTTTGATACCAGACCCAGAATTTAATTTTAGCTAAGGTTGAAAGCATTTCAACTGAATTAATATGAAACTAAGTTACATAAAATATGTTCAATTTAGTGTCAATGCCTTAAAACGTTAATATAACTTAAATTTGAATAAACTGAGGGATGAGAAAATTAAATAAAATTTTAAAATGGCTGGGGGAAGGGCAGCTGAAAAGATAGTACAGTGAATATACTGCTTTTTGCACAGCACGAGAATCAGAGTTTTAATCCCATCATGGGGAAGACATGAATGACTGCCTGCCTGTAATCCCATAGCTAAGAAGGAAGCCGGCTAGCTAGACTAGGAGAATCAGCAAGCACATGAGACACTCCTTCTACTGAAGTTCTCTATAAGGTAGAAAAGGCCATCAAACCTTGGCTTCTGCACATACATGTGAATGCACACGTAGATATACTTGCAAAGATTCAGTAACTATCCGTGGGGGAGGGGTAGGTACTATTTACAATCTACTTACCAGAAGATACTCCGTGTGGAACATATATTTCCAATTTCCTATATGTTTGCCTTAAAGCAGTAGTTCTCAACCCTCCTAATGCTGCAACCATTTAATACATTCATATTCTGGTGAACCCCAACCCCAAATTACTTTTGTTGCTACTTCATAACTAACTTTGCTACAGTTAAGAACCGTAATGTAAAGCCGGGTGGTGGTGGCGCACGCCTTTAATCCCAGCACTTGGGAGGCAGAGGCAGGTGGATTTCTGAGTTCGAGGCCAGCCTGGTCTACAAAGTGAGTTCCAGGACAGCCAGGGCTACACAGAGAAACCCTGTCTCGAAAAACCAAAAACAAAAAAAAAACAAAAACCGTAATGTAAACATCTGTGCTTTCTGAGGGTCTTAGAAGACCCCTGTGAAAGGGCCATTCAACACCCAAAGGAGTTACAATGCACAGTTGAGAATGTCTGCCTTAAAGGGATCAGCTGCTGGTCAGCATGGTGACAGGACTTGTCACTGCTGGGATTCTGTTTGTTGCTTTGAGACAGGGTCTCATGACTTATAAGGTAGCCCAGGCTGGCCTGGAGTTTATCATGTAGCCAAAAATGACTTTGAACTTCTGAAACTCCCGTCTCTAACTCCCAAGATCTGGAATTACAGATATGTGTGACCATGCCTGACTTCACTAAACTAAAAAGGTAGATTTGTCAAAATGACTTGACTTTTTTTACAACTTGGAGAAAGTAGTAGTTTATAAAGTTGTAGAATCTTATGCTATTTCTGTATGTTCTTTGTTATTATATTTACTATCTCAGAATTTAGAACTTATACAAAGGCTTTTTCCCGCTTTTCAGTACTGGGATTGAATCTAGAGGTTTTCTGCTGCTGGCAAGCATTCTCACACTAGTTATATTCTCAGCTGTTTAAAAAACATGTTTACAGTGGGTGGTGGCAGTGCATACCACTAATTCCGGCACTTGAGAGACAGAGGCAAGGAGGATTTCTGTGAGTTTGAAACTAGCCTGGTCTACACAGCTAATCTTAGAACAGCCAAGGTTACACAAAGAAACAGTTTCAAAAAAACAGACAGACAAAATAATAAAAAAGAAATTTTAATTTTGAGATAGGTTTCACTATGTTCTCAGAGCTGACCTTAAACCTATAATCCTGCCTCAATTGCCCAATAGCTGGGACTGTAGGCTTGTGTACAGTGCCCAGATACGATGGTTTCTTGCTCAATTTTAAAATAAAGTAAAATGTAAATAACATTCAGATGCAGTAAAAAGGTTTCATAAGAGACAAGAAAGGAAGTGCCTGTTGGAATTTCAGTGCTTAAAAACAGGGAACAGATGAATGTGGTGTTCTATATTCCCTGATAGGGTCAGCCTGAGCTCAAAAAGAAACAAAGCAACAACAAAGGGAAACTTTTGGTCTAGAAAAAAATTATTAGACTAGATACAAGTGCTGTTTTCTTAATTCTGTGGGATTTTTCTGTGTTTATATCACCTGCAGGCAACCAAGCAAGCAACTTAGCAGTGGGGGAAAGTACCTACTACAGAAGTCTGTGTGTGGGAACAAGCTGTAATCCAGGCACGTGGGAGGCCGAGGGAGGAAGAGCCAAAGTTCAAGTCCAGTTTGGATTACATCCCAAGACAGTGTCACAAAACACATACATGTCACTGAAAAACTCTTCAAGGTCTGACACTTAGTTTACCAATCCCCAACAGCACGACCACGGATGTAGTGTAAGGGGAGACACTCAGCAGGTCAAAAACCTCCGCAGCTCCTTGTAGCTGTAGACTTATGAGTTTCACTAGTCCATAGCAAACAAACCATCTGACAGTTTCCTAGGAGGATGAGCTGACTGATATAAGCAACCAGTACACACTTGGATGTCGGAAAGAGCCTGGGCGAGCAAGACTCAAACATCAATTAACTTGGGGTGCGCAGTAGGGAAATAGCCAGTCTAGCACAGAAAAACAGGTTAGGGGTAGTTGCTCAGGAATCATGCATTAGCTTATTAAATAAATCGATGAGATTCTGTCTCAATAACTAGGGGCTGGCTGGATCATAATAAGAACTAATAGAGTTATTAAATAACCTACACCACTACTTGGATCAGCAGCTCAGTAACTTGCTGAGTAAGAAGACTCGAGCAACTGTGTATCTGCATTTTCCATTGCCCTTTGAAGGGCCCTTATCTGGTGCATAAGCAACAAAGTCACTACTTTGGAAATGCTTCATTGGCTAAGAAGGGGGGGGGGGGGGGGAGGAAGAGGAGGAAGAAGAAGGAGAAGGAGGAGGAGGAGAAGAAGAAGAAAAGGAAAAAAAAAGGAAGACTGAAGTCCACCTCACTTTCTGTCTACCCATGTGCTCTAATGTTAGGGATCAAATCCAGGACGATGTGCATACCAGGCCAGCACCCGACTACCAGCTGCATTGCTCATTTTACTTCTTGTACAAAGGGTGTGTGTGTGTCATCTCTGATGTTATATATAAAATTACTTGGAAGATGGAGAAAAGCCGCTTCTGTTTTAAGAGACTTCAAATAAAGTTGTTTTGTTTCTACAGTGCTAGGGATTAAACTCATGACTTTAGAGCATATAAGCTAAGCACTTTTCTACAGAGCTACCTCTTAGTCATTTGTTTGTTTGGTTGGTTTTTTTTCGAGACAGGGTTTCTCTGTGTAGCCCTGGCTGTCCTGGAACTCACTCTGTAGACCAGTCTGGCCATAAATTCAGAGATCCGCCTGCCTCTGCCTCCCAAGTGCTGGGATTAAAGGTGTGCTCCACCACTGCCCAGCCATTTGTTTTTTAGAAACAGGGTTTTTGTTATATGAGCCAGGGTGCCCCCTGAATTTATGATCCCTCTGTCTCAACCTCCCTAGTGCCTGAATTATAAGTATTTCCAAGAAGTTCTGAAACAGATCCTCAGATACTGGAGAAAAAAAAAGAGAGAATCACATTTCTTCACCACATCATCAAACACAAATATAGCACAAAGGAACCCCAATGTCTCTAGCTTTTTAGTCTAGAATTTAGCACATGGCGGAAAGTGTAACTCACCTGAATTTAGGATTTTCAACTGTAACTACTCCAACTTCTATTTCTGAAGGTTTGAAATCAATCGACAGAACAGTAGACAGGCATGTAATTGCAGTCTAAAAAGAACACCAACATTAAAACATAATGCTTTCCAGCTACCACTGTCCCGCACCCCAAGCTCATTAGTAACACAAGATACTTGCTTCTGTGTTTCAGGGACACGGTCCTACAGCATGCTACTAACAAACTGCTGACATAATCTGCTTCTATTAAATAGCCACAGGCTAAAGGAGCTTATCTAACATATAGATGGAGTACATAAAAATTCATTTGCAGCCCAGTGTGGTGGCACACGCCTTTGATCCCAGCACTTGGGAGGCAGAGGCAGGCGAATTTCTGAGTTCGAGGCTAGCCTAGTCTACAGAGTGAGTTCCAGGACAGCCAGGGCTACACAGAGAAACCCTGTCTCGGGAAAAACAAAAACAAAAAAACAAAACAAACAAACAAAAAAAGAATGTTTTAAATGGTTTTATATCTGATGTGATTAATGTAACTATAAATTATAATATAAGAAACATTTAAAGAAGGCATACCATTCTAAGACTTGAACTAACATTTTATATTTTCTTTCAGTATAAGGTAAATTATTAAACAATTAGAAGTTTGTCTATGTTTTCAGAAAGAGCCTTGCTTTACAGCCCCGACTATTATGGAACTCACTATGTAGCCCAGGTTGGCCTCAAACTTACAATGATCCTTTGGCCTCTGCCTCCCCCATGCTGGGATTACATGTGTACACCATCCTATCCAGTTTTTAAAAAGTGTATGTGGGTGTCAATGTCAAGGACAACCTTGGAAGCCAGGGTTTCTCATTGGCCTGAACTAAGCATGGCTGGGCTGGCCAGCAATGCAATGATCAAGCATGTGCCATAATAAGTAGGTTTTATTTGTTTGCAGTGTAGGTTCTGGGATCTGACCCGAGATCCCTGAGCTCAGGAGAGAAGTACTTAACTGAGCTCTTTCTAGCCCCTCTGTTCACATATTTTTCATTAACTAGGAAACAATTTGCTCTCCAAGAATTTAGCTTGTAGCTGCTTTTATTTAAGACCATGAAAATAATTATTACTGGATAAGCAAGATAGCTCTGTGGGTAAAGGTGATTCCTGCCAAAGCTAAGTAGGTTCAATCTTGGAAGCCCCAGGATAGAAAAGAACTGCCTCCGGCAAACTGGTCCTGACCACAGAAATAAATGTTAATAAAACAATACTTCCAAGCCGGGTGTGGTGGCACACGCCTTTAATCCCAGCACTCAGGATTTTGAGTTCGAGGCCAGCCTGGTCTACAAAGTGAGTTCCATGACAGCCAGGGCTATACAGAGAAACCCTGTCTTGAAAAAAACAAAACAAAACAAAACAAACAAACAAGAGTTTGTCTAAAAGGAATATTATGGTCTTATAATCACATAATAGAAAGTATTATGTGCCAGGTGGTGGTGGCGCATGCCTTTAATCCCAGCAATTGGGAGGCAGAGGCAGAGGCAGGTGGATTTCTGAGTTCGAGGCCAGCCTGGTCTACAAAATGAGTTCCATGACAGCCAGGGCTATACAGAGAAACCCTGTTTTGAAGAAAAAAAAAACAAAAAAACAAAAAACAAACAATATTACCAAATCTTAATGGTTTTACTTTTGTTATCCAAAAAGTTTAACCCCCTTTGAGTCTATTAATCATAGTAACCATGCCAGTCTTTGAGTCGAGTCTTATTTTCCTATTTTTTGTCTGTTGAAGTCTCATATGCATTATGAAAATAGAAATAAAATGAATAAAAAGCAGCCCCCATTTCCCCCATATGAGCTGAATAGTATCAATTCTACCATTAAACTAACAAGACTGAATCTTGTGACATCATCAAGAAACAGCTTTCATAGCCTATCACTAACACAATGATGCTCATTCTCTCAGAGTAGTAAGACAAGGTTTACACCTTCCTTCTGGCTAACTTACTTCCACTGTCTGTTCAAATGTCCAATCAAATTTCTTCTTCACTTTTTTTTCAAGGAAGCTGGTTGACTCTGTTTGTTTAACTCCTGCTGCTGTGGCTTTAAAGCCACAGTAGTAACCTGCAGGATCACACTTGTACACTTGAGGGCCTTGTTCTTCATCGATACCGATTAAAATCATACCTAAAAAGAGAGGGTCCAGTTAAATGTGTTAAACTGTCCTACAAAAATCTCCCTTTCTTGGTGTTTTTAATATAGTTGCTTTTAATCATATTTGGTCACTAATTTTAGGCTTATTTGTTTCCCCCAAACCGTTAAAATGTAGTTTTATTACCCATGACAAATTAGGTAACAGGTACATTTCTGTTTTGAAAAAGGATCTATCGGGTTGCTGTTATTTTTAATTGGTTCAGCTTTTTACTGAACTTGTTAAGAGGTTTAGTCAAAAAGACCAAAGCCCATCCCCAGTCTCCTCAGACCCCTTTCTTTGCTGTAGTAATCAAAATTCATTTTTAGAATAATTTTGAAATACAGAGGACAGATTAGAAAGAGAAGGGACAGAAGAAAGAAAGAAATTAGATAGGAAATATTAGCAACAAGGCAATGAGAAATGACAGGAGAGAGGGAATAGATCCAACGCAAACCTCGATGGCTTAAGCAGATGACTAGGGAGAGTGGACTAAGACTGTAAAGAAGATGCTGAGGATGTATGGAGAACAGAAATGACTCAAAGGTGTCTGAGAAATGGGAGGAATGGCTAAGAAACCAGGTGAACGACTAGCAGAGAAGAAAGGTAGTAAGTGAAGCCCTCAAGGGATGACATTAACCAGACAGCAAAGAGGAAGCAAAGGCCCAAGAAAAAAAAAGCATGAGAAGTGACAACATTTAAGGGGCCAACGGAGGAGCAGGAACAAAAGAAACTGAGCAGAAGAGAGCACTAGGTGTCAGCATACCTGTAAGCTAGCACCGGGGAGGCTGAGGTTAGGGGATCACAAATTTGAGGGAAGCTTGAGTTAAAGTAAGGGGGGATGGGCATGAAATCAGGGACTGGAGAGATGGCTCAGTAGTTAAAGAAAACTGGTTGTTCTTCCAGAGGACTGGAGTTTGAGTCCCAGCAACCATGTGGCAGCTTACAGCCATCTCAACTGTAGTTCTAAGGACCTAATACCCTCTTTTAGTCTCCATAGGCACCAGGCACATGTGTAGTGCACAGAAATACATACAGGAAAACACCACACATTAAAAAAAAGAAGAAGAAGTAGTGTTTCAGAGGTCAACAGAGTCATCTGCTGAAAAGAAACATTACACTCAGGTCTCAGAGCTAGGCCTGCAGCATTGTGGCATAGCACTTGCCTAACAAACATGGCCCTGGCTGGGAGCCCCAGCACCTAAAAAACAAAGATTGGGAGCCCGGAACATTTAATTTTCATTAATCAATGATGTCAGAAACAAATATGATGCCAGGTGCAAACCTGGAACCTCCCAGCACTCGGAAGGCATAGACAGGTAGATCTCTAGGTTATAGGCCAGTCTAATCTATAGAGTAAGTTCCAGGACAACCAGGGCTACACAGAGAAACCCTGTTGTGTGAGAAGGGGTGGGGGGGAGAGGGAGAGGAAGAGGGAGAGAGGGAGAGAGGGAGAGGGAGAGGGGGAGAGGGAGAGACCAACTAAGACCATAGTCTATATATTATCCCAACTCTTTTCCCAATGATCAAAAATGAATTGATAACCTGAAATTATAGCAGAACCCCATTACAACAGCCTAATAAAAGAGGACTTTCAGATCATATAGCCTAAACAGGAATATTTTGATTTAAAAAAAAAAAAACAGAACTCGAAGCTGTAATTTCAAACTACATATTCAGAATCCAAGTGTGGCCTCAGTTTCTTTTTTTTTTTTTAAAGATTTATTTTATTTATTATATGTAAGTACACTGTAGCTGTCCTCAGACACTCCAGAAGAGGGTGCCAGATCTCGTTACGGATGGCTGTGAGCCACCATGTGGATGCTGGGATTTGAACTTATCACCTACAGAAGAGCAGTCGGGTGCTCTTACCCGCTGAGCCATCTCACCAGCCCCCCTCAGTTTCTTTATACATGCTCTCTATAGACAATTACAACTCGATTCCTTAGAAGACGTCTAAGCATACTTACAACAACCAAGTGGCCTCATTTCAGCGTTCTGTGTGTAGACTTGAGAAATATCAGCAATTCTTTTACACAGCATGTCCACAGGAATCTCATAGCCATATTTGTATTTCCAATTCGCTGCCTCGTAGCGTGCCCTCTGTACCTGGGATCTGCTGTCAGCTTAAAGGATAAACAAAACCCAAAGAGTTACCACTTTAGAAACAGAATGAACCTAAAAGCCTATTTCTCCACTGCAGATACCTACATTTTTCAAATACATGTTACAGAAATACAAGGGTTCTCTGTGGCTTCTTCTTGTGATAATAAACACTGAGTGACTTGGCATGGAATACATGTAAGAACAGAAAGATATTAAAACATTTCGCTAAAATTTATAACATTGCTCTTTCACCAGCAGTAAAAATAGTTTCTACAAGAATCTAGTAACCTGGGCTTGCAGGATGGCTCAGCAGATAAAGGGGCTTGCCACAAAACATGATGGCTTTGAGACTGATCCCCAGGACCCAGTGTGGAAGGAAAGAAACTACTCCCATAAGTTGTCCTCTGATGTCTACACATGCTTCATGTCACATTATGTGCACAATAAATGTAATAATAAAAAAGTTTAATAATGGAAAAGAGCTAGTGGCACATGCCTTTAATCCCAGCACTTTGGAGGTAGAAGCAGGTGGATTTGAGTTCAATGTCAACCTGGTCTACCAAGAGAGTTCCAGGTCAGCCAAGGCTACACGGGGGGTAGGGTAAGTGGGGGGTGGGTGTCTAATAACTCAAAGAATATACTTTAAAAAAATTTTTATAGGGGCTGGTGAGATGGCTCAGCGGGTAAGAGCACCTGACTGCTCTTCTGAAGGTGATGAGTTCAAATCCCAGCAACCACATGGTGGCTTATAACCACCTGTAATGAGAGCTGACGCCCTCCTCTGGTGTGTCTGAAGTTAGCTACAGCGTACTTATGAATAATAATAATGAACGAATCCTTGGACCGGAGAGAGCAAGTGGGACCAACCGGAGCGAGTGGAGCTGATGAGCGGAGCTGACCGGAGCAAGCGGGGCTGAGCAAGCGGGGCTGAGCAAGCGGGGCTGATGGGAGCGAGCGGGGCTGATGGGAGCGAGCGGGGCCAAACGGGGGCGGCTGGGGCAAGCGGGGCAGACCAGAACGAGCAAGGTTGACCAGAACGAGAGAAAAAAAAAGTTTTATAATCTGGGTGGTGGTGGCGCACACCTTTAATCCCAGCACTTGGGAGGCAGAGGCAGGCAGATTTCTGAGTTCGAAGCCAGCCTGGTCTTCAAAGTGAGTTTCAGGACAGCCAGGGCTATACAGAGAGAAACCCTGTTTGAATAAAAAAAAAAAATATGAGAAATACTATTTTTAAAAGATTTAATTTTATGTGTATCATATGTATGCCAAGTGCCCCTGAAGCCAGTGGAGATCATAGACAAGGGGATTATGAGCTGCTATGTGGGTGCTGGCATTGAACTTGGGTCCTCTGGCAGTAGCAAGGGATATTAATTCCTGAACCATCTCTCTAGCCTCCTAAATAACACACTTTAAGGAGAGAGAATAATCTCTTCATCTTTATGTTTTAGACATAAAATTTCCTTTGAATTTAGAAAATTGAAAGCCAAAATAAATTCTGTAGAAACACACTGACTTCTATTTAGGTCCATTTAAATTACTAACCTCATCTGAAATATTGTATCTATGAGGGGTCCAGATTCCCTACTAGAAACATAAAGACCTACAACTATATTATGATTTCAAAATAGTTCACAAGTCAGAAATGGTTAGTCTACTTCTGTAATCCCAGCACTCAGTAGGCTAAGGCAAGATAATTATTGAATCTGAAGCCAGACAGAACTATACTGCAAGATGTTGTCTAAAAAACACAACCAACCAGCCAGGCATGGTTACAAACATCTTTAATCCCAGCATTCAGGAGATAGAGGCAGACAGATTTCTAGGAAACCAGCCTGGTCTACACAGTGGAGTTCTAGACCCTACCTCAAACAAGCAAACCCTCAAACCAAAGAGCCAGTAAGTCAACTAATAATTATAATCAGGACACTAAACCACCAAGTGACCAACCAACCAAATTCATGACACTATTAAATATCTTATTAGGGGGGGGACAGAGAGCTCAGGTAAAGTCCTGTGCGAACATAAGAACATAAGTTTGGATCCCCAGTAGCCATGTAAAAGCCAGGCGTACACCTGTAACCTGGGACGAATGTGTGTCTGTATGTGTGTGCACCTTGGAAACAGGAAGATGACCCTGGAGGCTTGCTATTCAGACAGTCTAGTTGCAACAGAGAAACAGATAGGGGAGAGAAATTATCTCAAAAAATAAGGAGGAAGGTGATAGCAGAAGACATCAGAAGTCAACCTCTGGCCTCCACAAGCAGTGAGCATACTTGTACTTGCCCATTTTGGTTGTTTGTTGTTGTTGTTGTTGTTTGAAACAGGGTTTCTCTGTATAGCCCTGGCTGTCCTCGAACTCAGAATCCGCCTGCCTCTGCCTCCCAAGTGCTGGGATTAACTAAAGGCGTGTACCACCACGCCTGGCTATACTTGTACAGACGCAAACTAATACTAACCTTGGAAAATAGTGAATCTACTAGTAACACACCAAAATCAGGCACTAAGGGATCTTTAAAGCAGAAAAAGACAGGGCTGGCAAGTAAAGGTGTCTGCTAAATCTGACAACCTGAGTCCCATCCTTAGAACTCACATGGTAGAGAAAGCCAACTTCCACAGGTTGCTGACCTGCACATGCCCTGACAAAGTGCACCCCTCCCACATACACCATCAATACATGCAAAACCAAATACACAACAAAAATAAAGTAATCTGGCAGGAAGGACTGCCAGGCTGCACTCCGGGACGGCGCTGCTGGCAATTACCTGTCATTCCTGTCATCACACAGCCGATGCTTTCCGTTATCTTGAACAAGTGAGTCACTGTGCTGGAATCCAGTAGTTTGTCCTAAATTAGAACAGAATAAGCCACCGCCATGTCATTTTAAAGTCCACAGCCTCTGTACACTTATGAAAAACCACCAGTATGGAAATGGAGCAATAAACTGTAAAATAGGAGTTATGAGTTATGTGTGTTCTATTCATTTTACAGTTAAAACCAATCTTTCAAAAGGGGTAGAGGAAGATGTTTTTTCTAGATGTTTTCTGTGGATTAAAGGTCCCAGAAAACAAAGGACTTAGAAATGTCATCCCATTTATTGTGACTATATATTACCAACTCAACCTAAAAGGCAGGTGCTCAGTGTTCCTTGAGTGATTTTAAAAAGGCAGAGTCAGACCAAGACAAATGCTAATATGAATTGGTAGTAATATAACCCTATTCAAAAAAAAAAAAATCACAGAAAATTCCTACATTTGATTTGTAGCCATTGACTAGCTGGGCAGTATTACTTACGGGTACTTTCTTCTGTGTGACAATAACTGCGCAGTCCTTTCCTCTGACAGCAACAGATGTAAGTCCACCCTGGTTAATAGCCTTAAAAGCATATTCTGGAAAAACAAAACAGGTTTGTTTTTGTTTATTTGTTTTTTAAAAGGTGGAATAGGGCCTGGGGATGTTGCTCAGTTGATAGAGTGCTTGTTTAGTATGCACAAAATACTGGATCAGTCTGAGCTTGCTGTCTACAATGTTAGCATTTGGTGGGCAGACAGGAGAGTCAGAATTCAAGGTCATCTTTGTACAGGGAGTTTGAGGCCAGCCTGAGATACAAGAGACCCTGTCTTTATTTAAAAAAAAAAAAAAAAAAAAAAAAGTAGGAACATTTTCTTTCCATTTTTGAGACAGGATCTCATTATATAGCTCTAGCTGGCCTGGACTTCCTGAGTACTGAAATTAAAAAGCATGTCTGGCTAAGGTGGGATAATTTATCATAGATTCTTACAAGGAAATTAATAAACCATCATTAAGAGAATCAGATTAAGCTATAGGAATGTAGAATGCCAACCAAGAGAAGTAAAGTCAAAATAATAAAAATGTCAATAAACCAGTCAAACCAGCTTCATTTCTTCCAGTGTTATTTTACTGAATTTTCATTAGGTTTAAGTGCCAAATTTTGAAATGAATTTTACTCTAACTTTATCACAGCAGATCTTAATATGTCTTATCATTTTCAAGCTGTTTTATGGGCACTGTGCCATCACGCTGCTTTTCCTAGGTCAACACTGGTGCTCTAGAGATTTAGTACTTCTGCTGATTTTTGGTCAATAACTTACCACATGCAGTTTTAGTACTTGGTATTAGATTTCATATTAACATTGTCTACCAGTTGAAGTTTAATTCCAGCATGGTCCAGGCCAGCCAAGGCTGCATGATGAGATCTTATCTCAAGATGGAAAGAAAAGCCGGGTGTAGTGACGCACGCTTTTAATCCCAGCACTCGGGAGGCAGAGGCAGGCAGACTTCTGAGTTTGAGGCCAGCCTGGTCTACAAAGTGAGTTCCAGGACAGCCAGGGCTACTCAGAAAAACCCTGTCTCGGAAAAAAAAAAAAAAAAAAAAAAAAAAAAAAAAAAAAAAGAATGGAAAGAAAATGTTGTAATTTTTGTAACTTACAATTAACACAGGGCTTTTCAGTTTATTACAAACTTCAGAATGTGTACCTGTAACTACTGTCAATGCGCTCTCTGGTTTGAAAGACTGGTGTCAAGATGGGAGCAAATACAAACTACTCTGGTATCGCACAGTTTACTTAATAAGGACCATCTTTGATGAGATAAGATCAGAAATATGGCCATCATTTTCTGTGTTAATACAGAAAATACAGAAGATAATTTTTGTTTTCCTTTTTTTGTTGTTGTTGTTTTTTTGTTTTTGTTTTTCGAGACAGGGTTTCTCTGTATAGCCCTGGCTGTCCTGGAACTCACTTTGTAGTCCAGGCTGGCCTTGAACTCAGAAATCCACCTGTCTCTGCCTCCGAGTGCTGGGATTAAAGGCATGAACCACCACACCTGGCTTGTTTTCCTTTTTTGAAACAGGGTTTCTCTGTGTAGCCCTGGCTGTCCTGACACTAGCTCTGCAGACCAGGCTGGCCTCGAACTCACTGACATCTGCTTTCCTCTGCCTCCAAAGTGCTGGGATTAAGGTATCTGCCACCATCAGCCAGCTCAGAAATTTTTTCTTAAAATTATTTATAATCCCAGTTATGACCTAAATTTTTCTACATAGTAGACAATCTCAAAACTTAACTTTAAGTGATACTCTGGACACTGGTTCTAAGGACTAGCCAGAGGCTTTATAAATGACCAGGATAAGAAACACATGCATTCAATGTTCCTCCATAGCTTCTGTCTCAGTCTCCGAGTCCAGGTTCCTTGTTTGAGATCCTAAACTGACTTCTCACAATGATACATTGTGATCATGAAATGAAAACCATATAGACTTTTCCCTCCCCAAGTTGTTTCTGGTCATAGTGCTTTGTCATAGCAATGGAAGCCTAGCTAGGGTACCTACTGACTTGAGTTCAACCCCCAGAAGTGCTATCAGAAGGCAGAAGGAAAGAGCTAACCTCACAGAGCTGTCCTCTGAATACCGCCTGCTGCACTGTAGCACAAATACTCACAAAGTAGTAGTACTCGTCGTAGTAGTAGTAATAATAATAAAATAATAATAATGGAAATTATAGAACAGAAAAGCACAGCATCTAAACTACAGTAATTCACCAATAGCCTTGGCCTGTAATTCTAGTACTAAGGTTGGGGTAGAAGGCCCCATGTGTTCAAGGATATCCTGGTCTACAATAAATAACAAGACAGTATTTCAAACAATAAAACAATGATCCAGAAAATTTTATCAAATGAACTTTAGCGCAGACTGGAAGTGGTTAAATAAATAAATGAATAAATAGGTGCTTAGAAAGATGGCTCAGGGGGGCTGGTGAGATGGCTCAGCGGGTAAGAGCACCTGACTGCTCTTCCGAAGGTGATGAGTTCAAATCCCAGCAACCACATGGTGGCTCACAACCATCCGTGACAAGATCTGGCTCCCTCTTCTGGGGTGTCTGAGGACAGCTACAGTGGACTTACATATAATAAAATAAAATAAATCTTTAAAAAAAAAAAAAAAAAAGAAAGATAGCTCAGCAGTTAAGAGAGCTTACTGTTCTTCCAGAAGACCCAAGTTCAGTTCCAGCACACATATCAAGATGCTTACAGCTTCCCTTAACTCTAGCCCCAACTCTATTGCCCTCTTCTGTACTCTGTGGGCATCTACACTCATATGCACATACTCAGACACATACCCATAATTAAAATAATAACATTCTTCAAAAATCAAAAGAGTAAAGATCCAAGTGAATTTTGTGTGTGTGTGTGTGTGTGTGTGTGTGTGTGTGTGTCCCCAGCCAGAGGACAATCTTAAGTGCCATTCATTCCTCAGGGCTATCTTGTTTGAAATAGGGGTCTTTCACTGGCCTAGAGCTTGCAAGGTATTCTAGGCTGGCTAGCCAGCAAGTCTTAGAGATCTGCCACCCCAGAACTGGGACTACAAAGATTATAAACACACACCATCTACCATGTGTGGCTTTTTTACATATGTCTTTTATTTTGGAGGCAGAGTCCATGTAGCCCTAGCTAGTCTTGAAATCATGGAGATCTGTCTGGCATATGCATCAATACACCTGGCCCTACTTACTTTGTTTTTTGATACCCAGCCCTTAAAACTGTCACTTTCTTTTTTTTGTTTGTTTGTTTGTTTGTTTCGAGACAGGGTTTCTCTGTATAGCCCTGGCTGTCCTGGAACTCACTTTGTAGACCAGGCTGTCCTGGAACTCAGAAATCCGCCTGCCCCTGCCTCCCGAGTGCTGGGAATAGTGACATGCCTAAAACCTCAGCCCTGGGAAGGCTAAGGCAAGAGGACTGCCTAGAGTTCAAAGCCAGTCTCAGATACAACAAAAACTGTCTCAAAACAATCACTAAGCCCCTCACAGTGGCTCAGCGGATAAACTTGGGAGCAAGCCTGATAACAATGAATTTAATCCCCAAATTCCATACGGCAGGAGAGAAGTAACTCCTGCAATTTTTCTCTGACCTCCACACAATCCCTCTCCAAATTGAAAAACAAAACCTCGGCTAGGAAGATGGCTCAACAGGAAAGATTGTTTGCTGTGGAAGTATGAGAACCTGAACTCAAATAACCCAGCACTCACAAAGGAAGCAAGGCATGACCACATGTTTGTGATCCCTGAGCATGTATGTGTCAGTGGCGGATTACGGAAAGATCACTGGCGATTACTGGTAGCCAACCTACTTCTAGGTTCAGTGAGAGCTCCTGTCTCAAAGGAATAGGGTAGAAATTAAAAGAGAAAGATATCTGATGTCTTCTACCACACACATGTGTACATACATCACACAAAACCAAAAACAGTCAAACACAGTTGTTTTTATGTTCAATATAAAAACAAGCTATCCCGATGAAGATTGCTGGGGCAGACACATGGTGCAGTGGTTTTGAGCACTTGCTGCTCTTTTGGAGGATCTGGGCAGGATTCCCAGCACCTACATGGCTTCTCACAAGGCCTGAGCTCCAGTCCCAAGGGATTCCTGCACTTTTCTGACATCTATAGGTACCCATAAGCACACGGTACACATGAACACATGCATGTAAACACTCATATACATAAAATAAAAACAAATCGTTTTGTTTGGTTGGTTTTTTGAGACTGGGTTTATGTCTAGCCTTGGCTGTCCTGGAACTAACTCTGTAGACCAGGCTGACCTAGAGATCCACCTGCCTCTGCCTTCTAAGAGCTGAGATTAAAGGTATGCGCCACCACCAGCACACAAAAACCAAATCTTACATTTCCTACCATTTCTTCAACTTTTCATTTCTGAAACATTAGGGTGGAAGCAGGCTACCTATAGAAGGTACTATGTCTACTACATCAAAAGCTCAGGACAAGCAAACAATAGCAAGTAACGAATGGCTCGGCGTAAGCAGCTCATACTATAATGCTAGCTAGCATGCAGCAGAGCAGCACCTCCTCCTCTTTTGGACACACATCATTTAGCATGTACAAGTGACTGTGGGGTGCTAGTAAACAGCAACACGGTTTAAGACTTTTCACTCACACTTTTGTTTAAAATGCTATATTGAATTTGGGCATATAAATAGAATTTCTAATTCAGTGAAGAATAGAGTTGGAATTTTGATGGGGATTGCATTGAAGCTGTAGATTGCTTTTGGCAGTCTTGCAAACTTTACATGCCCAGTACAGGGGAACGCCAGGGCCAAGAAGTGGGAGTGGGTGGGTAGGAGAGCAGGGTAGGGGGAAGGTATAGGGGACTTATGGGATAACACTTGAAATGTAAATGAAGAAAATATCTAATAAAAAATTGAAAAAATATAATTTCTTCTTTCTAGATAAACAGTTGAAAAATTAAAATGAAAAATCCAAACAGCCTATAAAGTTTGGTTATTTAAAAAAAAAGCTGATTTGGTCTACAAAGTGAGATCCAGGATAGCTAGGGCTTTTATAGAAAAACCATGTCTAGAAAAACCACATACAAAACAACAAAAAACTCAAAGCAAACACAAAAAGAAGAGACAAGAAAAGACAGAGGAAAGAATAAAGATGAGGAGCTGGAGAGCTGGCTCAGCAGTTAACAGTGTTTACTGCTCTTGCAGGGGATTCAAGTTCAGCTCCCATGAACTACATCAGGCAGCTCAACAATCAACTCAGCTTTCAGTTCCAGAGTGATCCAGTGTTCCTGGCCTCTGCAGACAGTTGTACTAAAGTGCATATACCCCCATGCAGACCTATACACACAAACATATAATTAAAAATAAAATAAACCTTTAAAAAAACAAAAATTCCCGGGCGTAGTGGCTCACGTCTTTAATCCCAGCACTCGGGAGGCAGAGGCAGGTGGATTTCTGAGTTCGAGGCCAGCCTGGTCTACAAGTGAGTTCCAGGACAGCCAAGGCTATAGAGAGAAACCCTGTCTCGAAAAACCAAAAAAAAAAAAAAAAGAGAGAGAGAGAGAGATTCTGCTGTTTCTCTAAATTTGAAGGCTACATAATCATTTTACATTAACTTCCTAATATTTGTTTCCTAAAACAGGTATCTTCAAAAGTGGGGTCATTAGCAATCTTGAAACTGGCACAGGATGAGAATATGAGACTTCTAACAGTGTTGAGCCTGTAACTTTTTGGTGTAGACATATATGTGTGTACATACATATAATTAACAGTCTCCTCTCTCTTCCTCTGTACCCTACCCCTTCTTAGGTGCTATAACCATCAAGCTACCTCCCAAACCTTAAAATTAAACTTTAAACCAATGTGCTCTTTTTTTTTTGGGGGGGGGGGGTTCCAGACAGGGTTTCTCTGTATAGCCCTGGCTGTCCTGGAACTTACTCTGTAGAACAGGCTGGCCTGGAACTCAGAAATTCACCTGCCTCTGCCTCCCAAGTGCTGGGACTAAAGGCATGTACCACCACTGCTTGGCTGCTCTATTAATTCTTAACACACACCTATACAAATGCAATTTGTATATACACATTAAGAAAGAGCTTTTTATGGCCAGAGAGATGCTCATAGAGTAAAGGCACCCACTGCCAGACAGGACAACCTGAGTTACATTCCTAAGACCCACAGTGGAGAGAACCAGAATGAAAGAGACACATGCACATGAACATGCACACACACATGGGGCGGGACTGCTGGTTCAGTGGGTAAAGGTACCTAATAGTAAGCAGGACACCCTGAGCTGATTCCCAGGATCTACATGGGAGGAGAGAACTGACTGTCCTCTGACTTCTGTTTACACAAAATAGATGTACTGTAATTCTTTTAAATTATTATTTTAAGGTCTAAAGGAAAAGCAAACAAACAAACAAACAAAACAATAGTTACCAACGTGTTATTTCCTTAAAAGTCTATCAACTGGTACTGTAATTTAACATGATCTGTTAAATTACAGATCATGTTTATAACTGTTTAGTAGTATAATTAAAATTTATTCCTTGATCACTGCTAGACTATTTATTTTGGTGTTGGGAATTAAATGTTTAAAGTATGGCAAATGAGGACCAGCCTATTCATCATTCCTTCCCTCATCACCACTCCAGTCTGTCATATTATTCCACAGCTATCTAGGTTAACAGTTTGCAGTTTTATAGTTCTTAGATTCTGGGTCTTTGGGGGATTTAAAGTTTAGTCATACCCAGCAATTACAATATTGTGAATAGACAAATATACTTCACTAGCAAACTAAGAAGGATGGACCCAAAGAAAGGGATTCTGTATCTACAGTGGGACTAATTGAATAAATTATTATTTTTTGAATAAATTATTTTTAAAGTTAAAGATTCAAACAGGCACCCTGTTATACCAAATGCTCAGTATTTAACAGCACACAATAAGCAATATATGCATTGCTTAATTTAAATCCTCAAAACACAATAGAAGGAATTATTAGCCCAATTTTGCAAACAGAAATTGAGCAAAGACTCTATGGTGGCAGGCCAGCTAATATGGAGCACAGCAGGCATGGTAATCCCGGTGTGCCTGCAAGGCCGGTCCTCTGCACACTCTCCTGCCTGCTCACACTATTCTTTCAGTTTCCTTTTCTCAGCAATGCCTACCTCATGCTGAGTAAAAGAGGGAAAGCAACAACTCAAACAATAATCTAATATAGAAAGCACATAGGTGAGCAGAACTCCATTTATAGGCCAACTCTAGGATTTCCAACCAAGATAGTATGACTCTCCTTGTCAAGACACGGAGATAAAAGACTTCAAAATAAAATTATCATGGACCAGATGTATGCCTGGCCCTTCTGACACTAAGTTTTCTATGGCAAGAGCTTAAAAATCTGTCCTATAATCCTAGACTAAACCCTGCCTCGACTTCAACTTACCAAAATTTAGTTACTCAGAGTAACTGATGCCAAGTTCAGGTTTCTGTCCAATAAAGCTGTTCCTTTTGTAAAGACTAACCAACTGTGCCTCAACTAGCTTGAGAACCAGTTTTTAAACTATAGAAGCATTCTTACAGGTGCGGGTTAAAATCGGGGTGCCAGCTTCAAGAGGAGTTCATTACTGTTCTTTTATTTCTCAGTTGTGAACTTTGCAAATACTGAACTCTTCTCTTTTTATTCGTTTGGTTTCATGCACTTCCTTTAAGGAGTGAGCTTCAGTAGGGACGAGTGACATTTATCTCTTTTCTAGAACCAGTAGTGTCGGGTAGGGCTTTACACACTGATATAGAATTGACCACAAAGCAAGTCATCTATCTACACTGCAGAGGAGGGTTGAGGGTGTGTGTTTTGTGTGTGTGTGTGTGTGTGTGTGTGCATTTTAGTTAGATGGTTATGGAACCAATCACTCTCAACTAAGGGAAGACTCAGGCTCCAGGTAGACTGATGCTAAGCAGTGGTTCTCAACATGTGGGTCGCGACCCCCGGGACCAAAACCTTCTCACAAGGTCGTTTACGACCATCCGAAAACACAAGTATTTACATTACGGTTCATAGAAGTAGAAAAATCATAGTTTTGAAGTAACAACGAAAACAAATTTATGGCTGAGGGTCACCACCACGTGAGGAACTGGATTTATGGGGCGCAGCATTAGGAAGATTGAGAATCGCTGAGCTAAGGAGGGACTCCGGAAGGCAGAAGGCAGACATTACAGTGCAATACCCTAATGCTTTGTGTCTGGCCAGTAAGGCGCTCCTGAAGAGCACTACGCTCCGGTTTCAGCCTCCGAGCCGGCTTGCAGAAGGGGCTGGGAAGACGAGAGCTAGCCCGACCCCGCTCCTGCTGCTTTCCTGGCTCAGGCCCTGCTCCGAGCCCCCGAACCATCCTCGGGCCTCGTCCGCTCGCTCCAGGCCGAAGCATGACAGAGCAATTCGGACGTCCCGCTGGAGGCCCCGAGTCACTCACCTACTTGGTAGAGTCGGCCCTCGGGAGAGAAGATAGTAATGTGACGGTCAAAACCGGCGCTGGACCCCCGGGACATGGCGTTCCCGCTATTTTAAACACTGTCTGCACCCCGTAGCACACTCACACCAAGTACCAAGCCCCCTCCCGGAAGTTACGGCTACTGCTTCCGGAGCACCGGCCGAGCTGCTTCCGCTCTGGTAAAGGACTGGCGGGGCTTCCGGTGGGGACGTCCCAAAGCACCGCCCCTGAGTGGGCGGGACCGCGGGCTTCCGGGCGGTGGCTCTGGGTAGCGGCCGGCCGTTAGTGCGTTCTGGAGATCCGAGTGGCCCAAAGAGGAAGTTTTCAAGGTGCCTGCATTTGTCCTCTACCTACGTGTCACCTCAGGAGACCGTATGGTCACCGCGTCCGCAGTCAGTTTTGGCGCCTGTATTTGCTCTCCTGTCTACCTGGAGTCTGGCTTTGTTCTCAGCCACTTCTCTTCCGACGTTTTGGGGGCTTCAGTAGCCACCCTTAAATGTGGGGCCTGAAAGAGGGTTAGTGGAAGAAGCCACTGGAAATAACAAAAGTTGACTTCTAGTCTGGCAAGACTTTCCTTTGGACAGCGGCCCAGAGATGGGAACTTGAGGTTAAGCAGTCTTAGTCTGCCGATGAGCAAGATCGTTGCTGCTGGCTGTAAAACTGGTGGTTTTTTCAAACTGTAAAATTCTGCACATTGTGCATGCACCCTAGGGCACAACCCCTATTTAGTGAATATAAAAGTCGAGGCATAATTGTAAGCTATTTTCCCCCTAAATAAAAGTTTTGTTTACACCAATGTTTATAACAATTTACTGATGTAATACTGAAATATTCAGATCTGTGGTGTTCTCCCGAAAAGCACTTATTTTAAAGCAAAAACATTTGAAGAGATTCTTCATAAGGAAGTTTAAATTTCTCAAGTTAATTTTTTTCTTCTTTTAGAAAGTGAAGTATATTTTAATAAAAGTATAAGCCAGGTGTTGGTGGGGCCTATCTTTTATCCCAGCACTTGGAAAGCAGAGACAAATCTCTGGGTTCAAGGCTAGCAAGATCTACAGAATGAGTTTCAGGACACAGTAAGGCTACACAGGAAAAAGAAGGATGTCTGGGGGTGGGGGTGGGGTGTACAACATCCAAGATTGAAACTCGGGTTAAGAAAACAGTCCGTGTAAGCAGCCGTTCTGGAACACCCGGTACTTTCCAGCTTCAATTCCCAAGTATGCTGATAAGAGCTGCTGTCCCTTGGTTCTAGCTCAGGTCCTTACATCAGGATTAACTCCTGACCTTTTGCGTACTTTTCTCAGTCTTCCCAGCCAAGTGTACTGTAACACCTACAGTTTGCCTGAACAGTCATGGAGAAGTTCTCTGTAAGACTGCTAGGGGAAGCCCTCTGTTAGTACCTTAGTATCCAGATGTCTCATATCTAAGGCTCACACTGCACTCTCCTTTGAAACTGAATTTTCCCTCGTTGCCTCCATCGGGGTAAACAGACATTTCATTACCCAAAATAGGCAAAACCAGAATTCCTCATCTCTTTCCTTCCAGTTCCTGCTCTTTGTATTCAGAGCCTACACCTTGTAGCAGTCAATCTTCAGCATTTACTCTCTCTGCTCCTGATGGTAGGATGTGCTCTAATGCAGGCACAGGGCTCTTGGTGTATAAGACCTGGATGTTTACCAGATCTCAAGTAATGGCACCAAGAAATAGACAACCCAGTGGGTGTTGTCAGACCTCTCTTCATTCCTCATTCTCACTTAAGCAATAGCAACAACTAGACACAGCACCTTCTTCATCTTGATTGTGGACTTTACTTCGTCAATATGGCCTGGTATTTTTACTATGTGCCAGCAAGGAAGGGAACTTGCCAGCCTTAACTGGACCCAGCCTGGCCTGGACCCAGGACATCGGGACCTACTTGATCAGAGACTTGGAGGCCAAAAAGGCATCACACATCTTGGGCAACTTGTTGTCCTGTTTCTTGCTCATGCTAAGCTTCTGCAGCACCTCACTGTCCACATGAGAGATGGCCACAGCCTTGGCCCCACCCTGATACATGCAGAGATCTGGGGCAGAGGGTGGGCTTAGGCTCATGATGTCTGCGAAGCATTGATCCTGACATGCTTCAGGCTCATCTGCAGCTCTGCTCTTCCAGAAACCTGTGGCGCTCGTGCTGGCTCCTGTGCTGGCCTTCCCACACTGTCTGGTTCTCCACAGTCTTTGAAGTTCATGGCTGCTCACACCCAGAAAGCAAGAAAAAACCTTTACTTCTTAGCATCCTTCCATTCCTACTCTAAGGGTCAAGAAGACAGAATTCCACAACATTGCTCACAGATACAGCTTAACGTGGACAATACCTAGCATATATAAAACAAATATTTGCTGAATGAGTATATTAATCCTTTGGAGCACGTAAATTAAGAATAAATCCCTTGGGCTGGTGAGATGGCTCAGCGGGTAAGAGCACCCGACTGCTCTTCCAAAGGTGATGAGTTCAAATCCCAGCAACCACATGGTGGCTTATAACCACCTGTAATGAGATCTGACGCCCTCCTCTGGTGTGTCTGAAGTCAGCTACAGCGTACTTATGAAGAATAATAAGAAAAACGAATCCTTGGACTGGAGAGACCAACCGGAGTGAGCGGGGCTGTCCAGAGCGAGCAGAGCCGCACGGGGACAGCCAGAGCGAGCGGGGCCAACCGCAGCAAGCGGAGCCTGCCGGAGCGAGCGGGGTCAAGCGGAGCGAGCGGGGTTGAATGGAACAAGGGGAAAAAAAAAAAAGAGTAAATCCCTTGGGTCTAGTGCTCAGTGGTTAGGAGCACTGGCTCTTCCAGAGGACCTGGTAGTTCCATACACAGCCCAAATGTCTGGCAACTCACAACCACCTGTAACTACAGCTTCAAGGTATAGGGTCGCTGAGGACACCCACACATACTTGGTATATTCATGTAAATATACACATTTTTTCCAATGGACAAAGGCTTGTTTTATTTTAATGACTGATCCAAGTGAGGCCA
Source organism: Mus minutoides (assembly GCA_902729485.2). Lineage (NCBI taxonomy): Eukaryota > Metazoa > Chordata > Mammalia > Rodentia > Muridae > Mus > Mus minutoides. The sequence continues at coordinate 261,223 of LR749888.1, forward strand.
CAGCCAGGCCACTATGTACAGATGCGAGGGAAGCTTTATTTCTTGGTCTCTTCCTCCTTGGACAGAGTCTTGATGATCTCTTCCTTCTTGGCCTGGAGGCGCTCCTCCCGGGGCTTTCGTGCTTCCTTGGTCTTAGACCTGTGAGCCTCAGCCTGGTCAGCCAGAAGCTTCTTGGGGGCCTTGTCTGCCTTCAGTTTGTGGATGTGCTCCGTGAGGATCCGCTTGTTTTTTAATACATTCCCTTTGACCTTCAGGTACAGGCTGTGATACATATGGCGCTCAATCTTCTTGGATTCCCGGTATCTCCTGAGAAGCCGGCGCAGGATCTTCATCCTTCTCATCCAGGTCACCTTCTCGGGCATCCAAGCATTGGCAGTACCCTTCCTCTTCCCTATGCCCATATGCCTGCCCTTGTGTCGGGCCAGGGTATTTTTCTGGCAACGAGGCCAGGAATGGACAGTCACAGGCTTGCAGATGATCAGCCCATCTTTGATCAGCTTCCTGATCTGCTGACGGGAGTTGGCATTGACTATTTCATTGGTCTTATTGGGATCCAACCAGACCTTCTTTTTTCCACAGCAGAGGACAGCCTCTTCTGTAGCCTGAGCATACCTCATGGCTGCGGACGCAGCAGCGAAAGGAAAGAGCAATATACACATTTTTTTAAAAGAATATTCTATTTAAAGTTGAATTCAAACTCCACTTACAATAGTTCCCAGATATGTGATCTAATACGAGCTGGATTCTCTTAATGTTGCAGAGTAAGATCCACTTTAGGGAGTAAAGATTAAATAAGAGAAATACTAAGCCAAGCCCCCAGCATCTAACGAGTCCTTAGCAGATGAGGACTGTGCTTAATGTTGCTTCCCATGTTGTTATTTCATGCTGCTGATTATCCTCATGATGTGACTCCCTGGCTTTTATTCCTTCTCCACTGCTCAGATTCAGAGTCCTCTTGGTCTACCTGGAACAATAGTTTCTTGTTGATCAGTCAATTCCCAGTATCATTTTTTTTTTTTAGAGCAACATCTCAGTTGCTTCTCTGCCTGGATTCCTTTGTGTCCTCACCATCTGCTGAAGGAAGACTAACATGTCGGTGGGGATCAGAGCTGCTAACAAGCTGGCCTCTTCTGCTTCAGCCTCCATTGCCTGGTTACTCTTCAAGCTCCCCTTTACTGTGAGGACCACCTGTGCCCATCTCTGCTTATCGAAGCCCTACTCTACCAGTTTGCCCCTATACTTTTCATGGCCACTGTATAAAAATCCGTATTTTTTTTTTATTGGCTTGAATTCTCAAGAGAATTTATTTTAAAAAGCATAAAATGGCATATATTTGACCTCACAATAAAGACAATGGTGGCTAGAATAATTCATGCTCTGGATGCTGGACTGCTAATAACATTGGTGGAAGGAAAGCAGAGGAACCTTGTCTTGGGAGAATTAGAACCAAGCAGCTCCGAAATCATCTGCTATCTGCTTGGTGATGTATCTGTGGTCAGAAATGTACAGGGACTCTTCATCCAGGAATTGAGCCATTTGTGCTGAGCTAACTCTCTGTACTTAGCAATTATCAGCACAGGTTTTGTGTGCACGGCAATTGTTGAGATCTTGGCTCCTTGATATCCTTGGAACTAGTTGATACTGCCACCCCATTTCCTCAGTTTCAGCTATTGCACAATTAAACAAGGGATCTACTTGGCCTATCGACACTTTTGTTATCTAGGCACTGCTTCCAGCAGAGCCTATTTCTTTATTTTTCAGCAGTGCCGAGGATTGAACCTGGAGTCTCACACTATGCTAGGCAAATACTCCACTGCTGAACTACTACGCCTCCAGTCCAAGCAGGCCACTTGTGAGAGAAATACTGGCAGCTGTGCGGTTTCACTGAAACACTTGTATGTCTAGGCTTCACCAGTTTAGCAGAGCAGAGCCTGGATCTCTCTCTAGCCTCTTCCACACCTGAAGCAACACTTGCTCAAAATAGTCAGCTAACCCACTCAGGCACGTGGACTTCCCCTGGCTCAGGAGCTGCCCCTGAAGTCTAGGCTCCTGCAGCTTTAGCACAAGCCTCTGGGGCAGACCTGCTGCCTTGATGGAAAGTTTGCTCTTCCTCTCTACAGAGCCACCAAGTCAGACTTTTTGAAATGACTTTCTGGGTTTTTGAAAATTTTTAGAAATGACTTGACATCTCGTGAGTCTTGGAAAATTTTCGGCAGGGCCTCTGTTTAGCAAAGCCCACACTCCCCGGGGATAGAAGAAGGTGGAAGGTAGGGGTTACCCACAAAGCAAAGGTAGGAGGTGGCAGTGTGGCTTTCCCAGTGATATGCCGAATCACATGGTGTTCAAAGGCACGGTAGGAATTCTGCTCTTATGGGGGACATAACCCGGTGAAGACTGATTTGTCTATGATGTGTAAGCCCCCAAACTGTTCCTGCCACCCACCCCCACCTCATCCTCACCTACCCCCATAAACAAAAAGTCCATAACTTAAAATGCTCTCCAGGTAGTTTCACTGAGGCTGTGAATAGAGAAAAATAAATGAGGTCTGTGGTTCCGTGTGATATTCGAGGGTGTGAAAACACAGGGCCTTCTGAATTTGAATATACTACAGTAGAGAATCTTGGGAGGATTGGAATTCCTTGATGTGAAAGCACCCTTAAAGGCAGTTTCGAGTAGGATCTCAGGATGTGACAACCCTGCCAGGGCAGAGAGAGAGAGAGAGAGAGAGAAAGAGAGAGAGAGATTACGAACAAAGGAGAGGGACAAAAGACAAAAGAGACATCAGATGTGGGCTGGGATGTGGTTTCTAAAACATGTTAATTTCATACTTTATGACAAAATGATGTGTATTAATGTTTTGTCTGCATGTATGCTTGTGCACTAGGTACATGCAGTGTTCAAGGAAGTCAGAATCATCATCGGATCCCCCGGGACAGGAGTCACTAGAGGGTCATGAACTGCCACGTGGGTGCCAGGAATCAAACCCAGGACCCCTGTAAGAACAGCTAGTGCTCTTAACAGTAGAGCCATCTCTCCAGCTTCAACTTCATTACAGTTTTACTTTTAAAACCTTCACACTCCTACCTGACAGGATTCTAATAAGGCAGTGTGAAGTGGGGTTCTTTGGACAGTCTGGACGTTTTGGACGGTGTTTTGGTGGGGCAAACGTGAAGGAGTGTTTTCCTGAAGCAGACACAGGTGAAAGGATGTGCTGCTAAAGCAAGCACGTGAAAAGACACGTGATGGAGTCTTTGCTAACAACATATGGTACGTATTGGTACCATACATTTCGCAGTTGAGCTGCATTTGTTGGGACTCTGTAGAGAGAAATGTGCCAATAAAAACTTCTGGTGATATGCTGGCACCTTTTTGCGGCTTCCTTGGACTATGGCTGATTGGCAGAATGATGTCAGCTGATACAGACTCCTGTGGAGTTTTGCTAAGACAGACTCACGTGCTTGGGCACGACGTGAGGTGAGGCAAGACCCGTGGAGGTCATGTGATGTCTGGAGGGCGTATAAGTAGGACTGAATGGACTGTGAGCGGGGCTTGCTGGTAGAGCTGGCTCTACAACGCTTCTTGGTCTCGCACCTTCACGGATCTTAGCGTCATTGAGAGAGGCACAGCAAAGAACCTGCTCCTGGTATTCCTGTTGGTCCTGTTCCATCCTGCTGACTCATGCCCATTTGGCTGAGGTCTAGCTGTTCCTGCTGGGTGGTGCCACCCACTGCTGCTATCCTGACACTACTGAGCTGGACTGCTGGTATATCTGTGAAGGGTTTGCGAGTGGATCGAGCTGTCACTGCTGACCTGGGAACTGAGCCGCTGAGTTCTTGACAAGGCAGATGGGATTTGCTTCAAAGAACCATTCCTAAATGGGTCCACGTCCCTGTTCCTTATCATCTTTTTTCCCCACTACCTCTGGTGGGTGGTGGGCTAGAAGGGAGGTTAAAGCATTTAAGAACCATCAGTAAAAGTAGACGTCGAAAACATTCAGGCTACAGCAGCGCTCGCTCCATCGCCCTTGTCCTTGGTATGCTGCGCGGCTCTCTCACTCTAATGCTGTGTCTATCAGCAGAGCAGACACATGCGTTGTTATTTCTCTTCTGTGCCATCTCCTTCCTCACCAGTCAATATAATTCCGTGCCTGGTTTCTCTCAGCAATTACCAACAATGATAAATGCTGTTCTTTGATTTGAAAGGGAATCGTATCGGCTCAATCGCACAGGCATTTAACTATAACCATTCTCTGACTCCTTCAAAGCCAAGACCTGCAGTTCTGCAGCTCACCCGTGGTTTTTAGCTATAACTTCACTGGAACCATCTCAGACTTGTGATGTTTCTCTTGTTTTTCCAGACTGCCTTAACTGAAGACCCAGTGCTCAGCTGAAGTTTCTGGAGGCCAGAGAGATTGCAAATTCCTCGAGAAGTCTCTTTAATCTGCCCAGACGCTGAGAGAGCACACCTGGTTTAGTCTTAGCTGTTGGTGGTTTGTGGCACATTGCTTTCCCTTAGGCTTTCCAGAGCCCCAGAGAACAGTGAATAGTTCTGTAAAGAGCAATCCAGGGAAGACAGAGACAACGTCCTGGGCTCTGAGCGCAAGGCTCAGAAACAGTGTTTGAATCTGAGCCTAGCCACAGGCTTACCACCCACTGACCACACCTGTGGTCTCTCCTCTCAAACAGGAGCATTCTGACTCTACTTTAAAGGCAAAGTAAAAATCAAATTATTTGCTACAACAAAAATAAAACCAGATTTGAACTCAGCTTCTCTGCTTGGAAAGGGTGTAGGGGAACAAGCCTCAGTATGCTCTAGTCCCAGTAAACCTCGAAGCCAAGAACTGCACAGACCTGAGTGTGCTTGGTGGGTGGTACTCAGAAGTGACAGTGGCTACTTCTTACCCACCCTGTCCCATATAGTCCGGCTGCACCCATGAATGGGCAGCGTTGTGGAACTGCAAACATCAATCAGTTACTGCAACTGTTAACAGCTGTGGTGGGTCCTTGCACCTTGGAGTCTTTTTTTTTTTTTTCTTTTTTTTGTTTTTTTGGTTTTTNTTTGTTTTTCGAGACAGGGTTTCTCTGTATAGTCCTGGCTGTCCTGGAACTCATTTTGTAGACCAGGCTGGCCTCGAACTCAGAAATCCGCCTGCCTCTGCCTCCCGAGTGCTGGGATTAAAGGCGTGCGCCACCACGCCCGGCTTCTTTTTTTTTTGAGACAGGGTTTCTCTGTGCAGCCCTGGATGTCCTGGAACTCACTCTGTAGACCAGGCTGGCCTCGAATTCAGAAATCTGCCTGCTTCTGCCTCCCGAGTGCTGGGATTAAAGGCGTGGGCGACCACGCGTGCGCCTTGGAGTCTTTTAGACTTTCCCTTGTTCATCCCAGACCTTGTTTCCTGTCTGGGGCGTGTGGGTGGGGGGCCACCAGGAGGGTAAAGAACAGAGAGGAAATAAGACTCCGCAGCCTTCCCTTCAGCCTAGAGACACTTCCTCTCCTTTGAGGTTTCCGAATTGGCTTCCTCTAATTCCCATTTTCTTGCCACATAAGTGACAGGCCGATGCTCAGAGGACCATATCCTCTCGGGGTAATTGGAGACAGGGAGAATGCAAACGGGTGAGGTTTCTGAACATTAAACAAGCATTCTCATTCACTGACTTAGAAACAAGGCTTTGTTGTTTAGTTTGGTTTTTGTCTTCCCCCCTCCCACTTCAGTTTGGTTTCTTTTGAGACAGGCTGGCCTAGAACTTGCTAGGTCACCAGTGCTGGCTTTGAACTTTTCCTGCCTCTACCACCTGAGTGCCGAGTTAGGAACTGCATCTTGAAAATTCAGTTGTGGGCAGGAAAGCCGGAGAACACGCTAGCTTTTTCCTCTAGGTACTCTGAATTGGCTTTTTTTTTTTTTTTTTTTTGAGAACACGCTAGCTTTTTCCTCTAGCTACTCTGAATTGGCTTTTTTTTTTCCTCAGTGGGGGAAGAAAAACAAATTTGAAAAATCAGCCAGAGACAGTAAACATGCGAACACGGCAATGATGACAGACTCTGGGATTCTGCCTCTCTGCACCCCAGCTATCACAGCACCGTGTACCCGTACAGATGCCCACTAGAGACATCCAATTCATTTCAGCTCTGGGTGGGTGGGTGGATGGAGGGTTGTTTTTTGTTTGTTTGTTTGTTTGTTTTTCGAGACAGGGTTTCTCTGTGTAGCCCTGGCTGTCCTGGACTCACTTTGTAGACCAGGCTGTCCTTGAACTCAGAGATTCGCCTGCCTCTGCCTCCCGAGTGCTGGGATTAAAGGCTTGGATGGAGGGTTGTTAAATGAAATGATTATGGAAGGTAGTAGTAAGAAGTTAATTTTATGGGAACAGAGTCTCTTGTAGCCAAGGCTGGCCACAGATTTCCCATGTAGATGAGGCTGGCCATGAACTGGTGATTCTCCTGTCTCCACAGATTTTACAAAATGCCAGGCTCTCAGAGAATATCATTTCTTGATCAGTGTGAGACATCAGACACCATAGACTTGGTTTCTGGCCACTCAGCTCACATACAAAAATACCAAAGACCAGGGGAAATTCACTCAAAGAAGAACTGGCTAAAAGAAGTAAAAATCAGGAAGACGTTTCAAACTTCTCCCTAGCAAGCCGTTCGGCACTCCTCACTGAACCAGGTCTGTGGACAAGGAGCTGGCCTACCGTCTCTGAGAGATGCACACTGAGTTCACAGGGTGGGGTCAGGGTTGTGGGCAAGATGAAGGATGAATGCAAGGCAGGCTAATTTGACAGGGCATTTCAGAGCACTGCAGGCCGGGGTGTGGGTGTGGGGAGGAAGTAAGTTTATATGCAGATGTACCAGAAGCTGCCCCACTAGAGGGCAGGCTTGGGAGGACAAAGATTCTTAACAGGTGCAGCAGATGTCAGAAGCTGGCAGTTTGGGGGGGGTGGTAGGGTTCAGAAGCAGAGGAAGAAAATAGCTTGCGGGCTGGTGAGATGGCTCAGCGGGTAAGAGCACCCGACTGCTCTTCCAAAGGTGATAAGTTCAAATCCCAGCATCCACATGGTGGCTCACAACCATCCGTACTGAGATCTGGCGCCCTCTTCTGGAGTGTCTGAAGACTGCTACAGTGTACTTACATATAATAAATAAAATAAATCTTTAAAAAAAAAAAAAAGAAAATAGCTTGCAAAATGCTTGTGGCTTGTGTAAACACACACACACACACACACACTGAGACAAGGGACTAGATAAGAGATAAGGGGTTTATGCTCTAGCTGGAAGGCAACCTTAAAACTTGTGTTTTTTATTATTGTTGTTTTTGAGACAATGTAGCCTCAAACTTGCTACATAGACAAGGATGGCCTTAAACTCTTGATTCTCCTGCCTCGACTTCCCTAGTGCTGGGATTACCGGCATAGGCGACCACAGTTGGCCTTTGGTTTGTTTGCTTGCTTGTTTGAGACAGGGTCTCATATAGTCCGTGATGAAGGTGACCTTGAACTTCCTGCTCCTCCTCCTCCTTCTGAGTGCTAGGCTTATGGGTGCGAGCTATCACAGCTGGCTATCTGGTGTTGGGAGTTACACACAGGGCTCTGTGCGTGAAAGGTTGAGCTACAACTGTAGCCCAGCTCTCTGATGAGGTAGTAGGATTTAGGGTGAACTCTGGCTGGGCATGTGGACCAGGAGGCTACTGTTAATTGTTCAAGCGAAGGCTTTAGAGGCCTAAAGTAAAGAAAGCAGACAACATCTGCCAGACGTTAGCTTCCCACCCACCCTGTTATTAGTTAGTCATAAGCAGGGTTATTTGTAATAGGCCTGGCCTGGAAACTATCCAAATGCTCATCAATATGGAGTAAGAAGTCAGGGAAAGGGCAGCCGGGTCTTTCTGGAGCAAGTGTGAGACAGAGTGTAACAGAAAACATGGAGTCTTGTTTTCCCATTCTTTTCAGCCCTTCTCTTTCTACTCTTTCTAGTTGATATCTCTCAGCAGCTCTTAACCTGTGGGTGTGTCCAGCCCTTGTGTGTGTGTGTGTGTGTGTGTGTGTGTGTGTGTGTGTGCAGATGTCCTGCTTATCAGATGTTTACATTCAGTTCATAACAGCAGCAATATTACAGCTATGAAGTAGCAATGAAATACTTTTGTGGTTGGGGGGGGTGACCACAACATGAGGAACTGTATTAAAGGGTTGCAGCACTAGGAAGGTTGAGACCCATTTTGCTCTAGAAAGTTCCATCACATCTTTGCTCCCCCTTAGATAACACAATCCTACGGGCACTTTAACAAAATCACAGTTCAGAAGTTGGAGTATGGAATTCTGTAACAGAAATTCCAAACAGGTGCTCAGCAGTGATATGCTTGCCTCAGAAGCTTGGGGGAGCAGAAGACTATCTCCAGAACCAATGGAAAAAGGCCTGACGGGCACTTGTGATCCCAGTCACAGGGCAGACAGAGATAGGGAGATCCCTGAGGCCCATTGGCTAGGCCATTTAGCGGAGCTCCGGGCCAATGATAGCGTCCCTGAGGATGACAGCTGGTGTTGTTTCCTGTCTCTCTCACATACACTACACAACGTGGGGCTCACTGAGGTCCTTTCCACTGGAATGATAAGCTGCAGCGTGGGCACCCCACCAGGGATACTCTTCCTGAGTTAGGGCTCATTTTCCTTTGGTGCCGGGAACTGAACCCGGGGCTATGCACAGACTCTCTTCTAGTATGCAGTTATACTTCCAGCTAGAACCGGCCTTTGAAGTTAGAGTGCTGCCCCATGCCATAACCTCACAGCCTTCCCAGAAACATTGTGCTATGAGGTATAGCAGTGAAGAGAGCAGAAATCTGCTACTGGGATTGAAAAGACAGACACGGTAGCAAGTGAGGCGAATGGAAGGCTATGCTGGTATTGATGCTGTCTCGGGAATGCTCTGATGGGGAGGGGGAAGTCTGATGACACCAGAAGGGGCTAAATAGTCAAGACTGTAAGGGCCAGGTGTGATGGCGCACACCTTTAATCCCAGCACCCGGGAGGCAGAGGCAGGCGGATTTCTGAGTTCGAGGCCAGCCTGGTCTACAGAGTGAGTTCCAGGACAGCCAGGGTTACACAGAAAAACCCTGTCTTGAAAAACAAGACAAAACAAACAAAAAAAGACTTTGTAAGGTTGGAGAGACTAGGCTTTGAGTTCAATCTCAACACCAACACACACACACACACACAAATAAATGTAAAACAATTAATCTTTTTTAAACTTTGAAATCCTGAGCTAGCAGGATTTCAAAGGTAAAGCTGGCAGGCTCAGTAGGTAAAGGTGCTTGGTTCCAAACCCAGTGCCCTACATTCAATGCCTGGAACCAACTACTCCAAAAGCTGGACTGTCTTCCATATGTGCAAGAGTCACAGCAATTAAAGAAATGAATGTAGAAGAAAAGTTTGAGACCCTGAAACTAGGGCTATTTTTAAGTAACAACCCCACTACCACCAAATACAAACAAAGCAAGACAAAACAAACATCCAAAAGCTGGAGAGGTGGCTTGGCAGCTAAGAGCACTTGTTGCTCTCCCAGAGGATCCAAACTGCAAGTTCCCAGCTCCTACACTGTACTGCTTACAGCCGCCTGTAACTCCAGCTTAAGAGGATCCAATGCCCCTGTCTAGCCTCTGTGGATATCTGCACACACGTGGCCCGTTTATTTGTAAAAAAACAAAATGTGTACACACACACACACACACACACACACACACACACAGAGAGAGAGAGAGAGAGAGAGAGAGAGAGAGAGGTATAACGGAGCGCTCCTATTAGCCCATCCTCTGGGAAGTAGAGATAGAGGCAGAAAGATCATAGTGGTTGAGGCAAGCCTCGGCTGTGAGAGACGCTGTTCAAATCCCAAAGGTCGGAGATAGGAGAGAGACAGAGAGCGGCCACTACACAGAGGGCCAAGAATCACTAGGTAAGAGGGCAAGACTCTGGAGATTCTGGAAGTGAAAGAAAAATAACCTCTGGACATTTGCAAAGTACAAAATGTTCAGTAATGATTTTCTCCTCTAAACTTCCCTTTGTGCCTGGATTAACAGCAACAAAAGCCACGTGATTCGCTCTGAGTAACAAGAAGCTCTTTATGTTCTCTTCAGAGTTCTCTCTGAGCTGGAGATCAGAGGGCCTGACTCGGAAAGGACCCGGTTCATCAAGGATGTGACCACTCCTGCTGGAATAAGTGCCACAGGACGCACACTTTCGCCTTAGACCGCTTCTGGGAACAGTTTCTTCTGAACTCGGGCCAGGCCTGAGTACGGAATTTGACAATGTAGCCACAAGAGAAGCATGTTATACTATATGGAGCACCCTAGTTTAAGTCAGCCAACAACTTTTTGTTTTGAGACAGGGTCTCATGTAGCTAAGGCAGGCCTCGAACCAAGTAGCTAAAGATGAACTTCTGGCCTTCTTCCTCCAGCCAGAATAACAGGCATACACAACTACATGTGACTCCCAGTCAACTCTTTCTGTGAATTTACATCATTATGAGTATATGACAATGTACATGAAAAACAGCTGGGTGGTGTTGGCACTTACCTTTAATCCCACCACTTGGGAGGCAGAAGCAGGCAGATCTCTGAGTTCAAGACCAGCCTGGTCTACAGAGTTCCAGAATAGCTAGAGCTACTTAGAGAAAGCCAGTCCCCCCCCAAATAACAATACTAATAACAATAATGTGTATATAAAAATATGCCAGAAAACTGTCTAAACAAAGAAAATATATATGAGGTACATAAAATCTGATAAGCATGTGTATGCTAGCTTCATCTACATAGTGCATTCTGGGCTATAGAGGAGACAGCCTGTCAAAAAAAAAAAAAAAAAAGAAAAGGAACCTTGAATTCTAGGGCAAGGTCACTAAAGAGGAAGAAAATCTAAGAATGATTTCTTTTTTTGCAAAGATCTACTGATACAGATTTTATGCAACAAGTGACGCCAGTGTTGGCCTTTTTGCTTGGATGGGAAGGCCAGCTCTGAGGTAGAACAGTGTCCCCATGGGAGGAACCACAGAGCTCTGAGAGGAAGCCTCCTCAGCAGAGGTGCTGAAGTTTCCAGCAGAGGGCTATAGTTTACAACAAAGGGCTATCCTGAGCTAAGGAGCTGAGGTGCTTCAGCCCTAGATCACCCCCCCACCCCCCCACCCCC
>LR749888.1:338941-379099 GCA_902729485.2 Mus minutoides
TACAGTTATGATATGGGAGCAGATATGGGAGCAGAGATAGACTACAGTTATGAAGGGGTTAGATGGGGCGGGGTTAGGAGGGTAGGGGAGAGGAGGGAATATAGGGAGGGAAAACTAACACCAAAGAGCTTCTGGAAAAGCTATATGGACACCCAATACTGTAGAAGCTTCATGAACTATATATATATATATATATATATATATATATATATATATATATTTACCCCATAACGGGGAAAATAGACTAGATACCACAGGCTTTTATATAAAAGCCCCAGTAATAAGAATGGATCACTTTTTTTGTGTGTTTTTAGCCAAAGTGGTCCCATAGACCCCCAAACATTACAAGATGTTGCTATTGCTCTTAGTTACCCTCCAAAATTTCTTCTAAGACCCTATTGTAGCAGAGACCACTAAAGAAACCAAGTGGGTGCTGACCTGAGCTCTCTACTGGCTAGCTTTTGTAGAGATGGAAGGTAGCATGCAAGTTAGTGCGTGAAAAAGTAATCATTAATATCACTCAACTCTGAACCCTTCAAACTGCAATAGCAACCTGCCTATGATGTGCCCACTTGTAGAACAGTGACATCAACCACTTTCTGACTGGATTTAAGGACAACACCGTGAGATAGAGCCCATAGCCCGACCCATTAAGGAGGCCAAGGACCAGAGGATAAATAGTCACACGCCCTTGGGAAGAGCCCTTTACTATAACTGCTAAACGGACAGAGCACTAACATGCTTCTGATGACATAGACCAGTGTATCTCAAAGCTCAATAAGCTTCTTTCAGTGTATGTCAACTAAGACAGAGACCTGCACCTGGCCAACTCGCAGAGAATAGGAGACTTTAGATAGAGTGCTCATCTCTAAATAGGACACACACACACACACACACACACACACACACATCTCAGGAATCTTTGTGGAAGAGCGGGTGGAAAGACTGCAGGCATCAGAGGTGAAGAGTGACTAGAACTGTTTTCCAGACACAGCAGGTAGTTGTGCATTTGAACTCACAATGATTGTGACGGCACACATGGACCCTCGCAGTTCAGTGGGAATGAAGTCCCACCCCACCGTGGAGATACTAGCACTTGGTAGCTGTCGGGAGAAGGGTCAGTTTTCTTTAATTGTATGACACCTGGTTCACAGACCCCATACCCAAAAGTAGCTGGGCAACATAAATTGGATTTCATGGTGCAGTGAATCAAGGAGGAGCTAGGGGTGGATCTGTTCAAGATACACTGTGCAAAGTTCTCAAATTATTAATAAAAATATTAGTTTAAAAAAATCAAAGCTGGGCATGGTGGTGCACGCCTTTAATCCCAGCACTCGGGAGGAAGAGGCAGGCGGATTTCTGAGTTCGAGGCCAGCCTGGTCTACAAAGTGAGTTCCAGGACAGCCAGAGCTACACAGAGAAATCTTGTCTTGAAATACAAAAACAAAAACAAAACAAAACAAAAATCAAGAAAGACAGAAAAGGCACTTAAGAAAGCCTCAAGGATTTGGAGCTAAGACCACATTTGGGGAGGGGAGTGGGACAATAAGAAGTAGCCCAGAGCTGCTAGGTACTGGCTGAAGCATGTGTTTGGAGAGGAGAGGTTAAGAGTCAGAGCCTGAAACGTAGGCTAAGCTAGGAAAGGTTTCCTTTAGCACAGGTGTGGGAAATTGCATACGGTTTTTGGACAAAGGATGATATGATTAAGTCAGTGTTCTGAAAGACCAATATGGCAAAAGAAGGGGGAAAAAATGAATAAATGTGCCTCAAGATACTGGAAGAGACTGTCAGGAAGGAATTAACTCTGAATAGACCCTTCAGCTTAAGTCAGATAGTTCCTGTGTGCACGTCACACTCAGCTCCTCTGACTGGCCCTGGCCACTCTACCTAGACAGGGCCTTACATTCTTCCTGAAATATATCCCTGCCAGCTTTTCTCATTGCAGAGACTCTGAAAAACATTCAGCTCAACAAAGCACAAGCATTTATACAATGGGAACCTGCAAAGGAGCGCCAGCGTTCTGTTAACCTGTCAGGATGAGATTGTTCTATTCTAGGTCCAAAGCAACAGCAGTGGGCCAGTAAGTGCTGGTGGCTGCAACAACTTCAGCTATCTGTAGATTCAAATCATCTGTGCACAGTAATTCCGTAACAACCAAACAAACCTACTGCTTAGCCGGCCACACAAGTCAGCTTTGCACATTCCACTCTTGCAATTATAAAGTCTCCAGATGAGAAGCCAGGGCTCCTGAGGGCCGGAAATCACATTTCACTTCCCTGCAGCTGTCCCACAGCTCAGGCCCATGCAAGAGCCTAGAGGAAATGCGCCTGGAGACCTTATTAACAAAGGATGGAAATCCCCGCACCTCACACTTCCCAATTAGCACCGTGGAGGACAGAGGCTCTCAGGCTCCATTTCCCTGCATGGAAGCCTTTCCCACCCAGAGCCACGCTGCAGCTCGCACCAGCACAAAAACCAGGGCAGGGCAGCTGCCGGATTACCGATGCCCGGATTGCTGCGCTAGCTATCCGTTTCACTGTACCATGGAGTCACGCCTACAGGTTATTGGTTTTTTATTGTTGCTTTTTTTTTTTTTTTGGTTTTTCAAGACAGGGTTTCTCTGTGTAGCCCTGGCTGTCCTGGAACTCACTTTGTAGACCAGGCTGGCCTCGAACTCAGAAATCCGCCTGCCTCTGCCTCCCGAGTGCTGGGATTAAAGGCGTGCGCCACCACGCCCGGCGATTGTTGCTTTTTAAGTTAATAACTTTTGTCATAGTACTACCGGAGGATCCAGCAATACCTCTCCTGGGCATATACCCAGAAGATGTTCCAACTGGTAATAATAACACATGCTCCACTATGTTCATAGCAGCCTTATTTATAATAGCCAGAAGCTGGAAAGAACCCAGATGTCCCTCAACAGAAGAATGGATACAGAAAATGTGGTACATTTACACAATTGAGTACTATTCTGCTATTAAAAAAATGAATTTATGAAATTCTTGGGCAAATCGATGTATCTGGAGGATATCATCCTTAGTGAGGTAACCCAATCACAAAAGAAGTCATTGGATATGCACTCACTGATAAGTGGATATTAGCCCAGAAACTTAGAATACCCAAGATACAATTTGCAAAACACAAGAAAATCAAGAAGGAAGACCAGCGTGTGGATACTTCATTTCTCCTTAGAATAGGGAACAAAATACCCATGAAAGGAGTTACAGAGACAAAGTTTGGAGCTAAGACGAAAGGATGGACCATCCAGAGACTACCCCACCAGGGATCCATCCCATAATCAGTCACCAAACTCAGACACTATTGCATAGGACAGCAAGAGTTTGCTGAAGGGACCCTGAGATAGCTGTCTTGTATGAGGCTATGCCAGTGCCTGGCAAATACAGAAGTGGATGCTCACAGTCATCTATATGATGGAACACAGGGCCCCCAATGGAGAAGCAAGAGATAGAACCCCAGGAGCTGAAGGGGTCTGCAGCCCTATAAAAGGAACAACAATATGAACTAACCAGAACCCCCAGAGCTCGTGTCTCTAGCTGCATATGTAGCAGAAGATGGCCTAGTCGGCCATCATTGGGAAGAGAGGCCCCTTGATATTGCAAACTTTATATGCCCCAATACAGGGGAAAGCCAGGGCCAAGAAGTGGGAGTGGGTGGGCAGGGGAGCAGGGCGGGGGAGGGGAAAGAGAACTTTCGGGATAGCATTTGAAATGTAAATTAAGAAAATATCTAATTGGGGGCTGGTGAGATGGCTCAGCGGGTTAGAGCACCCGACTGCTCTTCCGAAGGTGATGAGTTCAAATCCCAGCAACCACATGGTGGCTTACAACCACCCGTAACAAGATCTGACGCCCTCCTCTGGTGCGTCTGAAGTCAGCTACAGCGTACTTATGAAGAATAATAAGAAATGAATCCTTGGACCGGAGAGACCAACCGGAGCAAGCCAGGCTGTCCGGAGCAAGCGGGGATGCCGGAGCTAGCAGGGCCGGAGCGAGTGGGGCCGAACGGGGACGGCCGGAACAAGCGGGGCCAAACCGGAGCAAGCGGAGCCGTTCGGAGCGAGCAGGGCTGGCTGGAACAAGCGGGGGCCGTACGGGGGCGGCTGGGAGCAAGTGGGGCTGGCAGGAGCGAGCGGGGTCGAGCAGAGTGAGCGGGGTTGACCGGAACAAGGGAAAAAAAAAAGAGAAAATATCTAATTAAAAAAAAGAAAAAGAAAGAACTTTTGTCAGTCAAAAGCAATGCGATGCAATAGGAAGTCCCTCTAGAGCCCACTCGGAAGCCAGATGAGCTGTGCACTCTACCCCACTCAGAAATAGAATCTCACTGTTTTAAAAACAGAAAAAGGAACACACTAGCACTGTGTGGTGGCATGACACTTCCCTAGGTTTGGGGATGCCTTGGTTGAGACACAATCTTATGATGTGACCCTGGCTGGCCTGGAACTCACAGAGATCCACCTGCCTCTGCCTCTGGGATTAAAAGCATTTGCAGCCACGCCCAGCAAAATACTGAAAATAAAATTTCAGTATTTTCAAAATATTTGCTTAAAGGAGACTTGCTCTCTTCAGTGATGTCCCAAATTACTTTCATCTTACAGTGAATGTAAGTTTACAGTTTTAACTAAGGAAAGAAGCTACAGATGCTGCTGCTCTGCAAGGAGTCTCTCACTACCCATGCACCGAGGAGTCTCTCACTACCCATGCACGAGGAGTCTCTCACTACCCATGCACCGTGGAGTCACTCACTGCCCATGCACTGAGGAGTCACTCACTGCCCATGCACTGTGGAGTCACTCACTACCCATGCACCGAGGAGTCACTCACTACCCATGCACTGTCTTAACCCTCCCCCATCACTCTTACCTGCATGTGCATGTGCATAAGACAGCAGTTCTTCCTCTCTCTGTCTCTGTGTGCAGGGCAAATGGACGTGTGTGTGTGTGTGTGTGTGTGTGTGTGTGTGTGTGTGTGATGTATGTGCACCAGCATGTCGAGGACAGATGTTGCCAGTGGACATCTCTTCCTCAATCATTTCCTACTTTATTATTATTTTAATTTCACTACATTTATTTATTTATTTATTGTGTGTGCGTGTGCATGTGTGTGTGTGTGTGTGTGTGTGTGTACACAGTTTGGGTATTCACATGCTTAAGTATCATAGTAAATGTGTGTGTAGAGGTGAGAAGACAAGTTTGGGAGATGGTTTTCTCCACCCATGTAGGTCCTCAGGACTAAACCCACCACCTCAGTTTTTGAGGCAGAGTTTGTGGCTGCACCTGGAGCTCTGAGGCTCAGCTCGGCTGAACGTCCAGTGAGCTCCTGTGAGGCTCAGCTCTGCTCACCTGGCAGTCCAGTGAGCTCCCATGACCCGCCTGTCTTTCCCTCCTTCGAACTGGGATAACAGATGTGCACCTCTGTTCAGGTTCTGCATGGTGCCATAGAACTGAACTCAGGGCTTCATGTTTACATTGCATACACTTTTCCAGATCGCAAGATGTCAATTTAAAAAAATTTGTAATGACAATCTAAATCATATACAAGAGAGAATAATAAATCCCCAAGAGCCTGTAAACTCACTTGACCTGAGAACGCAGGCCGTCTTTGTGTCATACGTAACCCCATCTACTCTATCCCTATTTTCAGCTTATTTTCTTTATTTACTTATTTATTGAAGCAAGGTCATGTAGCCTAGGCTGACCTGAGACTCACTATGTAGCCCAGGCTGCTCTTCAACCCATGATCAATCCTCCCGCCTTAGCCTTTTGTGTGCTAGGAGTACACCTGTGAAACACCACAATATTCTACTCAACTACCCCCAGCCCTCTTTCTCTCGGCTACTCTTTTTTTTTTTTTTTTTTTTTTTGGTTTTTCAAGACAGGCTTTCTCTGTGTAGCCCTGGAACTCACTCTGTAGGTAGACCAGGCTGGCCTCGAACTTAAAAATTTGCCTGCCTCTGGAATTAAAGGAGTGCACTACCACACCGGGCTTGGCTACTCAAATTCTTAATTCTCTTCAAGTCCTGAAGAACAATCAGCTATAGCTAAAGCTGAATTCTGGGGCATCGCATACTCTGCTCAATACGTAAAAACTTCACATTTCCTAAAGGAAGGCCAAAAGGTTTTCAATAGAGCTCTGTAGAGCGGACACACCCTAAGGATCTGGTGTGCCTTTCTTGCCTTGCAACCTGACAGGACAGTATTCAGACTGCAATTGCACACACCCAAATCACAACTTCCCATGTTCTACCTGCAACTCTGCTCCATGGGAGAGCTGGCCATAGTGTCCTCTTACTAGACAAAGAAGCCTCCTGGTAACAGGAAATCTTAACATCCAAGAGCTCCAAAGGGGCCTCGCTGGTCCCTGGTCCAATCTTCTCTATTTAAAGATCAGGAAGCATGGCCGGGCGTGGTGGCGCACGCCTTTAATCCCAGCACTCGGGAGGCAGAGGCAGGTGGATTTCTGAGTTCGAGGACAGCTTGGTCTACAAAGTGAGTTCCAGGACAGCCAGGGCTACACAGAGAAACCCTGTCTCGAAAAACCAAAAAAAAAAAAAAAAAAAGATCGGGAAGCAGAAATGAGAGGAGCAAGGTAGCTTTTCTGTGATTATAGAGAATCTGGGGCTGGGGAACCGGTGGCAACGGCGGCAGCGGTGTGATTAAGAGCTCTCCTAGAAGACTCGGGTTTGATTCTGTACAGCACCTATAGCCCCAGCTGCAGGGGCCAACACCTCTGCCTCTGCCTCCGCAGACATCTGCACTCGGGTTTACATTCCCACAGACATACACATTATTAACACTTTTAAAAAACTGTTAAATAAGCTGATGTTTCCAAAACGCTCCTTTAATTCATTCACCCATTCATGTCTGTAAGGCAGGAGCTCGTGTAGGCCAGCCTGGCTTTGAATTCAGTATATAGCGGAGGATGACCTTGAACTCCTAATTTTCCTGCCTTTACTTCCAAAGTGCTAGGATTCCAAAGTGCATGAGCCACCAGACTTTTTATTAAATGTTAATCTCTTAAAGCAAAGATAATCCAGTGTGGAAATTGCCAGAAATACAGTGCATAGTTAACATGTATTAAATAAAGAAAATATCTTATTAAATTCTTTAGTAATGCAGTAACGCCTAAACATGACTTTATACCTTGGCTTGTGGAATTTCCATCCTCATACCTTCTAGTCTGGCATGCCTCTCAGATCTGCCCCTAAAACATTCTCCATATCTAAAAACCACCAATGTAACTCTAAAAGAGCCAAGCACATTCCTGACCTTGTAAAGGAGAATTCATAGATGCATTAAAAAGAAAGTACAAAAAGGTGCATTGTTTCAAATTGAATCTCATAATAGAGGTTGGACTCTAGTTGGTGAAATTCCAGGAAAAGGGGGCTGGGGAAATGACTCCATGGCTCAGAGCACCAGCTGTTGTCTACAGGGTCCAGGTTCAATTCCCAGCACCCACGCAGAGGCTGACAACTGTCTGTAGCTCAAGGGCCAGGAAATCCAATGTCCTTTATGTGGTGCATAGACATACATGTATAATATAAAATAAAAACCTTCAAAAATCCAGTGAAAACCAAATGAGAAAAAAAAAATAAAGAACAGTGCAGAAATAGGGAAGGAATTCCCAGGCAGGCAGGCAGGCAGGCAGGCGGGCGAGCGGGTGGACGGGCAGGGGTAGGGCGAGCAGGCCTTCACAAGGAATGCTCATACCAGAGGGTTTCCGTGAATGCATCAGGCTGACGACTGGTCTTTAAGTTTTCATCCTGCCTGCATTCACTAATCTTCCCCGTCACTCCACCTTTCTAACCACACTCCTTTCCACGACACACTTGGATACCCAGAGATCACGCGCCTACCTTCAGGTTTTCAGTTGTGAGTGGAGGAAGAAAGTGTTTAAGTTCAGTGAGTGACCGTCACAGGTGCACGGCGCAAAGCGTCCCTTGGTTATTAAAAACTAGTCGTCCATGCACGGGCATCATAGACTTAGTATTTATCACATTTTTCTTTTTTTTAAAAATCTGGGAACCACATGACTTAACTTAGAAACAGAAAGATCTTTAAACTCAAAAGGGAAACCTCTGGAGATTAATGAAGAGTTGAATTTAGATCATCTACAGTGTCCAGCTGGGATCACTGCCCTGTAACTTAAAACAATTAAAAGTAACCACCTGGGCTGTCGAGATGGCTCAGCAGGTAAGAGCACTGACTGCTCTTCTGAAGGTCCTGAGTTCAAATCCCAGCAACCACATGGTGGCTCACAACCACCTGTAATAAGATCTGACACCCTCCTCTGATGCGTCTTAAGTCAGCTACAGTGTACTTACTTATAATAATAAATAAATCTTTGGGCCTGAGTGGTACATACATATACACTCACAAATATATTAAAAATAAATAAATAAGGGTGATACTCGAAAGCATAGAAATGCACATTTCTCGAACAGCCAGATTCAAAGCTAAAAAGACATAGCCCGAGCTGGGCACAGGGGCGAATACCTGTAATTCCAGCATCAGAAGGCAAGACAACCGTGAGTTCAAGGCTAGCGTGGACTACACTGTGAATGTGAGACTAACACGAGCGGTGACAACCCACCTTAAACAACAAACAAGAGAGAACTTAAAACCTCACCCCCCCCCCACCTCTCTATTTTATAATTCTCAAGACATTCAGCTCTCAAAGTAGCACCAATATCCTCGGGGAATGCCCCGGGGAGAAACAATCTGGACCACTGTACATATGCCAACATCAAATTCTGGCTAATTAGGAGCACAACACTTTGACAAGGTCACATCTCATTGAACTGTCATTGAGGAGGCCAAGATGAGAACACTGGAGAGATTTCTGCTCATCACTCCTAATAGAAGCTGTGGACATTACCAACAAAAGTGGAATCAAGTAAATTAAGTCCAGCTGGCTACTTCTAAATATAAATTGTTTTGCCATTTTAAAAAGTGCTCTATTAGGTTGTGTAATTAAAGAGACTTGAAAAGATACCTAATGCAGTTCCTTCTCACAGATACTTTTTATTTTTTGTTTTGAACAAAATTTCCATAAAATGTGCCCATGTAATAGTCCTAATTTTAAAGACTATCAAGGATACATTTCTAAACCAGAAACATCAATAGATATAACCCCACATAAGACAGCGCTCAAATTCTCACTCTGTGTGTGCCTGTACAAATGTGAATGCCTGTGTGGGGTACATGTATGCAGGTTCATGACTGTATTTGTGCAGAGGCCAGAACTTAGGTATGGGCATTTTCCTCGATTGCTTTCTAGCTTACTCTGTGAGGAAAGGTCTCTCACTGAACCTGCCGTTTCCTCTAGCCGGCCAGCCATCAAACCTCCAGAAACATCCTGTCTCTACCTGTCCCAGCACTGAGGTCAACACACGCTACCACACCTGACCTTATGTGGATCTGAACTCAGCTCCTCAAACTTGCGAAGCAAATACTTTACCTATCATTCCAAAGTATTTTTAAATGTGTAGGGGAAGCATAATTTTACACACACAGACACACACAGAGACACACACAGACACACACACACACTTGGGTTTTTTGGGACAAGGTTTCTCTGAGTAGCCCTGTCCTGGACTTGCTTTGTAGACCAGGCTGGTCTTGAACTCACAGAGATCCACCTGCTTCTGCCTCCCGAGTGCTGAGATTAAAGGCGCGCTTCATCATCACTTAGCTAGGAATATATTTTTAAGATAGGGGACACAATGAAAGCTACCTAAAAGTGAATCTATAATTTACAGGATAAATAATTGCTAGAAATTGTGTCAAAAAATCTGACAAGAAAAGGGGGAAGGGTAGGGGCTCGTATGACAAGACAGTCTCATTGAAGAGGGGTCTATTTTAACATCTCTCTACTTTTGCACATGGACATTTTCCTTAATAAAAATTATGGCGCTCGTAAGATGGCTCAGCGGTTAAGAGCACTGACTGCTCTTCCAGAGGTCCTGAGTTCAGTTCCCAGCAACCACAGGGTGGCTCACAACCATCTGTAATGAGATCTGACTCCCTCTTCTGGAGTATCTGAAGACAGCTACAGCGTACTTACATATAATAAATAAATCTTTAAAAAAAAAAAAAAGGTGGGGTGTCTGAAGACAGCTACAGTGTACTCACATATAATAAATAAAAATTTTAAAAAAGGAAGTTATTTGGTTGGTTGTCTGACTGTTTTTGAAGCAGTCCCGTATGTCTCGAGCTGGCTTTGTACTTCCTCTGTAGCCAAGGCTGAGCCGTGAGTTTGTGAGGCTCCTGTTTCTACTTGCTGGGACTGCAGGTGTGTTACCCTGTCAGATTTATGAAGTGCTGGGGATAAAGGCCGGGCCTCCTCCAGTACTAGTCTTATGCTTTTCCAACCCTAAAGAACTGAATTCTTACGTGAGCAAAATTTTTAGATTAAAAAAAAAAAAAACCCTAATTTTTGTTGTTGTTGTTGTTAAGAATATCAATACTCAAAAAAAAAAAAAAAAAAGAATATCAATACTCCTTAACTTAAAACCAAACGACAGCCACCTGTCAGTTCCAGAAACTTGCAAATCTTTTAACAGGATTGACTTACCCTGGAATTTATACTGTACTCTATTGCCACCTGGTGGCCATACTAAGAACTACAAACGAATGTTTAAAACAGGAAGTGTGGTTGATGCCTCACACTTAAAATCCTGCTTGTTGGAGAGGTGAGGCTGGCAGCTTGCCATGAGTTCAAAGCCAGTCTGGGCTAATAGTTATTAGGCAACCCGAGCTAAGGACTAAATTTATGCTCAATGAAGTGGTGCATACCTTTAATCGCAACACATGGGGGTTAGGGTGGCAGCTTGCCATGAGTTCAAAGCCAGTCTGGGCTAATAGTTATTAGGCAACCCGAGCTAAGGACTAAATTTATGCTCAATGAAGTGGTCCACACCTTTAATCGCAACACATGGGGGTTAGGGAGGGAATGGTGAATCTCTGTGAGTTTGAAGCCAGCCTGCTCTACATAGTGAGTTCCAGGGCAGCCAAGGCTATGCAGGGACCTTGTCTTAAAACAAATAAGCAAGCAAACAACAACAACAACAAAACAAACCCAACTGGAGGTTGGGGTGGGGATGGTAAATGCCTTTAATCCCAGAACTAGGAAGGCAGAGACAAGTAGATCTCTGAGTACAAAGCCAGCCTAATTCTACACAGTGAGTTCCAGGACAGCCAGGGCTGCATAGAAAAACCTTGCTTAGATGGATAAATAAATAAATAAATAAATAAATATAACAACAATAAACAAACAAAACAGAATACCGTTGTGTCTCACAGTGAATTAATTAAAAGCAGAAAAACTGAAAAGTTGCCTTCTTTGCTCTTACATCTCTGGAGATGTTTCCTTTCTCCCACAGAACAGCTGCTATGCAGCAATGGTTCATCAAAGTCCTGCACTCCGAGTGATGGATCCCTCCCCAGCTGCACTCCGAGTGATGGATCCCTCCCCAGCTGCACTCCGAGTGATGGATCCCTCCCCAGCTGCACTCCGAGTGATGGATCCCTCCCCAGCTGCACTCCGAGTGATGGATCCCTCCCCTGCTGCACTCCGAGTGATGGATCCCTCCCCAGCTGCACTCCGAGTGATGGATCCCTCCCCAGCTGCACCCGAAAGTCAGCTGGGAGCTCTGGAAAACCAAGCGCCTGGAGCCTCCAAGCCAGCGGGTTAAATTAGGGTCGTTAAGGCAGGGAGGAGGAGCGGAGAATACAGGGCTTAGGAGTGGACGGTGTCTGAAGCTGGAACCTGGGCGCGGGGGACGCCTGCCTGGAGCCTTCAGATGCAGCCTGGCAATACCTTGATTTCATACTTCCAGTGTCCAACCCGTGAGACAATAATCTCTGTCATCTCAAGTCATCAGTCCAAAGTCAATGGGCAGTCATGGGAAGCTTACATAACGTGAACTTTTATTTTATATATTGTGTGTGTGTGTGTGTGTGTGTGTGTGTGTATACACATGAGTGCAGGCAGGTGCATGCCACACATGGGTGTGAAATTGGGAGACAACTTTCAGAATTTGGTTTCTTCTTCCACTGTGGTTTTAGGTCTTAGACTCAGGTTGTCTGGCTTGCACGGCAAGCACATATGTCAAAACTCACCATGCTAAACACTCTATGTGCAGTTTCTTCGATGCCAAACAGAGTCTAGTAAAGTTATACTTAAAAGATGAAAGTCTGGAGCTGGAGAGGAGGCTCATCAGACAAGCCGGCATCCACAACAGCCTGTACTTCAGCTCCAGGGGATGCGATGCCCTCTTCTGTCCTCTGTGGGCCCAGTAGTCACATATGCACAACAGCCCAGCTCTACCACAGGCACAGGCATACAAGTGAGTAAAAATAAAAATAAACCTTCGCAAATGAATTAAAAATAGAAATGTCAAGCTGGGCGTGGTGGTGCACGCCTTTTAATTCCAGTTCACGGGAGGCAAAGGTAGGTGGATTTCTGATTTCGAGGCCAGCCTGGTCTACTGAGTGAGTTCCAGGACAGCCAGGGCTACACTAAGAAACCCTGTCTCAGAAAAGAAAAAAAAAAAGAAGTGTCCTGGGGGCGGGGCTCAAATATCAGTAATGTTTAAGACACTCCTGCACTGTTTGAACCAGGAGCTAGGGAGAACAGGATCTTCAGTATAAGGTCCAGCTCCTTTATTTTGTTTTGAATATTTATATTATTTTGAACAAAAAGTACTATTTGAGGGAAACACATAAGTCCAAAACAGCTTCAATAATGTCAGTTTCAGGTGCTTGTAGAGGTCAGAGGGTACCATAATCTTTTATTTATTTTATGTATATGAGTACAATATCACTGTCTTCAGACACATCAGAAGAGGGCATCAGCCACCATGTGGTTGCTGGGAACTGAACTCAGGACCTCCAGAAGAGCAGTCAGTGCTCTTAACCACTGAGCCATCATCTCTCCCACACAATCTTTTAAAAGCTGACAAACACTTTCTGGATATTGCAAATCACTCCTTGGTTTATGTGTCCCTAATGCAAGCATGCCATGGGAAATAGGCAGTCATTTGTCATTTGCATGTTTGTAATGTTCCTAGAACCAAATAACTTAAAGCCAGTATTAAATTATAATACTGGCTGAATTTTTTTTGCTGTTGTTTTGGTTTGGTTTTTGAGAAGGGCAATTACAGGCATGAACCCCAGCACCTAATAAAAATATTGTTTTAATATTTTATATATATAAATATATGTAAATTATTAAATATATGTAAATTATATTTAAATACATAATCGTATTATGAGATGAATCATATGGCACCAAATTCCATGTATTGAAGTCTGATCTATCAGTATCTCAGGATGTTACTATATTTGGAGAATCTTTAAACTTAATTTGTTGGTTTTTGAGACAAGGTTTCATGCACTCCAAGCTGGCCTTTAACTTGCTATATAGCCAAGAATGATGTTGAATTTCCATTCCTGTCTCCACCTCCCAGAGAACTGGAATTATATATAGACATAAGCCATTTCAGAGAGCTGGGGACACCCTAAAGAGGCCATGCAGCCAGGCGCGGTGTTGCACGCCTTTAATCCCAGCACTTGAGAGACAGAGGCAGGTGGATTTCTGAGTTTGAGGCCAGCCTGGTCTACAGAGTGAGTTCCAGGATAGCCAGGGCTATTCAGAGAAACCCTGTCTCAAAAACAAACAAACAAACAAACAACAAAAACAAACAAACAAACAACAAAAAAGAGGTTATGCAGATTCTAGTGTGTTGGCCAAAGAAACATGGAAGGACACGGGAATCCCATTGAGAAGGGGAAATGGAACACACATCATGGGTGGACAGGGGAGGGGACTTCATTGGGGTGGGGGTGGAGGAGCAGGGGAGGGAAGGACCACAGAGGGAGAGTATGGGGGGGATACAACTGGAATTGGGGGAGGGCATCTCTGGGACAAACTAGAAACCCAGGTCAATGGAAACTCCCAGGAATCTATGAGGGTGATCCTAGCTAAGACTCCTAGCAATAGGGAATATAGAGCCTGAACCCGCCATCTCCTGTAACCAGGCCAGACTTCCATTGGAGGGACTGGGACACCAACCCAGCTATAAAACCTTACCTTACAATTTTTCCTACGTACAAGATGTTCAGGGTTAAAGATTGAGCAGAAATTGAGATAATGGACAACCAATGGCTGGTCCAGCTTGAGACCCATACCATGAGAGGGAGCCTACTACTGACACTGTTAATGATACTCTGCTATACTTGCAGACAGGAACCTAGTATACTGTCATCAGAGAGGCTCCACTAGGCAACTGATAGAAACAGATGCAGAGACTCACAGCCAAACATGAGGTAGATCATGTGGAATCCTGCGGAAGAGGAGAAGGATTATAGGAGGGAATTGTAGAAAGATTGCCAGAGGGCTCAAGGACATCACAAGAAAAGCTACAGAATTAACTAACCTGGGCCCATTAATTAGCTAATTAATTAATTAAAATAAAAACAAACAAACAACAAAATAAGGCAGAATGAGGTCATAAGAATGGGTTGCAGGGCTGGAGAGGTGGCTCAGAAGTTGAAATCACAGGCTACTCTTCCAGAGTACCAGGGTTAGATTCTCAGCAACCACTTGGCAGCTTACAACCAACTCTAACTCCAGTTCCAGGGACATCTGTGCCCTCTTCTGGCCTTTGCAGGCACCAGGAAAGCAAGCAGTACACAGACAAACACCCATATACACATACAAAAAAAAAAAAAAAAGGCCCTAATCCCAAACTACTAATATTATAACAAGAAAAATTATGTAGCCACACGCAAAGACCCTGGGAAGGTACCAGCAGGCCACATGAGGACACAGCGGGAAGGGGACACTTAGAAGAAACCCAACCTGACAACATCTTGGCTGGAGTGGAGCAATGTGCCATTCTGTTATGGTTGTTGTGCTCTTTGTTTTGTTGGGGGTGGAGAGCTATGGATACCCTTCAATTCTGCTTCTCAGACTTCAAAACCTTATTTAGCTTGAGGTCTTAGAACCAATTCCCCATGGGCCCAAAGGACAGATGTGCATCGCCCGTCCACCCTCCTTTCGTTTTTTTTTTCCTGTTTTTTGTTTTTTGCTTTTTTAAACAGTTTTCTCTCGATGGAGCCCTATTGTACTGAAATTAGCTATGTGGACCAGGCTGACCTTGAACTCATAGAGATCCACCTGCCTCTATGCTTCAGATCTGCTTCAGATTCACACTGAAGGTGTGTACTGCCACGGCTGACACTCCCTTTCTTTCTGTGGGCTGGGGGTATGGCTCAGCAGCAAGGGCTTACCTAAGCAAGTGGGGTGCTCCCCAACACAAAAAGAAAAACAGAACACTGAAACCCAAAGCCCTCAGTGCCTCAACTTACCTTGCATGGCGCTCTTGGGGCTGTCTACCTTCCTCTCCTAATCATTTCTGACCTACGTTGGTCACGGTAATTATTCTCTAGGTACCCTTCTGCTACATCTAGTCAATTCTTGCTCTTGGAGGTTTTTGTTTTGTTTTAAAGATTTATTTATTGTTATATGTAAGTACACTGTAGCTGTCTTCAGACACACCAGAAGGGGGGCATGTAGTTGCTGGGACTTGAACTCAGGACCTTCAGAAGAGCAGTCAGTGCTCTTAACCATTGAGCCATCTCCCCAGCCCCCTTGTTTTGTTTCTAATATCGGTCTTGCTACAGCTGGCCTCGACCATGCAATCCTACTGGCTTCATCTTCCCAAGTCCTCAAACTACGGGGTGTACCATGTCCAGCTTAATGTTACACAGTATATATATATATATATATATATATATATATATATATATATATATATATCCTTAAAACCCTCAGTGAGTCAAGCTCTGACAGAAACAATATTAAGTCACACAACCACAGATTAACATCCACCACAGATTCAAATTCACTACACTTTGCACATGCAAACAGTGCGTTGTTTGATTGAAGGGCATTAAGCATTCAAGTCTGACCGACAGGAGTCCTGGAATCCATCCCTGATGGACACTGAGATATAACACAAAGACCATCCACACCCACCATGTTCTTTCCTATAGTTTAGGGTGAGATTCATTTACCTGCGTCGGTGCCCTTTTCTTGGCAACTCTTCTTCTTTTAACGTGTGTGTGTGTGTGTGTACACATGTGTATATACCATGGCACGTGTGGAAGTCAGAGGACATCTTGTAGAGTCAGTCTTTCCTTCTATGCAGGTTCTGGTGATCAGTCTCAGGTCATTAAGCTTGGTGGCAAGCACCTTTATTGGCTGAGCCATCCCATCAGCCCCTATGCCTGTTTTTGAACCATGTTCATTTGTAATTCTTTCTTTGCTATATAAGCATCCCAACTTGCTTATTCAACTTTCTCCTCCCTCTGTACAATCCAGAGAATGACAGCTGTGCTTTTTGTCTGGGGCTTTTTTTTTTTTTTTTTTTGGGGGGGGGGGGGGGGGGGGGGGGGGGGGGGGTGGGGGGTGGGGAACCAAGAGTTTTGTGAGCATGTATTTCTGTGTAGCACATGTGCACAGTGCACACAGAAAGCAGAAGACAATTCTGCATCCCCTGGAACTGAAGTCACAGATAATTAAGTTATAAGCTGCCACGTGGGTGTTAGGAATTGAACCCAGGTCCTCTGGAAGAGCAGCTAGTGCTCTTATATACTAAATCGTCTCTCCAACC
Organism: Mus minutoides; assembly: GCA_902729485.2. NCBI lineage: Eukaryota > Metazoa > Chordata > Mammalia > Rodentia > Muridae > Mus > Mus minutoides. The sequence goes on from LR749888.1 coordinate 355,640, forward strand.
CTTGTTCAACAATCTTATCTCCAGTAGGCATCTTTTTTCTATGAACAGGCAGATTTGCTCCCCCTGCTCCCCCCCCCCCCCCCGTCCTCTTGCCCCTAGCACTCTCATCTCAGGAACTCATCTCTTTCTTATTTTTAAGAAAGCATTTCAAAAGCAGATTTACACTGAATGTGTTCATTCTGCTGCTGTAACCAGGCTGAACTTGTCCCAAACAGGACAGCCTGACCTGCTGCTATTCCTGTGGCCATCGGTGAGCCCCCACCCCGACCCCCACTCTCAGCTCACACCATCATATTCACTTGTCTTTTCTGTTCCCATAGCTAGATGGTCCAGGACTTCACCATGGCTTCTTGTGACAGATCGATGCCATTAGTAACATGCCCTCCAGCCGCTGCTGGGGCACCAGAACCATACTCTGATGCATTGTTTCACAAACAGCCCAAACTTCCAGGACGTTAACTCTTCAAGTTCCCTAAGGTCATCGTCATTTTTCTTCCCTTTAAATGAGCAATTTGCTTCTTGCACTTCAGAGAAACTAGAAGTCTGAACAAAAGCACTAAGTTCTTTATCTCATCTGCCCGCCCAACCTACCCATCACCTTTAATTCCTCCCTTTGGGCTCAGAATGAGTTGGTTTCACTCTTATTCAACAGAGGTGCTTTAAACCCACTCCTGCCTTACCTATCCTGCAGAAATCAAACCCTGAATCAATACAGCCATGTATCCAAACCACAGCTATTTTTATCCAGAGCTTCCTGACTTTGAAATGATAGTATCCTTGTGAAGTTTTTTGGGGGGTTTTGTGGCTATAACGGGACTGAGAGTTATGATGAAGTCCCAAGTGGGGGGGGGGGGAGCTGTGCCTACATCCAACATTCTAAATGGTCAATTGACTGATTGGCACTCCAATGATTATGGAAAGTAAGAATGTTGAAGGTCCAGGGTAGAATTATCTTGGGTTATATTAAGCCTCTCTCTAAATAGCCATTTATTGCCCACCTCTGTGTGTGACCTAACATCCTTGTGACAGTTAGGTAAATACTTTTGGAAACAAACTCTTAGCTTCCAGCAGCCCAAAGGCTAAGAAGGTCATCAGGGTATCTGAGGCCTATAACAGGCATCTTCCCACTTCACCGCAGCCTGCCTGTATGATATTGCCGCCATAGGATTTTTTAAGTATCTTGACTTAGGACTTTTTGTTTTGTTCCTACAAAAGTGTAATGAAACTGTTACCACATTGGAACATGGAATTTGGGGCAACTGAATCTGTGGGACTGTGAAAGGTAGCCTGTTCTCTGGTTGAGCTAGGTTTAAACCCTGGAGACCCAGTAGATTAATCTGCAAGGGACAGAAAGCCTGTTTGCCATGCTCCCAGACACTAGGCCCCTGACATGAGGCCCCAGCTCCATCATTCTGTGGCTATCAGTCAGTCTGTCAGTTACCTGACAACAGCCAGGTAGCCCCAGCCCACTATAAAAGGAGCTGCTTGCCCCCTCCCCCCCCCTCTCTCTCAATAGCTTAGCATTTATTTATTTATTTATTTATTTATTTATTTATTTATTTATTTATTTAATGTAAGTACACTGTAGCTGTCTTCAGATACTCCAGAAGAGGGCATCAGATTTCCTTATGGATGTTGTGAGCCACCATGTGGTTGCTGGGATTTGAATTCATGACCTTTGGAAGAGCAGTAGGTGCTCTTATCCACTGAGCATCTCTCCAGCCCCTCTCTTGCTCTCTTACCTCTTCCTGCCTGGAAGCCTCCCTGTGCTCCAGTCATGACCACCACCAACCCAAGCCGTCTGTCGAGCTAGCTGCATGAGCTAGCCAGACTCTCTTCTCCCTGCAGTAACCTGTCAGAGCTCTCTCCCTTCCTGCCCTTTTTCCTTCGGCCCCCACGCCAGAGTCCGCCCTAGGGTCCCCACTCTGTTCTCAGCTCTTCTGAAACATTCAGGGCGTCTGGGATGTCCGAGAGCAAGAACCTGTCATCCCTGGCCTCTGTGTGGCCCAGGGACCCCAGAACTGGCTCTTCTGTGGTACCCAGTGGTCTGTGGTACCCAAGAGTTGGAGCCAGACTCCGGCAGTTCCGTGGGGACCCCAGACTGTGACTTTTCCTCACCCCCGGAGTGGTATCCCACTGCTACTCACCGTCCAATGCCTGCCCAGCAGTTCCATGGGGTCCGTGATGCAGTCAGAGTCCCCAAGTCCCAGTGACCCTAGCTTCCAGCGGACATGGGACCCCACTTTTTGTCCCACACGAATCTACATTCCGGGCCACGGTCACTCATAATTGATGCCAGAGTAAACTACAACACTCCCTTTAAGATGAGAGCTGCATTTTTTTTTTCATTGACAGTAATTATTAAATATGGTGGCTATTACCTTTTAATAGTGTAAGTCTCTTATACTACAAGAATTAGGACGCAAGGGGGGAAAGATACCAATAAAGAGCCAAGGAAAAAATTGTCCCCAACATCTATGAATAGAATCAGCTGCTCTGTGAGTTGGGCTGATTAAATCAAATCCTTTTGCTATTTGCTGCACTGTCTGGAATCTGGAGCTAACAGTATCCAAGGGGAAGATTTCATTGGAGTTCAAATCAGCACAGAAAAATGAACAACTCTTCCTTCTATGCATTTAGAATAAGTAAGTATTTAAAATGAATGCTAGCACAGTGGAGTCACTGGTGATGTGAGGAGTCCCACAACTTGGGTAGGAGCACCTTAGGGGGAAGAGGCTGCGATAGGGATGGACGGGGTCAGAAGAGACAGGAACTGGCTTGAAGGGGCTCCCACTAGCCAAGTCAGAGAAAATCAACATAATGATAGCAATGGGTCCTAACAGAGAGAGAGAAAGAGGGGTGGGGGTGGGGGGAGATGAAAGAGAGTCCTTATGCATTTGCACTGGTGACAAAATATTTCATACAACATAGCGTTAGTTACTAGATGTGGAATAAGGACAAAAGCATCTCTCAGCAATGTCAACAAGTAATGATCTTTCCATGATGCTAAAAAACCCTTGGTAAAAGGTTAATGGTAATGAGCTATCAGCAGGGTCTTGGGACGCTACCTCGCAGCTTACTCACTAACCAGAAAGGGGGAAAGGCAGGCAGGTTTCTGTAAGTTCGAGGCCAGCCTGGTCTACAGTGAGTTCCAGGGCAGCCAGAGCTACACAGTGAGACCCTGTCTTAAAAAAAAAAAAAAAACCAACAAAAAAAAAGAATTTGCTGAAAATAGTACTCAGAGGAAAAAGTTAAGCACCCAATAGTGGGACGGTGAACCATGCCAGGAAGCTTGGTGGGTAGAGCAGGTTGAGACTCTGGAAACACACACCTGAGACAGTAGGCACCTCCCTGCTCCTTGCTAAATTCCTGGCCACATTTCCCACATAAGGAAATGTGACCTGTGGTCACATAGGCCCAGAACAGAGTTCTCCGTGGTAATGAGGTACCTAGAGGCTCTGAGGATTTGGCCAATAAGCTTCCCTTCCCAGACATTCCTCCATGCAAAAGGTATTTAATCCCAGGCCCACCCTGAGAATGGTATGCATCCATTTTCCACAATAAACAGTTTAGAACCACGCATTGTCTCTTTCATCAAAATTCGCCATGGGCAGCATGGAGGGGGTCTTCAACTGACTACCTGACTACCGTATTCCAGCAGAAGGCCTCTCTCTCTGTGCTCCCAGCCCACAACTGCAGCCAAGCTAAGGACAATCACCGCTGAGCTTAGCTTCTGTTGGCCCCTCCTCCACCCCACTCCGGGTTAGCTGCTGTCCTCAGCCCGCTTCCTGGAAGCCCAGCACCCACATAGCGGTGGGTCGGTCTCGATAAGCACAGTGAAGCCCCCATGTTTCACCTCCCAAGCAGCCATGCCTTGTAACAGGGTGAAGCATGGACCCACACCCAACTATTTGGACATGGAAATTATGGTTAGGTAGAATCAGACTGGCTTCAATAGATTGTAATATACCCAATTATTCTACAAAACTCTAAAATTAATCTGTGGAAGACACGGTTATAACCCTGGGCTAAATCTGTGTGTGTGTATGTGTGTGTGCAGAGTGTGTGTGCCCATGTAAGCACGTGTAAAGGCTGGAGGCAAACTTGTGGAGTCTTCCTTCCCCACTCTCCACTTTAAATCTTGAGACAGGCCCTCTCACTGAACTTGAGATCCCTATTTCAGCTAGACTGACTGAGACTGACCAACAAGCCCTCAGAATCCACCTGTCTCCACGCCCTCCCCTCACGTGCATGGGCCACCATGTCTGGCTTTTACAGGAGTGTTAGTTAGGCACCTACACTCAGGGCCTCGAGCTGGCATAGCAAGCACTTCACCCACTGAGCCATCTTCCCTATCCTCTTGAATAGTTTTAATGGAACGGTCACAATCAGTCATTTATATATTGTCCACTGCTGGTTTAACTATAACGAAATCAAAACGTTACAAGAGACTTGAATGGCTCACAGAGCTCCAAATATTTGCCCTTTGGCTTTTATACTCCAGACAAGCCATCTAAGGGCAGAGTCGCGCCGTCACTCACCTGAGGTGTTGTCTTCTTATACAGGTCACCGCCATCTATCACATCCCTCATGATTTTTTCCTTGAGAAATTCATACTCTCCTGGACTCAGATGAATAGACTCCATGGTTCTGCCACAGCCTGAACACTGGCCTCTGTAATTGCAATGTTTTGTATTAAATAATGTCTTAGAAAAATAATTTATTCCTAAAATGAGCAATTCCAAAGCACAAGAAAATGGAAATGTAATATATGCGTGTGTGTGTGTGTGTGTGTGTGTGTGTGTGTGTGTATATATATATATATATATATATATATATATATATATATAAATTAAAACCTTTGTAATTACATTTATTTGATTTTTTTATAAACCTGAAGATATCATCTATCAGTATGCCAGAAAACACAAGAGAGAGAATCTCTAGGCATCTAGATGAAAAACAAATTTTTTTTTCTACAAAGGCATTTTATATATATATATATATATATATATATATATATATATATATATATATATATATATATGCTTTACAGTCTTGGAAGAACATAGGGACTTCAAAAATGGCTCAGTGGGTAAGCGTGTCTGCGGTTGTTGTGGATTGGTTCTAATGCTTTTTGTGTTAATTCTGCTCCCAAAATTACATGGGAACCACACGTCCACCTGTAAGACGCTGAGGGTCCCTAGCCCCAGTTGGCTTTGATTGGTGAAATAAAGTTGCCAGCAGCCAACAGCTGGGCAGGGAGACAAAGGTGGGACTTTAGATTTCCTGGGCAAGGGAGCACAGGGAAGGAGAGTTTGGAGAATGGCCATGACAAGGGGGAAGCAAAAAGATCAAGCCTGAGAGCTGAGGAGAGAAAGCACACACCAGGTAAGAATCATCGGGTAGAGTAGCCCACTCGATCCTGATTGGGTCTGGGGCAGCAGAAATGAAGGACAGATTTTAGAAAGTAATAACTGAAGAATATAGGAGGAGACAGTGTGTTAGCTGGCATTAAGCTGCTTACGGCATATTAAAAATAAAGCTGTGTGTGTGTATGTGTGTGTGTGTGTGTGTGTGTGTGTGTGTGTGTGTATATATGTGTGTATGTGTCTTTCATTAGTGAATCCAAAATAACTGGGGGGGGGGGGTGTAGAGGAGGCCTGAACACCATCGGAGGAGTTTAAAATGTATCACGGATACAGTGGTCGAGCCTGGCAGCCTGATGTCAGTCCCCGTGACGGGCATGGTGTGAGGACAGAACCAACCGACTTCCTGAAAGCTGTCCACTGACCTTCACACAGAATAAAGTGAAAATCTAAGGTTTGGAGTTATTTTGGTTTTGGTTTTGTTTTTTTTTTTTTTTCTTTTTCCTTGTTCCGGTCAACCCTGCTCGCTCTGCTCGACCCTGCTTGCTCCAGCCCCACTCGCTCCGTCCGTCCCCGTTCAGCTCCGCTCACTCCGGACAGCCCCGCTAGCTCCTGTCAGTCTCTCCGGTCCAAGGATTCGTTTTATTATTATTCTTCATAAGTACGCTGTAGCTGACTTCAGACACACCAGAGGAGGGCGTCAGATCTCATTACAGGTGGTTGTAAGCCACCATGTGGTTGCTGGGATTTGAACTCATCACCTTCAGAAGAGCAGTCGGGTGCTCTTACCAGCTAAGCCATCTCACCAGCCCGGTTTTGGTTTTGGAAAGAAAAAGTCTTAGGGCTTTTTCTCCTTCAGTCTTTGTCTTGTTTCTTCATGGTGCCAACTGAGGTTGTTAATACAATGAACAAACTGACAGGGTGGGAGAGAAATATTCTGCTATTTTTATCTGTTTTAGATCTGGGAACAATCATGCCACATGCCTGTGGTTCCCAACGATGTTCCCAGCTCTGTCACAGTTAGAATCTGACAACTCAAGGGCAGCCTGATGAGGACCCGTGCTCACCCTCCCCGCCCGCCTTCCAGCACTGTCAGAGCCCTTGAGAGCATCAGCAAGATGAACTCACACACACCACTGTGGTGACAGGAAAGGATGGCAGGAACCAGATGAAACTTTTGTTTTGTTTTTGTTTGTTTGTTTTTTGAGACAGGGTTTCTCTGTGTAGCCTTGGCTGTCCTGGAACTCACTCTGTAGACCAGGCTGGCCTTGAACTCAGAAATCCGCCTGCCTCTGCCTCCCGAGTGCTGGGATTAAAGGCGTGTGCCACCACGCCTGGCAGATGAAACTTTTTTTTTTTTTTTTGGTTTTTCGAGACAGGGTTTCTCTGTATAGCCCTGGCTGTCCTGGAACTCACTCTGTAGACCAGGCTGGCCTCGAACTCAGAAATCCTCCTGCCTCTGCCTCCCAAGTGCTGGGATTAAAGGCGTGCGCCACCACGTCCGGCCAGATGAAACTTTTAAAGTAATTCCAAGAACATAACTGGGTCTGCAGCAAACACCATTAAGGTGTAACACAAACTCAAAGTATCAACAGGAAAAATGTTCTGAGCACCCCAAAGTCTGTGCCTACATGACTGTAATCCCAACACCTGGAAGGTTTAAGGCTTTTTATATGTTTGAAACAGTCTGGGCTACAAAGCAAGGCTTTCAAAACGACAACAGTGATGGTTTACCCTCTCAGGATATTTAATTATAAATTCTTGATTATCGCTGGGTGTGGTGGTGCATGCCTTTAATCCCAGCACTCGGGAGGCAGAGGCAGGCAGATTTCTGAGTTCAAGGCCAGCCTGGTCTACAGAGTGAGTTCCAGGACAGCCAAGGCTACACAGAGAAACCCTGTCTCGAAAAACCAAAAAAAAAAAAAAAAAAAAAAAATCTTGATTATCCTATCCTTAACATGTTCTTAAAAGGTTTTTTGTTTTTTTTTTTTAATTACTGGAAATTCCCCTCCCCTTTGAAGTGTTTTTTTTTGGGGGGGGGGGGGGTTTAGAGGAGAGTTTGTTGTTGTTTTTGATTTTTTGAGACAGGGTTTCTCCTTTCAAGGCTGGCCTCAAACTCACAGAAATCTGTCTGATGTCTTCTGAGTGCTGGGATTCAAGAAGTATATACCACACCACCACCACCACCACCACCACCACCTCCTCCACCACCACCACTACCACCACCACCACCATCACCACCACCTCCTCCACCACCACCACCACCTGGCTTTAAGATTTATTTTTCTAATTATTTGTTTATGTGAGTGTGTATGGGTACATGCCTGTGAGTGCAGGAACAGGCAGAGGCCAGAAGATCCCCTAAAACTAGAATTGCAGGCAGTTGTGAGCCACCAGATGAGTGCTAGGACCTGAAGCATACATACCCTATGGAAGAGTAAAGCAGCTCTTAACCTCTGCGTCATCTCTCCAGCCTTTCCTATTTTTAAGTCAATTCCAACAGAACTTACTATATCAGAATCAAACATATTAGAGACAAATAAAAGTCTTTACCTTTTCTGAATTGTGGTGAACTGTCCTTTCCATTGTCTTCCAGGAATACTACAAAAAAAATTATAAAACCAAATTATCCACAAGTTAAAAATTCCTGCTGAACCTAAAGACAGATGGTCACTGTACAGACATTCTGTAAAGAAGAGTAGGAGAAGTTCAGAATACTTTCTTATGATAGCTTTCACACTCTTTCAATAAGTATGTTAAGTTTTCAATAAGCATGTTAAGATAATCAAACATAGCTGCTACCTAAAAGTTCTGTAAACATGATATATGATAAAAAGAGAGAAAAGAAAGAACATTTAGCAAATGACCTGAAATAAAATAAGGGTCAAGAAAAGAGACTAGCCGGGTGTGGTGGTGCACGCTTTTAATCCCAGCACTTGGGAGGCAGAGGCAGGCAGGTTTCTGAGTTCGAGGCCAGCCTGGTCTACAAAGTGAGTTCCAGGACAGCCAGGGCTACACAGAGAAACCCTGTCTCGAAAAACAAAAAAAGAATAAAGAAAAGAAAAGAGACTAAAAGACTGAAGCAGCCAGGCAATGGTGGCATACGCCTTTAATCTTAGTACTTAGGAGGCAGAGGCAGGTGGATCTCTGTGAGTTTAAAGCCAGCCTGGTCTACAAACCATGTCCAGGACAGCCAGGGCTTCTTGGAAATACACACACACACACACACAGAGAGAGAGAGAGAGAGAGAGACAGAGACAGAGACAGAGACAGAGAGAGGTTGAAGCAGTAGATATTTATGTGGTTAATAACATGAGTCAGAGCAATAGCCAAGCAAGACAAGACTCAAAATAAAATGGAAGGATGGTTCTCCATCTAATGCTTGAGTACCGGGACCTGCCCCATTCACTCTAATCACTGTAAGTGATGAAACACAGGGACTACAGCCTACCTACTGCACATTATTTCAGTTACTACCTTTGAAAATAAGGATATGATCATCCGGTAAAATACTTGCTGCACAAGCAAGATCTGAGGTTAGATCCCCAGAACCCATGTCTAAGCCTGGCATAGCAGCCTGAACCTGTAGCCCCAGCAATTCGGGCATGAAGACTGGTGGCTTCCTAACCTGTGAATTTAGACAAAAATGCTAAGCTTGAGGTTCAGTAAGAGACTCTTGTCACAAAAGGTAGACTTTGATTAAAAACAAAAAACCCAAAAAACAAAACCACCTCTATTGTATGCCACGTGCATACACAGAAACACAATGTTGCCTATAATTCACGTTAGATGCCTCAGAAAATAAAATATAGCTCTAAAAGGAAGAGATCTGTTTATATAAAAACAGAAGGTGCGCTATAAATTCCTTTTATGTGACAAGTAGCTAGTAACAAAAATTATTCCTATTATTTTCTTAGGAGAATATTTTGTTTTAAAGGAGAAATTAGTCTTATCTCAAGATGGGAAAATGCATAAACTGAATAAAATCAGTCTCAGCAACTAATGAATAACACATATACAAAATCAAGATTACCTTTCAAACCATGTTTTTATACTGTGTGCAAATGACTCTCCAGGATACAGCTGATTATTCCTTAGATACAAAAGTATGTCCAGGAGTTTGTTTGAATAGTGATCATCATTTATGTCTTTGCCATAATCAAAGAAGGCTTTTAACGTTTCCAACAGAGGGACGAGATTATGACCTACCAATTCCTGATACAAACTCCAAGCTGTGTTCACATCTTGATGAAGGAGGGCTCCTTGTATACAGTCACCATAGTTCTTTTTGGAAGGGACCATGACTTTTTTAATGTCTTCTAACAGCAACAAGGACTCTCTCCATCTGTCTGAGTGGATTAATCCCCGGATGAGAAGGGTGTAACCCCCAGATTCTAAACTCTTGTACTTGGCTTTCATGATTTCATAGACATCAATAACTTCTGACGTCTGCTTATGAAAGACACAGAGATATAAATACTTGACCAGTAAATTATATCCCACAATGCCACTGTTCTTTGCTGCTACCCAAGCCAGGAGAGACTTGGCCACATCTACTGAACTACAGTTGCGTGCCATCTGTGAAAGGATGAAGTCTTCAAAACTGGCCTTTCCTTTGAAATCTTCTTTAAGTTTATCCCACTCTTCGGAATTCAAAGGTTTAGTTGGAAGTTGGAGAGTGCTTCTCACGGGCAAGGCATGACCTTGATTCTGAGGGTTAGCACCTATGTGGGACCTTTTCTTAGCTGCTCCAGCAGCAAAATAATGATCAGAAGAAACCTGCTCATTGTTGTCATTTCCTTTCTTGTGTGTTCTAGCTTTGGTAACCAGTAGATTGAGTGCTTTGCTATTTGGAGGAGTCGTAGGTTTAACAGAAAACCATCTCTGTTGGTTCCTGATGACATAGAGAAAGAAAGAGGCAGAAGAGGTCGCAGGGCCTAGCTCAAAGTAAGGGTTGCTATTCCAAAGTTTCAGGATGCCCCGAAAACCAGACAAATAGACGGTCATGGTCATGCTGCAGTGAGTTGAATGAGATTAAAAATAAAAGTTTCACTCCACTATGTAAAATTAGGGTATTGAGGACTAAGAATAGTGGAAACGCAGTTCTTGAAACAGAGACTTTTTTGTTTCTCCCTTACAAACAAATCAAGATGATGTGTTTGGAGCGATTTAATGGTAAGGTAAGCGATTTAATGGTAAGGAGTTCTATTCATTAAATAACGATCCAAGGACATCCAACACCAGTAGCAATCCTTAAACCAGAAGGCCTGTTACTTTCCAATTTTCGAATGTGAGGAAAAAGCACATGGGCCTCCCAGTTTGACTCCCGTGGATTACGACGGTCCCGAAGAGGGGCGGGATACCAAGGGAGCTAGAACAGGGAAATAAATAACATCGATCAAGAACCACCTATCGCAGCCCCAGCAGCAGCAGCAGCAGCAGCAGCAGCAAGAAAAGTCAGTCTAGGGTCCCTTGCTCTTCACAACTCTCTCCAGGCCGCAAAACTCTTCGTAGAAGAGAGAGACCATGGAAATGCAGCATAAACATCACAGGGAAGGAAGTGAGGTCCAGAAAGAGCTCAGACTTAACTGTACGGATGGTCGACAAACGAAGTTCACTTCATTAAACAACTCACCACGCCACTCACGCTTAAAGGAACCATAAATGCGGTGAAAACTACAATACCCACAACGCACCGCGCTGAACGAGGCGCTGGGGCCTGGACGGCTTGAATTCCGGCGTTGTGTTGAGTACGGAGAAGATAAACAAACAAACCAAAGTAATTTTGAAACTTTTAGTATCCGAGAGGGCTGGATACGGCTGCTGTCTATTACATCTTAGGAACTGTTAAAGTTTCCAGAGAGAGAACAAAATGTGACGAAAATGCTTTTCTCAATTCGGAAATGCCAATGGAGTCCTACAACCTGTGGCGCGCACGCGCCAAATGCCCAAGCGAAGAAGTCACGCAGGCTTCCTCTGGCCTTTAGAAATCTGGCTTGGTGATCTGCGACACCTCCATAAGAAGGATATATTTTTTTCATCTATTTCATGTCTGATTTTCGTCCACGCTAGCGTGATCGCCGTATCCGGAATAGCTACAGCATCTTTCCTTTCCTTTTTTTTTTTCTTTTTCTTTTTCTTTGTAGCCAAGGCTTCCGCCCGTGCCCAAGATGGCGTCCAGGCGTCCTAACTAACTTCCACCTGTCTTGGCGGCGTCTGACGTCGCGGCTGGCAGTAGGTGGAGCCTTTAACAAACCGCAAATGTAGGGTCCTCTGAGCGGGAGTCAGCCATGGACTGGAAAGACGTGCTTCGCCGGCGGCTAGCGTCGCCCTTCACGGATCCAAAGAGTGAGTTTGAGAGGGACCGCCCTCTAGATAGCGCGCCCCGGGCTAGAAGTGGCGGACTGGGTGGATAGGGTGGAGGGGGAAGTGAGAGCCGTACTTTCCGCATCTGTTTAACTTCTCTGACTAAGGAATCAGAGTGGAATGTGCTTTGGAGATCTACCAAGGGGTGACCCAAACTTCCCTGCTAGGAATGAGAGCATAACGGCGCCATTCGTTTTCCAGGATCTTAGACTTACGAACCTTGGTTCAAACCTTCAATCTTATCAAGACCCATAATTCATCCTTACAGGTTTTTTTCCCACCCTAGAAACAGGCTAGACTTGAATTATTGACCCATTTTGTTCCTGCCTCCCGAGTGAGTGCCTGTCGCCTTTTAACTCTCACTTTTCACTTAACCCTCCATTTAAAATTTCATGAATCCGGTTTGTTTTGGGTTTTTTTTTTTTGGTTTTTTTTTTTGGTTTTTTTTTTTTTTTTTTTTTTTTTTTTTTTTTTTTTTTTTTTTTTTTTTTTTTTTTTTTTTTTTTTTTTTTTTTTTTTTTTTTTTTTTTTTTTTTTTTTTTTTTTTTTTTTTTTGGTTTTTCGAGACAGGGTTTCTCTGTTTAGCCCTGGCTGTCCTGGAGCTCACTTTGTAGACCAGGCTGGCCTCGAACTCAGAAATCCACCCGCCTCTGCCTCCCAATTGCTGGGATTAAAGGCATGCGCCACCACGCCTGGCTCGAATCCGTTTTTACATTGCTCGTTCCTTGGTCCTTCACACTGGCTTGCCAGTCTGGTTAAATCCTTCCAGTTCCACAACCAGCACCCAGGCAGCTGCGATTGGCATCAAAAAACAAAACAAAACAAAAAACAGAACCTGGCTGCAGGCATGGCTCAGCCATTAAAGGCTAGACTCAAACCAAAAAGAACACCAAAACCATGGTGAGTTAGTTCTATGCTGAAGTATCTGCTTTGATGGCATCTGCAAGAAGAGCGAGCGTTTGCTGTTCTACACTTATTCCTCTCATCTTGCCAAACCTCCAGTCTGCCCTCCACTGTTCATCTTAAATCGATGAGTGTATTTTTCAAATATATATCTTAAAGAGGAAGTAGAGGCAGTTTATAAAGGAGAGCCTCAACTGTTTCCAGTTACCATTTCATTCAAGTCTTAGGCATGTATCCTTACACCCAACCTTCACCTTTAAAATGTATCGTCACTGGGGAGTGGTGGCATCCGGCTTTAATCCCAGCTCTTGAGAGGCAGAGGCAGAGGCAGGTGGATCTCTGAGTTGGAGACCAGCCTGGTCTACTGAGCTAATTCCAGGACAGCCAGGGCTACACAGAGAAGCCCTGTCTCTGTTAAGAACTGTGTCTTGGACTTGAGTCCCTGAAGTCTGACACTGGGTGACATTCCTTTTCATATATCCGCTGGCTTCTCTTCAATGTTCTCCTCCCTTTCTTACATTGTTAACTTTGCCTTTTCTCCCTGCATGTATGCGCGTGTACCATTTTTGTGCGTTGCCTGCCAAATGAAAATGAGGATGCGGCCTACATAGGGTTAAAGGGAAGCTTTTATTGTAGAATATGAGGGAGAGTTCAGACTAGAGAGGTCCAGACTGAATCTGACCAGCAGAATAGACTGGGGCATGAGAGGGGAGCGGTGGGGAGAGCATGGAAGGGGGCTGGGAGTGGACCACTAGAGCACCTGGAGCCAAGAGAGTAGCCAACATGCCTGAGTTCTGTAGGGTCAGAAGCTGAAGGAAGGGAAGCTGAGCCCACTGGAGTGGTTTAGAGTAGGGGGTGGGGTGAGAAGAGCTGGGAGGAGCCACAGGTATTAGGTGATGCTGGACCCTGCTTCTGCTCTGATATGTTAGAAGGCACCTCAGTTAGCCCTTTGTCCCAGGTTTCTTTGAGATCTGACACCTGCAAAAGGCCAGAAGAAGGTATTGGAGCTCCTGGAGCAGGAGTTACACGTGGTTATGAGCTGCCGTGTCGGGTGCTGGGAAGCAAACTGGAGCCCCCTACAAGAGCAGCAAGTGCTCGTCACCTCCTGAGTCATCTCTCCAGTTCCCCGCCAAAGCTTGCTACAGGTCTCTTCACCTTTAATAGGAATACCTCAGCTGGACCATGAGTCTATAGCAAATTACCTAGATTGTGTGGTTAATATTAATAGCTTCTTCTTAAGGCTGTTGCCATCAGTGTAGTACATCCCATGTGCTAATTATCTTTCGCATACTCAAGGATATATCCTTAAGGATAGCCATTTACCTGTATTATCAGGTTTTCTTAATTATTCTCATTAGCATATAAAAAGCTGGTATTTTTCCCAGTTGAGAAACCTTCTTAGGCCAGGTACATACCTGTAATTCCATCACTCCAGAGACAGAAGCAGGAAGATCAGCAAGTTAGGCTAGTCTGTAAAATGGTGAGCTCCAAGCCAGGGCTACTGATCACACCTTGTCTCCAAAAGAGTAAAGGGAAACCCAAGACCAACAACAGCAAGCAGTTCCTTATGTGGTTCCCTCCCTCTAGCTCTGCCTTACTGTTGTTTCCTTGATGGCAGCCAACACTCAACAACTCTGGGGTTAAAACTGTGCGTGTCTCTTATTCCTGGTTGTGAAGAATCATGAGTGGCCTCTAGACAGCTAATTCATTGGTCCTTTTCAATTCGCATCTTATTTGCAAAATTTTGCAGTTTCCTCTAGTAGTACCAAGCCTTACTAAAGAACCTGTGGCTTGGTCCAAGGTTAAAGGTTAACGTGACAGGGACAACAGAAATGCTGTGACAGGTGAAGGGCTGAGGAATCCCTAGAGTCATCTTGAGAAGAAAATGATACCGAAGAAATAGTGTTGAGAAACTAGATGATAGAATTGAAGAGCCCAGTGGGGCTGAAGCGAAGCTACAGTCTCTAGGTTCTAAATGATCAGAGTTGTGTGAGAGCTTACACTTTCAGAAAAAACCCTACAAAAACCTGTGATCTTGCTAGACACGGTAGCTCTCATCCGTAATCCCAGCACTTGGCTACCTGAGACAGGAGGCCATTTGAGCGACATAGTGAGATTCTGGTTTTTTTTTTTTTTAAATAAGGCTTGGGAATCTGGAGGTGTAGCTCAGTGTTAGATTGCCTTCGTAGTGTGCACACTGCCCAGGATGTGAACCTCAGTAAATATTATCTCCATAAATGTTTTCCTAAATAAAGAAAAATGGCTCAATGAGAAAGTCACCTGTGAGCAGCCAGCAGGGTGTGATGATAGAGGACCTCTGCAGGGCCGAGGGCGAGAGAGGACCGCCGAGCACTGAGTTTCGAGTTTTAGTCGGTTTCCTTGTTTTTCTTAATGAGGAACTGTGATCTTGAGGGCGGAGATGTTTATGATTCAGGAGCTGTGCCTGTGGCTTCCTCCTCTAGCTACAGTGTCCAGTCCAGGACTGTGAAATATGTGCTCAGGTGTCTGTGGTGTCGGTAGTACTGAGAATTGAACCCAGGCCTCGGCACGGTAGGTGCTCGGGTGTTTCCATGATTGTTTCTGTGCTGGGCATTGAACCCAGGGCTTTGTATATGCTGGGTAAGCACTGGACCACTGAGTATCCTCCTGGTCCCAGCAGTGGGAATTGAAACACTTGGAAGGTCTTTAAGAGAGACAGTGGCGAGCGTCACTGATGAGTACAAGTTTGGGAGCACACAGGTTCTCATTGTACTTGTGTACAGTATACAGTTTAGCATTGGTGTGGGGGGGGGCGTTACAGGGGAAGGCAAGTTAGTATGTTCCATGTCTAAGCACCGTTTTGAAGGCCTTTCTGCCACTGTAGATATGTTAACTGGACTGTAACGTATAGGCTGTCCTAAGTAAAAATAATACCTGATATATGTGCTTTTCTCATCTTGCTTTTCTGCTGTTGTTACTAGGGAAAAAAAGCGAACAAGAATTAAAAGATGAAGAAATGGATTTATTTACCAAATACTACTCAGAATGGAAAGGAGGTGGAAGAAACACAAATGAATTCTATAAGACCATTCCCCGGTTTTATTATAGGGTAAGTGTGTTGTCTAAGTGCTTACTTCTGAGTCTGTAAATGAAATGTCACTTCAGAAGTGGGGTCCAAAGCATATCTTTTAAAAATAGATGATTACATTGAACATCTTATATATTTTTTACAGTGATAAAGTACTTTGAATCCACTAAAATCTTGAGATTCAATATAAAGTGGTACAAGAAAGAAAAAGTCCTACTCCCCCTTTTGGAGCTAGTGGCTCTTGTAGCTTTTATTATAGATAGTAGTAATAAGTATACGATTAGGTGATGGAGGCTCCTAAAAGCATGCTTGCTTCGCCCAGACTGTTAAGCTACTCCTATTTTATTCAATGTGAACATAAGGTGACTTTTCCACTGTGTTTTTAAGTTGCCAGCTGAAGATGAAGTCTTACTGCAGAAATTACGAGAGGAATCTAGAGCTGTCTTTCTACAGAGGAAAAGCAGAGAACTCTTGGATAATGAAGAGTTACAGGTACGAGTGGAGTCAAAAGTGACTTAGATGTTACCCATTCAGTTCTCCTATGTAAGTCATGCAGGATGCTATTACGTGTCTTTGAGTCATCTCTGCAGAGAGGCACTCCATAGGTGTCTGAAGCAGGGTGTGTGCATGTGTACCAGCACCTGCATGGCCTGATTTCCAAAGATGGTGCTGTTGTGGTTCTGCTTTTCAAGTCCCCATGCAATCCTGATGAGTAGTCAAGGTTTGGGGAACATGACAGTGTGGTCCTCTGCAGAGGGTTAGATCCTATCCCTGCCAGGGCCTGACTTAGGCAGTGGAACTGATACCTTTATGCTTCGATTCTCCCTTGTAGAGATAGCTGCCTACACTAGATAGTTAGTTATATGGGCTAAAGAAGCAATATATTTTGAAAGCTTAAAACTTTAGTAGGCTTGATGTTTGTTGTTAGTAGTAGTAGTAATCAAAATAATAGGGCATAAGTTTGTCTTAACTTTATTAGACAGGAATGATGCATTTACATTTTTAAATCTATTGTTAACTTATCTTCATTTCTCTAATTCTCTTAAGAACTTATGGTTTTTGCTGGATAAACACCAGATACCACCTATGATTGGAGAGGAAGCAATGATCAATTATGAAAATTTTTTGAAGGTTGGTGAAAAGGCTGGACCAAAGTGCAAGTAAGAGTGATGTGATTTTAAAAGGACCATGTTGTTTTTGTGTTAGACATTTTTTAAAAAAGACTTATTTAAGCCGGGCGTGGTGGCTCACGCCTTTAATCCCAGCACTTGGGAGGCAGAGGCAGGCGGATTTCTGAGTTCGAGGCCAGCCTGGTCTACAAAGTGAGTTCTAGGACAGCCAGGGCTATACAGAGAAACCCTGTCTCAAAAAACCAAAAAAAAAAAAAAAAAAAAAAAGACTTATTTATTTTTATTTATATGAGTACACTGTAGCAGTCTTCAGAGATACCAGGAGAGGGCATCAGATCCAATTATGGATGGTTGTGAGCCACCATGTGGTTGCTGGGAATTGAACTCAGGACTTCTGGAAGAGCAGTCAGTGCTCTTAACCTCTGAGCCATCTCTCCAGCCCCATGTTAGACATTTTTTTTTTTAAAGATTTATTTTATTTATTATATGTAAGTACACTGTAGCTGTCTTCAGACACTCCAGAAGAGGGTGCCAGATCTCGTTACGGATGGTTGTGAGCCACCATGTGGATGCTGGGATTTGAACTTATCACCTTCGGAAGAGCAGTCGGGTGCTCTTACCCGCTGAGCCATCTCCAGCCCCATGTTAGACATTTTTTTTTTTTTTTTAAAGATTTATTTTATTATATGTAAGTACACTGTAGCTGTCTTCAGGCATTCCAGAAGAGGGCGCCAGATCTCATTAAGGATGGCTGTGAGCCACCATGTGGTTGCTGGGATCTGAACTCATCACCTTCAGAAGAGCAGTCGGGTGCTCTTACCCGCTGAGCCATCTCACCAGCCCCCCATGTTAGACATTTTTAATGCCTCAAATATTGATGGAAGTTGGACTTATCACTTTGACCAACTAAAATGTAAGAAATTATTTATAGTCAGGAAAAAGTTGGAGGTCGGGGAGATGGCTTAGTTGGTTGGATTCCCAGCAATTATATAAAAGCTACATGTGGTAACTTATGTGTGTAACCCCCAGTGTTGGTAGAAGAGACATGGTCAGATCTGTAGAGTTTGATTAGCGAACTAGTCAAATCAGTGAGCTCCAGGTATAGTTGAAAGAATCTGTCTCAAAAAATAGGGTGGAGAAGATTGAGGAAGACCTTCCATCAAGTTCTGGCTTGCACATGCACATACACACAGCAACACAAACATACATATACCACCCATACGAAGGTGTTGCTGTGGAGTTATTGAGAGAAATAATACAAAGCTGGGTGTGGTGGCACCTGTTTGTAAGCCAAGCACATGCATAAATTGAAGGCCAGCTTGGGCTCTGTAGTGAGATCTTCTTAGGCATCATGATGATGAAGAAGAAGATGATGATGATGTGTGTGTGTGTGTGTGTGTGTGTGTGTGTGTGTGTGTGATGTTTATCTACACACATGCGCGCGCCTACCCCTTAATCCCAGTACTCCTGAGACTGAGGCATTCAATTTAAAGAAGTATAATAAAACAGCAAGAAAACCAAAAACAGGGGCTGGTGAGATGGCTCAGCTGGTAAGAACACCCGACTGCTCTTCCGAAGGTGCAGAGTTCAAATCCCAGCAACCACATGGTGGCTTACAACCACCCGTAATGAGATCTGACGCCCTCCTCTGGTGTGTCTGAAGTCAGCTATAGTGTACTTATGAATAATAACAAAAATGAATCCTTGGACCGGAGAGAGCAGAGACTGAGCAAGTGGGACCAACCGGAGCGAGCAGGGTTGACAGGACCGAGGAAAAACAAAACAAAACAAAACAAAACTTATGAAGTGCTATGAAGTTAAGGAAAATATTACCACTGGGTATGGTGGTGCATGCTCTTGATCCCAGTACTCAGTAGGCAGAAGCAGGTGAATCTCTGTGACTTTGAAGCCACCCTCTTCATAGAAGAGGCTGGCCAGAGCTACATAGTAAGACCTCCATCACAAAAGGAGGAGGAAGGGGGCTGGTGAGATGGCTCAGCGGGTAAGAGCACCCGACTGCTCTTCCGAAGGTGATGAGTTCAAATCCCAGCAACTACATGGTGGCTTATAGCCACCCATAATGAGATCTGACGCCCTCCTCTGGTGCGACGCCCTCCTCTGGTGCGTCTGAAGTCAGCTACAGCGTACTTATGAAGAATAAAAATAAAATGAATCCTTGGACCGGAGAGACCAACCGGTGTGAGCGGGGCTGGCCGGGAGCGAGCGGGGTCGAGCGGAGTGAGCAGGGTTGACTGGAACAAGGGGGAAAAAAAAAGGAGGAGGAAGGATGGTAGGATGTGTGCAGGGGGCAGGGTAGGGGGTAATTCCAAGTTGGGAATGATGGCATACACCTGTCTTCTAACACTCTAGAGTCTGAGGCAGGAGGATTGTAAGTTCAAGGCTAGTTTGTACTATGCTGTGTGCAAGGTCCTGTCTCAGAGAAAACAAAAAGAATAAACAAAATAATGTTTACTGATTCTATGTCTTCATTCCTTTTTAAATTCCTTAGTAAAGATTTACTTTGATTTTTATTTGTATTCATATTATTAGTTAATTCTTACAGACATCATTTTTATACTATACTGGTAGGGAATTTAATCTTTATTTTCTGTTTTTAGGCAATTTTTTACTGCAAAAGTCTTTGCCAAACTCCTTCATACAGATTCATATGGAAGAATTTCCATCATGCAGTTCTTTAACTACGTCATGCGAAAAGGTGATTTGCGTGTGTTGGTTTGAACTCTTGTCTGGGAATCAAGTAGACTTGGTCTGTGCTGCTCTGTGACTTCTTCCATGCCACATCACTTTCCCTATCCTATTATGATTCTTCTGGACACCAGACAGAGCTGTGTGTGCATTAAAATTGAACTCATTATTTATTCAATAGTCTTGTGTACCCTAAGGATGGTGGTAAGATAGAGATAGCAGAAACATTGTTTTCATTTTTCTGGTCACACATGTCCTCTCCCCAGAGGACTCTGTCCTGTTTCCATAGTGTCCTCACCTTGCTTAGGTTGATGTCTTAACAACAAAGGAACAGATTTACACACTGGGCAGAAAGGTGTACGACACAAGACACGGTGTTGTACAAGTCCGTTTTGTGGTTTGTGGTAAAGTATTGAGACTCCTTAAGCCCACAGGGCCGGTTCCTGGTCTGCTGAGATCTTTGCCATCTAAGTAAGGAACCAATTGCTATTTGCAAGTGTCCTGAGAGAGGAACAGATTGAGAGAGAGCTGAACTCCTCAATTGGCATGTTCCTGCAAGACCAAGGGACTGTGCTCTCAGTTGGAAACCTGAGCCGTCCATAGCCTGCCCTAGTGGCGTGTTTCTGTCTGGTGTACTTGATTGAGCAGTAAAATCACTTTTAATTCTTTTAAAAAGCAGAGCAAGAGCTTTAATGAGTAGGTTTGAAATTATTTCAATTTACTGGTAATTTCATTTCACTAATATTTATGCCTGAAAAGATAGTCTCAAATCCACAATTGTGGTGTTTTCAAGAAGCCTGTATTAAAATATTTTGGAGTTGTTATGAATCTCCTAAGACTGTATGGTGTACAGAATCTTACTGTGTACCATTGTTAATTAATAAATTGGCTACAGTAATTAACCTCAGGAGGATACAGGCTTCGCTGAAGACACAATGTTGTGCCAGCTCTCTCTGTTCGGTGGAACACCAAGTTTAATGTTTGGAAACCAATATCCCCAAGGGCATCAGTTTTACCGCAGTTGTAAACATGGCAGAATTGTTGAAATCTGCCATTTCATGGCTTTTTCTTTTCGTTTAAATGTCTTCCAGGTCACGGATTACTTAATGTGTCTGAATTGGGGTTTTGTGGAGTGCCTGAATTGGCCTACACTCGTAGTCTAGCACGTTGCTCTTTTGTTCATATATGTATAAAGAACAGATCTTAGTATTTCCATGTAATTTTCTTGTTTTCAGTTTGGCTGCATCAGACAAGAATAGGACTCAGTTTGTATGATGTTGCTGGGCAAGGATACCTTCGGGAATCAGTGAGTATTGATCTAAATTTAATAAACATTATAGACAACAGAATATTAACACTAATTACTACCAAGTAGTTGTCATTGTAGGTAAGTCTTATTTGCTTAATTTTATCTTAATGTTTTTTTTTTAAAAGATTTATTTTATTTATTATATGTAAGTACACTGTAGCTGTCTTCAGACACTCCAGAAGAGGGTGCCAGATCTCGTTATGGATGGTTGTGAGCCACCATGTGGATGCTGGGATTTGAACTTATCACCTTCGGAAGAGCAGTCGGGTGCTCTTACCCGCTGAGCCATCTCACCAGCCCCTTAATGTTTTTTGTTTGCCTAGTTTTGCCTTTGTAAACAAGTTAACTTTGGTGTATGATGACCACATAAATAGTCTTTTGGGTTCTTTTTGTTTCAGCCTTTAGAAAAATGCTTTGATCTTTTCTTAAAGGAAAATGAAGCTGAGCATCCTACCACATGTTTCTAATCCAGGCACTTTAGAGCTGAGGCAGGAGAATTATTGGGAGTTCAGAGGTAGCTGAAGCTTCATATAGAGTTCCAGGCCAACCTGAGCTATATAACAAAACATTATCAATGAATAAATAGAATGTATCTAAAACAGGTTTTAAAATTGATTGACAAGGTGGGCTGGAGAGATGGCTCAGCAGTTAAGAGTACTGTCTGCTCTTCCACAGGTCATGAGTTCAGTTCCCAGCAATAACATGATGCCTCACAACCATCTGTGGTTGGATCTGATGCCCTCTTCTGGTGTGTCAGAGATGAGATGCTCATATACATCAAATAAATCTTAATAAAAAAGCCAAACCATAAAACTGATAGACGAGTGAAGTATGTTGCCACACACTTGTAATCCTAGCTTAGGAGACCAGGATACAAGGACCACTGCAAGTTTGAAGCTAGCCTTCTCCAAATAGAGAGTTCCAAGGTGGTATGGCTGTGTAATGAGACCTTGTTTTCAAGATCCAAAAGAAAAGAAAGGAATAGCCAGGCAGTGGTGGCGCACGCCTTTAATCCCAGCACTTGGGAGGCAGAGGCAGGCGGATTTCTGAGTTCGAGGCCAGCCTGGTCTACAAAGTGAGTTCCCGGACAGCCAGGGCTACACAGAGAAACCCTGTCTTGAAAAACCAAAAAAAAAAAAAAAAGAAAGAAAGAAAGAATTACTGAAGAGAAAAAGGTTTTGTATGTGTGTTTGGCATATGCAAGGGCAGACATGGAGGCCTGAGGTTGAGTTGATGTCAGGAACCATCTTAATTTACTCTTTCTTGTTATTCGTTGAGGTGGGCTCTTTGGGTCAAACCCGGAGCTTGCTATATGGCTAGTTTGATAGCCAGCTTGCTCTGGGGGATTCCTGGGTTGGTCTTCTAAGGCTGATGTTACAGGAGGATCACCAGCATGCTGTCATTTCATAGGCTCTGGGATCTGACTCCAGTTCTCCCACTCATAGCAAGTGCAGTAATCACTGAGCCATCTCCTTAGAGATGGTTCAATCGTCCCCCTAGAGATGGTTCAATCATCTCCCTAGAGATGGCTGGAAAGAGAAGTAGTAGGGCTCACGTGTGCCACGGAACACGGGAGGTTAAGAACAGCTTCATGTCCTTGGTTATCTCTCCACCTGTACGTGGGTTTCAGGGCTCAGACTCGGGTCTTTGAGCTTGCACCGCAAGCTTTTTCCATGCTAAGTAAGCCATCATACCTCAGCAGCTCTTGGTTATTCCCATATAGGCAGTATTTTATTATTTTGAAAAAGACGAGGGAGTTCCTTTTTTATAGAATAGAGGAAAAAATCTTGTGTGGCTTTGTTTTTACCCACAGGTTTAGAGGGACATGATAAGTTACCAGGAGGATATTTGATTCCTATTAGGTGTGTATGTCATGAGGTCAGGTATGAATGGGATTGACACCTCTTGATCAGAATGGCTATGCTACTTCCATATATTTGGCAGGTATATAAATTATGTAGGTATATTTTTTTGGCTCATATTTTTCTCTCTAAAATGGAGCCCACTTATGGAGCTTAAAGAAGAAAGGTATGTTGGGCATAAATGTCAGCCTCTGAGTTAACTATTCAGAGATGTGTTTAATCATCCCTTTGTCCTTTCCAAGGGTACTGTATAGTTCTTGTCCTTTCAGATGCAGATCAGCATTGTAGTAAAGGCTCTTGTTCCTGCTGGTCTGTAGAAATGGGAGCCTGTGTGGCCAAAACAAAGCTATGGTAGCTGGGAGGTCCAGTAGACAGTGACCACATACTGAGCCTTTTAGGATTTGTAAATATCCCAAAGACCCCCAAAAGCTAAAAATAGATCCTTTTAGTATACATTTTGCACATCCTACCTTCACCTCTACCATACTGGGAAGGGAGAGAGGGAGGGAGAGGGAGGGAGGGAGGGAGGGAGAGAGAGAGAGAGAGAGAGAGAGAGAGAGAGAGAGAGAGAGAGGGAGAAGAAAGGAAAAATGACGTCTTTAATCCCAGCACTCGGGAGGCAGAGGCAGGCGGATTTCTGGGTTCAAGGCCAGCCTGGTCTACAGAGTGAGTTCCAGGACAGCCAGGGCTATACAGAGAAACCCTGTCTCGGAAAAACAAACAAACAAAAAAAAAAAAAATATATATA
>LR749888.1:379199-397864 GCA_902729485.2 Mus minutoides
AACTCATCCCTACTTTGCCACAGTTAGATGGGTTGGAAAAGTCCTTTTACTCCTTTTATGTTTGTACAGCAGTTAGGAAGTTCTTCTTCTTTTTGGATCCTCTAAGAACAGGTAAAAACATTGTCTAATTTAAATACTAGGATATTATTTATTGAAACTTTCTTAGTATTAGACAATTTTGGACAATATCTCTTTGTTTTTAAAGTTATTGGCATAATCTGGCAAATCTTGGAGAGTGGGCAAGTGTACAAGCCCACACACTTTCCTTTATATGAAGAGTTTCCAGAATATTCTTGCATTGACTGGAAGCAGCTGTGCAGGGGTGGGATGTCACCTACTGTCTCAGTGTTGTAAAGAGATACCAGGACCACAGCAGCTCTTATAAAGGAAAACATTTACATGTGGGGCTGGCCTACAGGTTCAGAGGTTTATTTAGTCCATTATCATCATGGTGGGAAGCATGCAGGCAGACATGGTGCTGGAGTGGTAGCTGCGAGTTTCAATCTGGATCCACAAGCAGCGGGAAGAGAAAGGGACTAAGCTTGGCCTTCAACTGTTGACCTATAAGCCTCAGCCCTTGTTACCAGTACTGTCCCTATGTGAAAAGTATGACATAACCTTTTGTAGATTTGAATAACATAATTTTAGTAGGAATTTACTGCTTAGTTTTTTGCAGTTGGAGGCATTCAAGCAGATATGTAGTTTTGTGGCTTGTTGGGATTTGTTTTGTTTTATTGTAATTTGGAGTGTTTTCATTTTACTTGGCTTTTGTGTGTGTGTGTGTGGTTTTTTTTTTTCTCTTTTTTTTCCAAAAGATTTATTTTTTATTTATAGGAGTACACTGTAGCTGTCTTCAGACACACCAGAAGAGGGCATCATATTCCATTATAGACGGTTGTGAGCCACCAGGTGGTTACTGGGAATTGAACTCAGGACCTCTGGCAGAGCAGTCAGTGCTCCTAACCACTGAGCCATCTCTCCAGCCCTTGTTTGTTGTTTTTTTTTCCTTTTTCCCAATGGTTCAGTTTTGTAACAAAATTTAAAGGACCTAAGAGCTAGTCTAGCTGTTTATTATATCAATTTTAGGCTTACCTTTCTAAAATAACATCTTTAAAAAAAAAAGTCGTTCTCAAAATAAAATTGCTTTTCTTTTTTTTTTCTTAAGGGAAGATCAAGATTCAAGATATTTTAGCATGCAGCTTCCTAGATGATTTACTGGAGGTAAATATTTTTTTAACTAAATTTTATCACATGATAATTGCTATTTTCTAATTATATTTTTATGTTTCTTTAGCTAAGAGATGAGGAATTGTCCAAAGAAAGTCAAGAAACAAATTGGTTTTCTGCTCCTTCTGCCCTGAGGGTCTATGGTAGGCTCTGCTTTCTAAAATTCCACTGTTGGTTTCCCCAGGGGATGGGTGTCCGCAGGACCATTGTGTACACAGGCTGTCTGCCTTACACCAGGGTGTTCCTTCTTAAGGATCAGTACTTCGGGCTACTAAGGTTATTTTGTTTTTGTTTTTGTTTTTGGAGACAGGATTTCTCAGTATAGCCCTGGCTGTCCTGGAACTCACTCTGTAGACCAGGCTGGCCTCCAACTCAGAAATCCGCCTGTCTCTGCTTCCCAAGTGCTGGGATTAAAGGTGTGCGCCACCACGGCCCGGCCTAATGTTACTTCTTAAATTACTAATGTTGAATGTTTGGAACTCTTCCATAGATAGTTACTATGCTTTGTTTTCAGTAGAACAATGTAATGTGGTCCCTTTTCATTAGCTGCAAACAACAGCTATTGTCTTACTTTGTGATCACATGTGGTTGTCAGGATTCACACATCGGGTAGTTGGGAGTGATTTGGTTTTACTGAATTTCATTAGTCTTCTTTCAATATCATTTTGTGTTTCTGTTATCTTTTTTGCAAGGTCAGTATTTGAATCTTGATAAAGATCATAATGGCATGCTAAGTAAAGAAGAGCTCTCCCGTTATGGAACGGCAACCATGACCAACGTCTTCTTAGACCGAGTTTTCCAGGAGTGTCTCACTTACGATGGAGAAATGGTAGTTATTGAAGTCTGCTGAGTTTACACTTTTAGGCTCCTACAGTTTTCATAAGCTATTTTCTTTATATAAATCAACAATTTTTGTTTGTCTGTCTTAAAGACAGGGTCTCATGTAGACTATGCTGGCACTGAATGTGATTTGTAGCGAAAAATGATCTTGAGCTCTTATCTTCCCTTTGTGCCATCCCAAGTGCCAGGACTACAGAAGTGTACCAGCATGCCTTGCTTTCTTGAGCATTGTTAATGTGTGTAACAGTGTGTAACAGGATCTTAGACTATTAGGTCAATGGAATTACTTGACATTCTGAGTCCAGTCTTAAGGAAATTCAGCTAAAAATACTTATCGCCAGCTGGTTAGTGGTGGCACACACATTTAATCCCAGGACTCCAGGGGCAGAGGATTTCTGTGAGTTTAAGGGCAGCCTGGTCTACAAAGTGAGTTCCAGGACAGCCAGTGCTACAAAGAGAAACCCTGTCTCAAAAACAAATAACAGACAAACAAAAGCAAAAAAAACTTCCCTCTAGGCTTAAAACACATACAAAATATATTTTCTATTCATTGGCATAGGTATAAGAGTATTAGCTGGTAAAAAGAAAACTGAACAGTCAGTAAATCCTGTAAACCATTTCTGTATAAATAGGTCAGTCATTGAATTCCCAGGTCTGACACAGACCACATATGCTATGATTTAAATCAGGCCCATTGCCTTAATTAGTAGAGACAAAGGCTACCTCTGTTGCACAGCCTGGCTAGAACTTATTGTGTCCTCCTCACTCTTGCTGAAGTCTCCTAAGTGCTGGGGTTCCAGGTGTGAAGCTACCACAGCCAGCCAGAGTCATTGGATTCTGTGTCTGCATTAATAGCTGAAGATAACAAACATGTAGTTGTTCTTTTCCCTCTCAAAATACATGGACGTCTAGTTACACTTAGTTTTAGAACTTAGATTATACAGATGTTATAAAGAGGTAGAGATTTTGTTAAATACTCCCTTTAATGTTTTCAAAACACTTGAAAATTATTTTTCTGAGGAGGGGAGAGTCACTGTGTAGGTCTGGCTGGCCTTTAACTTACTTTGTCAGCTTAGTCTCAAACTTGGCTTTACCTCCCTGGTGCTGGGGATTAAAGGTATATACCACGATGCCTAGCAAGATAGCTTTTTAAAATAAATAAGTAGGGACTGGAGAAATGACTCAGCGGTTAAGAGCATTGACTGCTCTCTACCAGAGGTCCTGAGTTCAATTCCTAGTAACCACATGGTGGCTCACAATTATCTGTAATGGGATCTGATGCTCTCTTCTGATGTGTCTGAAGAGAGCGACAGTGTACTCACATACATAAATGAAAAAAATCTTTAACAATCAATCAATCAATCAATCAATAAAAAAGATCTCACTCTGTAGCCTTCACTGTCCTGGAACTCAGAAATCCACCTGCCTCTGCCTTCTGAGTGCTTAGATTAAAGATGCACCGCACGCACCCAGCTTTGAGAAGAAAATTTGTAAATAAATAGCATTTGAAAATCAGTGTTCTTGTTATCAAAAAACAACAGGCGGAAGTCAAGCTTATAATTCTAACACCTGGTGGATGGAGGCAGGGGGATTGTGAGCTTAAGGTCAGGCTGGGCTGTATGATACCCTGGTTTAAACAACAGCAGCCAAAGGCCAGGGAATAAATCTTAGAAGGGCTGGGAAAGGTGATGCACACCTATAATCCCAGGACAGAAAAATGGGGCAGGAGAAGTTTAAGTTTGAATTCAGGTGCACTACCGACTATAGAGCAGTGGTTCGAGGACCACCCCCTGATCCCCACCCCCAAAGACTATCAGAGAACAGATACTTGCAATATGGTTCATAACAACAGCAAAATCACAGTTATTCAGTTTTCATGAAAATAATGTTACAGTTGGGTGTCACCACAACATGAGGAACTACATTAAAGGGTGGCAGCATTAGGTAGCACTAGTATAGAGCATTTCAAAACAGCTAGAGAAATGTAGGAGAGACATCATTTTCCCAGGCAAGTCTGCTTAAAAAGTAGTCATCCAGGTAAGAGTGTACACTGTACTATGTCACTGATGCAACCAGGTCAGGCAGCAAAGGCAAAGTGGCCAGGGCTCCAGCCATGGGCTGCTGGAGGCTTATGGTAATAGTAGAGATCAGGGCAGTACGTGGGTGGGGCTAAGGAAACTCATGTCCTTAACTCTGGTTTGGTCTTGCTTTGTTAAGGCAGGGTGTCATGTCATTGAAGCTGGCCTTGGTGCTAGGATTACAGGTGTGCTCTGCCACGTCTTGTGTACTCTTGGCTGAGGATTTTTTAGTCAGGGCTTCTTTGTGAATGCAGGCAAGCACTGTAACAACTGGACGGAACCCTCATGCCACTTCCTTAATTTCTTATGCTACAATTGTATGTGAAACCATTCTTTATCATATCCTACAAAGTCTTTTTCAAGAATGTGAAATTCTTTTCCTATCCTTTTTATATATAAGACAATAAGTATATATAAGTATTCTGCCAGTAATGGTGGCTCCTATCAGTAATCACAGTACTCAGGAGGCTAAGACATAAGCTCCTTGAGTTTGAAGCCAGCCCGAACCATGCACTGAGTCCCAGGACTGCCTCGAGTGAGTGGGACTCTGTTTCAACAAGCGAAATTAATAAAAACATATGAACACATAACCTACAAGTGTCCCCTTTGCAAGGGTTAAACAATCTGTTCTTTTCATATGTTTCTAGCTGGCATTCATAGTTTTAAACTTTTCTCTGTGTGTGTGCAAGTTTACATGCCTGTGTGACTACAACTTGAGGTGTCATCCTCATAAAGGCTGTCTGTCTTGGGACAGGATCTCTGGTTGGCTGGGAGGTACTAATAAGGTAGGACTGGCTGGCCACCAACCCCTTAGGAGCCTCATCTCCATCTCAGCAGTTCAAGTGCCCGCCACCATCCTGGACAAAAATTTTTACATGGGACTGGATTTGAACTCAGGTCCTGTGCTTGTGAGGGCAAGCACTTTACCAACTAAACCACCTCCTCATTCTTTTGAAAATTGTTTGATTTCTTTTTTCTTTTATTTTGGAGAAATAATCTTGCATGCCCATGCTGGTTTCAACTCAGATCGCACTGCTCAGCTTCCTACATGCTGGGTTACAGGCATGTGCCACCAAGCTCAGACCTGATTCTGTAGACTGGTTCCAGAATCCCTTTCGGGATCAGGACCCACAGATGCTCCGTGTATTGGCTCCATTGTACTTGCGTCCTTAGGCTATGTGTAATCTCTAATACAGTATAAATGCTGTGTATTCGTACTGTGCTGTTTAAGTCCTGACAGGAAAGAAAAGTCTATGGTGAGTGAAAATTAACATTTTTTTCCCAAATATTTTCAGCCCACAGTTGATGTGATGCACAGAAATGGAAGCCACAGACACGGATGAGTGGGTTCTGAACAGCAATTTAAATAGACTGATGGCCATTCTAGAGAAAATAGATTCTTCAAAGAAACGACACTGAAATGAAGACATAAATTTAATGGCAGCATAAAATAGCTTAATCACTGTCTTGACAATTTTTTAGTATAATGGAAGAAAATGATAGTTTAAGCAAATCTCTCAAAGAAAATGAGCTGGGTCTCTCAAAACTGTCCTACAGAATAGTGCCCTCTTAGAATTCCTAGACACCAACACTAAATGCATAAATGGATTTATTTCATGGTTTTAAAAATAGTTTAATTTGCCATCTGTGATTACAAAATAACTTCATGTCAGCCAATACTCATTTCATTTCCCTCAGGACTATGACTGCTTTCTCTCTGTAGGACTATAAAACCTACCTGGACTTTGTTCTCGCCTTAGAAAACAGAAAGGAGCCCGCAGCTCTGCAGTACATTTTCAAACTGCTGGACATTGAGAACAAGGGATACCTGAATGTCTTCTCCCTTAATTATTTCTTTAGGGTAAGTATGGTTTGGGTAAAGGAGCATTGTTGACTGACCCTAAGATATCTTAAACTATTCAGTTTTAAATTATGTACTGACAGTTTTATCTAGCTTGTTTTCAAATTTAAAAGAATAGTTTTAAAATATAAATCAAGTCTTTTTTTTTCCTTCTATTTTTAGGAAATATATAATGATAAAGTAAAAGCTGATTTTCTTAACTTTTTCAGTATTTTCTTATGGAAACAAATGTGAATGGCTTGGCTAGCCTTTGGAGATGAGAAAGTCTGCTTTTGGTTATCAGTAACAAATGTAAATGCCTAGCTCTTCTACAGGAAAATTTCAGAAATTAGTCGGTTTAATTGCTTTAAGAAAATATTTTTCGGGCTGGAGAGATGACTCAGAGGTTAAGAGCACTGACTGCTCTTCTAGAGGCCCTGAGTTCAAATCCCAGCATCCGTATGTGGCTCACAAACATCTGTAACAGGGACCCAGTACCCTGTTCTGGTGTGTCTGAAGACAGCTAAGTGCACTGATATAAATAAAATAAATACATCTTAAAATACTATTTTTCCATCTCTTTTATATTTATGTAAATGAGAGTTTCCTACATTTATGTCTGGGCATCATGTATGTACCTGGTACCTAGGAGGCCCAAAGAGGGTATTGGATCCCCTAAAACTGGCGTTATAGATGGTACTGTGCCACTGTATTGGTAATAGAAATCGAATCTGGGTCCTCTGCAAGAGCAAGCAGTACTCTTAACCACCGAGCCATCTCTCCAGCCCCAGAATTGTGTGCAGGCTACAACAGATTTGAAGTTCTTACCTTGGATCTCACTGGATCTCAGAATATAGGTCTCTGGAGGGGAGCTGATTGTATGTGAACGGCATTCAGGACCAGCAGATGTAACTATGAAGTCTGCCTTGGTCATGACGTTCCTGAGTTTGAATGAGAACACCTTTACTGTATGGGATAGTTTTGTAGTGTCTACTGTACCACATTTTCATAGCTAGTTTTTCCCCATAATACTTAACAAAATGTAGTTTAACACCATCAGGGTGATTAGGCTGAGCCTGGATGTTGAGGTCCACTATCTAACTGAATGTGTACCTAATTCTGGATCCTTCTGCGACTTGAGTGCTAAAATTACAGGCCTGTGTTACTATGCTGGGCTTTGATTTTATTTTATTTATTTATTTTTGGTTTTTTTCAAGACAGGGTTTCTCTGTATAGCACTGGCTGTCCTGGAACTCACTCTGTAGACCAGGCTGGCCTCGAACTCAGAAATTCACCTGCCTCTGCCTCCCAAGTGCTGGGATTCATAACCTGTCTCAAAAAATCAAAAACAAAAAACAAAAGTTTTAAAAAAATCAAACATGTGAAAGTATAAGCATTTGTGAAAACCAAGAGAAGCCAGTTATAACAGAAGTTGCTAAGGTCATGTTGGGGCCCACCTCAGGCTGGAGAACATTGCTGTGTAGTAACAGCGGTCTGCAGTCTTAACCTCCTTCCTCACCCCAAGTTCTCATTTGCTAAAGTGTAAGCATAGAGAAGTCCATGGTTTTGCTCATCCAGCTGCAGGCATAGAAAGACTGGCAAGCACACCAGTGCAGTGGAGCTGACTGACTTATACACAGCCTGGAACTGGGCAGGAGCTGTGGGGTGAGAAGGGTATTATGGGGTTTATGAATTTAATTTTTTATTTACAGATTTATTTCCATTAAAAACAGGCCATACAAGAACTAATGAAAATCCATGGACAGGATCCTGTGTCATTTCAAGATGTCAAGGTTATTACCCTTTTATTTACCTATATAATATTGTCAGATAATATAGCCACAGTAATACTAAATAATGCTGCATCCAATTTTGTATGAAAGTGATTTATGAAGTATGAAACACCATTCTAAATCAGGTTTTTGCTGTTACTTGTTCTGAACTGAAACTGAAGTCATCAGAAATGGAGACCAATTTGGACTTCTGATTGATGAAGTTGATAATTTCATTATTAGTCTTGTGTTCTCATGAAAATGTTCATTTTATTTGAAAAATGTCAGTTACCTTGCATCCTTTAGCAGTCCTGTTTACTATAAACCCAACATTCAACCAGAAGACTACATAGATTCAAGTCTCTTTTTGGTGTGCTGCCTGGAAGAGCCTGGATAATTGATCTATTAAATTTGAAGAGACGGGGCTAGCAAGATGGCTCAGCAGGTTAGAATACTGACTGCTCTTTCAAAGGTCCTGAGTTCAAATCCCAGCAACCATATGGTGGTTCACAACCACCCGTAATGAGATCTGACACCCCCTTCTGGTGCATTTGAAGACAGCTACAGTGTACTTGTGTATAATAATAAATAAATCTTTTTTTTTTTAATTTGAAGAGATACTCATCTTTCAGTATGAAAATTATCATTATTTAAGGCTAGAATGATGGCAAAGCAGGTAAGAGTCCCAGAGCTCATGGAAGGACTATGTGGGCCTGCTCCCAACCATCTCTAACTCCAGCTCTGGGGGACCTGATGCCCTCTACTGGCCTCGGTGTGCAAGGGCATGCACATACAGATAGAGAAAACCATCATTTGAACACATGGCGCTTAGTCAGTAGTTTCACCAGCTAGGAAAAAATCATCCAGTAGGATCTTTTTGGTTCAAGTTGACTGACAAAATAAAATACTCTGACTAATTTTAACCATGAAGAAGCCTGAACGACCATTTAGATACACATAAATGGGAGAAATTTCAAACTCTGTAACATGAATTTAAGAACCAGCACTTTAATCTTCAACAAATCTGGAAAAAGAATACAGACTTTACAGGCAGTGGTGGCGCACACCTTTAATCCCAGCACTTGGGAGGCAGGGCAGGTGGATTTCTGAGTTTGAGGCCAGCCTGGTCTACAAAGTGAGTTCCAGGACAGCCAGGGCTATACAGAGAAACACTGTCTCGAAAAACCAAAAAAAAAAAAAAAGAATACACACTTTAAAAGTTTATATTTTGTTAAACTGAGTAACTCTAAATGTTTTAAAAATGGAATTGCTTCTTTAAATGCTATTAAAAGTTCTAGAGTAATTTAGCTACAATTAGAAAACACGGGTTAATGCCTTGCAGATATTTATATTGTATACTTGAATATAACATAGAAGAGGTTCTTCTGGGAATTCTAGTTAAGTCTAGGAACAGTTTCATTGTTGTGGATGACTAATTCTTTAACGTGGAGTTGCACTCTTCCCACACTGGGGACAGAGTAGATTGCTGTCACTATCTCTGAGCCACTTGAGGTTTGACTACTTAGCTGAGCTCTTATTAAAAGGTATCGTGACAGCTTAGTGGCAGAGCTTGTCTGGCATGAGACTAGATGTCTTGGGTTTGATTCCCAGCAGTGGGGGAGAAAAAGGAAATTGTGTCAAGACTTTGCTTCACCATTAGGAGGCAATAAAAACCGTAACTAGTTAATTGCATTCAAAGAATACTGTATTATAGCTCTGTCCTTTATTAGCTATGAGCTTAGATTAACCTGAGTCTGTTTTCTTCACCTATAAAATAAGAGACAGTTATTCAGCTAAAGAATTGCCCAAGAAGCCGGGCGTGGTGGCGCACGCCTTTAATCATAGCACTTGGGAGGCAGAGGCAGGTGGATTTCTGAGTTCGAGGCCAGCCTGGTCTACGGAGTGAGTTCCAGGACAGCCAGGGCTATACAGAGAAACCCTGTCTCGAAAAACCAAAAAAAAAAAACCAAACAAACAAACAAACAAACAAAAAAAAAGAATTGCCCAAGAAAATCCTGTGGTTAGAGATTCCTATCAGGTGGGGAAGAAGAAACTGCAATAAGAATGTGTGCATAGTTCAAATGTCCCCTGAATTTGACATCACTGTGTGACACAAGTTACTTCAATCAGCGTTCATAATCATTTTGTCTCTTATAGGATGAAATCTTTGACATGGTCAAACCAAAGGATCCTTTAAAAATCTCACTTCAGGATTTAATCAACAGTAATCAAGGAGACACAGTCACTACCATTCTAATTGATCTCAATGGCTTCTGGACCTACGAGAACAGAGAAGCCCTTGTTGCAAATGACAACGAGAACTCTGCAGATCTTGATGATACATGATCTCTGCAAAAATAGACTTCCTTCATAAAGATGCTTGAATGCTGCATGCAGAACTGTTGAAGCAGAATCCTTAGAAATGTTCTAAATAAAAATCATCACATGCCTGTACAACACAGCAGATATCTCACTAGAGTGTTGGTTGCAGTCAGAACAATTTGAAAGTAATAGGACCAACTATTGGTTTTTTATGAAGTGGTAAGTCCTAGTTCTGTCTAACTCAGAAATGGAAAGTAAGATTTGCTGTAGTTAGCCGTGGAGTTTATTCATGTGGAATTACAATATTGTTCTTCAAGAAGATTGGGGGCAGGAGACTTCCCATCAGTGTAGCACCTTTGCATTTCTGGATTCAGAAGCTTTAGATGCGACTTTTGTTGTTTTGGCTTGAGACATGGTCTCACTATGTAACCCTGACTGGCCTCAAACTTGCTATGTGGACCAAGTTGGTCTTTAACCTTGAACTCAAAGACAGACATCTGCCTCTGCCTCCCAAGTGTTGTGGTTAAAGGTGTTTCCCTCTGTGCCTAACGTTTTTTGGTTTTGTTGTTGTTTTACATATTTCTTGTGTGTACACCAGAGCACACATGGAGGTCAGTAGACATTGTGATTCTTTCCTTTCCCCATTCAGGTTCTCAGCTTCCCAGCAAGTGCTTGTACCCAGAGTCCTCTTGCCCTCCCAAGTTTGTTTGTTTTTTTAAATATGGTGTTTCCAAAGTATTCAAACAAATATTTTGTTTCATTAAACTCATCAGATTGAATGAGATTTTGTCTAGGTTTAGTAACCATTTACAAAACTAACTTTTGTTAAAGGTTTTGCTAGAGAATTTACTAATTCAGTATACTAACTCATGTGTTTATGGTTTTTGGTGTTATTTGTTTATTTGTTGTTAAGGGTCTTGCTATGTAGTCTAGGCCAACCTCCAACTCATGCTCCTCCCACCTCAGCCTCCCTAGAGCTGGGAGCACAGATGTGCACTGCCACGAGTGGCTATGGTCAGTGTTTATAAAAAAGAGAGATCAGAAGAAACTAGGATGTCATGAACTGGGATCCAGAGGGAAAAATAATTCTTCTAAGAATTAGAAAATAGGAAGAGATGAGGAAGGCTTAAAATAAAAGATTTAACCCACTTACGATAAGTTTTATAAGTTTTATAGCTCATATATAAAGTATAAACTTGTAAGCCTCAGTGAATAACTGTAAACAGTACCCACCAGCCAGTGCCAGACAAGCAGCAAAAGGGTCACCACAGGGAGCTCAGGCCTGCATGGTGCCACCCTCTTGCTGTGATCACAGGCCTGAGCATACACTCTGAGACGCTAGCCTTCAGGAGAGAAGGCCTTGGTCACCCGTGGACCACCACCTTCACCTCATAACCAAGTGTCTGTGGTAGCCCTGTCTCAAAGTTAAATCAAGAAGTCAGGCCAGCATGTTTTAGCAACTACCAACTGAGACAGAGTTTTAGTAAACTGTAACTGATAGTGACATTGATGGAAAGATAAATCCCTAAAGGATAAGTCACATGTTTACACCCATGAAGGTGCTGTCAGCTCCTAACTCAAGGACGACTCTGTGCTTGCTGAGCCTTATAGATGTCAGTTCAACTGAAACTTTTTTTTTTTTTTGGTTTTTTGAGACAGGGTTTCTCTGTATAGCCCTGGCTGTCCTGGAACTCACTCTGTAGACCAGGCTGGCCTCGAACTCAGAAATCCGCCTGCCTCTGCCTCCCGAGTGCTGGGATTAAAGGCGTGCGCCACCACACCCGGCCAACTGAAACTTTTATTCAGTTAAAAATTCACCTTTGAGTTGAAGTCCACTGGCAGGTGTCTACAATGTTCACCTACCCATATTTTAATTGTATACATATTTAAGATGGAAAGGTAATGGTACTTAGAAGGCTGGTTTATAACCATTTGTTTCTAACCCTTTTAGAGCTATGAGAAGGCTTTTAAATGATGAGGACTTCTAAAGACTGCCCACATTTTTCTTTATCTATATTAGGGTATAAATCAAAGTTATACAGATGCGAGGTTCTGAACACATATTCAGGAATATTTCTTAAAAGTAGCTTCATATTATATAACTTTGTAAAGGAATAACCTAGTAAGGAGAGAAATGGCCAAACCTGGTTCGCATCAGCTGTCCATCGTATTGCTGCTACTTCAAAATGGCGACTAAAGTAAACAGTTCACAACTTATCATCCCCCGTTAGTTCCTCTGCCTGTGTCACATAAAGGGCCGAATAACTGTGACATGACCAAGATGCCACGTGGGTAGTCACTAGGCAGCAACTCATGACAACTACAGAGCCGTTCAATAACTAGTGTCAATTTGTGATCAGAGCAAGTCAATTCAGTAACTACTGGAAAAAAGGATGGCTTACAGTGAAAATGAAAACCTCATCTTTCCCATATAATATTCTCAACAAAAGGAAATCCACAGTGCTTCCAGCTTGCTCCTTTTATTATACATTCTGTATAAATTCTAGGGGTACTTTATACTGAGGCTGTTAGGATTATTAATGATTAGTCAATACTTTAAAAAACAAAAACAACTCCAAATGCCCCCAAACCAAAAATCTTAATGAATTTACTCTCTTCTTAATGTAGAATGCTTTCAGTTTCTGTTGTTTTAAGGCCAGGTGTCACCATGTGGCTAAAGCTGGAGCTCACTATGTTGACCAGGTTGGCCGTAAACTCACCTAGTGCTAAGATTAAAGGCATGTAGTACCAAGCTTGGCTAAATGTCCTTTATGTGTTATAAAAGATCATCTTAAAATCACAGCCCTGGGCTTAGGATCAAGTGCTTGGCTGGTGAGTGTATGTGAAAGGAACCCCGGGTTTGCTCCTCTGCATCGGGGCCGGGGAAGGGGGGTCACTAACTCAAAAGCACCCCAACTTCAGACCTCACCGTAATAGATACAGCATAAGAATGAAGGAAGGTTTTCCCTTAATAATTTAAAATATAAATAGTTGTTTTAAGTCCCACTAAAAACATAAAAAGTTCCTGATTGGAGAAGATTGGGGTTTAACACTTTATGTACAGTCATTTCATTCTACGGTGGGACAGAGACTGCTGGACGCTGCTTGTTTTCCTTAATTGCTTCACAGTCTTCCTCCATTTCAAAATTAATATTCACAAAGCTGGACGACACTGTTTCTGGTTGGTCTGTTTGTACAATGGAATCAGCCTGCAGCTTGTTTTGTTGGTATTGTCTTTCTGCTTCTTCTGACATCCTATTTTCTTCTTCTTCCTCCTCCTCCTAAAAATGGGAAATACAGTAGTTAAAATAGTATATCCAAAAGGGACAAATATTCCTTCTCTCAATAGCATCTTTTTTTTTTCTCCAAAAACTATAGTGACATGTCTAATTCAGGAATGTAGCTCAGTGGTAAAGTGCATGTCTAAAATACATGTAAGAATCCAGGTTTGATCCCCAGCACCACACACACACACAGGGTGAGAGAGAGAGAGAGAGAGAGAGAGAGAGAGAGAGAGAACCATTACCACCAAACCAAACCTGCCCCTTTCCCCTGTTGTCAAAGTAAAATAGTTATTTGTTGTTGTTGTTGTTGTTTGTTTGCTTGTTTGTTTTGGTTTTTCGAGACAGGGTTTCTCTGTATAGCCCTGGCTGTCCTGGAACTCACTCTGTAGACCGGGCTGGCCTCGAACTCAGAAATCCGCCTGCCTCTGCCTCCCGAGTGCTGGGATTAAAGGCGCGTGCCACCATGCCCGGCTCTGTTTTTGTTTTTGTTTTTTTAAAAAAAAAAATGTTTGAAGCCTCACAACAAAATAAAGGTGACCTTTCTAGGCCTACCTCTAGGTACAGCCGTCCAAGGACAAAGTTTCTTGTCCGTTACCTAACACACACCCTATATTCATGCCTCTCTTCAGCTTTACCTGAGCTGTTACTCTTGATTCACTTAAGGAGAGGAGCAAACTCTAGCTTACTGTGTGCTTGTCAGTACACACCAGGTGCTGTGGTGAGCACTTTTTTTTTGTTTTGTTTTTGTTTTTTGTTTTTTTGTTATCAAGACAGGGTTTCTCTGTGTAGCCCTGGCTGTCCTGGAACTCACTTTGTAGACCAGGCTGGCCTCAAACTCAGAAATCTGCCTGCCTCTGCCTCCCAAGTGCTGGGATTAAAGGCATGCGCCACCACGCCTGGCCCTTTTTTTTTTTTTTTTTTTTTTTTAAAGATTTATTTTATTTATTATATGTGAGTACACTGTAGCTGTCTTCAGACACTCCAGAAGAGGGAGCCAGATCTCGTTACTGATGGTTGTGAGCCACCATGTGGTTGCTGGGATTTGAATTTATCACCTTCGGAAGAGCAGTCGGGTGCTCTTACCCGCTGAGCTATCTCACCAGCCCCCTGTGGTGAGCACTTTACACATGAATCCAAGAATAGATGGACTTCTCCTGACAGGGAGCGGAGGCTTGTGGAAGTTAGTAACTACCTCCCTTACATATACAGGCTGGGAGTTGTTTCTTCACTTTAAAAGTGACAATACCAAAAGACACATAAAAGTCAAATACACGGTAGGGGGAGGGTATAGGTAACTTTCGGGATAGCGTTTGAAATGTAAATAAAAATATCTAATAAAAAAATCAAATACACATGAGGAGCTTCACTTGTTAGCACTGGCAGACCACCTAGCATAGGTTTTTACACATTTTCCTTAGGGAATCTGAATTGTGAAGGATCACAAAGCATGTTAATTTAAACTAAATAAGCTGTCTGTCTTTGGGGTAGAGCCTTTGTGTGGCACGTAAGGTCCTGTGTTTGATATCTAGCACTGCAACAAGTGAGGGAGCCATATTTCAGGCCACTAGACAGCCACAAAGCTCGACCAGTCTCCAAACCGTAAGTAAAGTGTAAAGAGGAGACACACCTCCTTCTTCATCCGGTAATACTCATCAATGGCGTACTGGTATTTTGGGGTGCTGATGCCCAAAACTGACGCAATCTTCTCTCCAAGAAAGTCACACACTAAAGATACAAAAGTTAAAAGATATACAATACCATAAACATTTCTTGAGCATTTTATGCAATACTAAGAATACAAGAGTTACTGCTTTATCCTCAAACCCAGTATTACCCTATCTTCTCACTTCTGTCCTGGACACCCCAGTTTGTTCACAGCTCTCTGTGTGTTTTAAGAACAGTGCCTCTCTGGAGCAAGGAGTTCAGAGTATTTCGTCAGTGATCATCCACCAGCCTCAACAGTGCTGGGATTCCATGTGTGCCGCCATGGCCAGCACAGTTAGAACACTTCTCATTAGTTACTGCAATTATCAGCTTCAGGTCTAGTCCTTAGGACAACACACTGTATCCGAGTATCGCGTGCCCCATGACTTCTTCACCAGAATGGACTGCCCTGTGTTCTGCACCAGGACAACCCTTCGGTTCTTTTGTCATGTAATCTGTCTCACCAAGATCAGCACCTGATACAGAAGGCTCTGGCAGGCAATGCCAGGCCAGGCTCAATGGCATAATGTTGCCAAAGTGGATAAAAAAAGCTAACATCCCAGTACAGATCTGTGTAAAGCTTGTGCTCTGCCGTCACACTAAACTATCACACACAATACAGGCTCAGGAGATGTTGACTCAAACACTAGCCATGATTTGCTCTAATTAAAAAAAGAGTGACAGAGTCATCAACTAGATCATTGCAAGCAATACATTTAGTTAACCTAAAAACATAAATTGATAATTCATTTCCTTCAGTTCCACTTCTATTAAGAAGTGAAACATTGCTGGGACATAGCACTGGAAGAGGTTTTGTCTGGGGTGTACAGGACCGGTTCACCGGTTCCTCAGCAACATGAAAAAAGTTACATGGAAAAAAGCATGTTTCCCTATAACCGCATAACAGAATAGAATGGTAAGATGCTGGTATGCAAGGAAGAAATAGTAATACAAAGAAAAATATGAATGATTTCTAATAAGGCTTTAGAATAGGCAGTGAGCCATAATGAGATTCCAGCCAAATGTCACAGAAGGGGTGATGACAGCTTTAAAACATGACAAATCCTGTCTGCATTAATGGTGCCATTTTCTAGGGACTGTTTATAATTACACTAACTGGGTAGCACAGCGTATTCTGTGGAGGTCAGAGGACAACTTGTGAGGAGTAAGTTCTTCCCTGAGGGATGCCAGGAATCAAATCTGGTTGTCAGTTTGATGGCAAGCACCTTTACGTGCTTGAGCAAACTCACTGGTCCCACTTTGTTTCCTTCTAACACAACTGTAAACTGAAGACCATTTGTGCACGCTAGAGTAAGAGCTTTCCAATGCTAGCTGGCTCCCTACAGTGGGAACATGTCATCTGATAAAGCTCCTGTGTGCAGAACGTATTAGAGCAGTCACATGACATTCAGTTCAAAGGGCAGTACCTGAGAGGGTAGATGTGGCGGCCCGCAGCATGTAAAACCATAAGTAGGGGCCCCAGGTGAGTTTTGTCTGCAACAAGAAGTCAGATTAGCAACATTCATCTGATAGTATGTTTAAACCAGAGTGAACTAGCTAAATAATTAATAGGCACACAAAGCATCCATAGGTAGCACTGCAGAATCCAGTCCAACAAAAACCTAAGTTTATCCAAATTCCACAGAGATACATCATGGTTTCCATATGATCAACACCACCTTTACCCATGGAAGGACTAAAAACATTTAGCACTGGAATGGCACTGTAACTCAGGCTGGATGCCTTCAGCCTTTCTCCTCTCTTGCTGTTTGTCTTCATTCTTTATTAGAACATCCAGGAGAGTGCACAAAGAAAGGACCTTTGTTAGGCAGATACAGCTAACAAATGTTACAGCAGAAAAATTCTGGTACAGAAATGAAGGTAAATGGGGGATAGCAAGTGAGCGTTCCATGGGAAAAGGAAGCGACACCTGAAGGATGCGCTGTCTGTTATGTTGTCAGTCTGTATGTATGTATGTATGTTGTTTGATAAAGCTCCTGTGTGCAGAACATATGAGAGCAGTCATATGACATTCCGTTCAAAGGGCAGTACCTTTGTTGTTAGTTTAAGACAGGGTCTCACTCTGAAGCCCTGGCTGTCCTGGAGCTCACTCTGTAGACCAGGCTGCCTTCAAACTCACAGAGATCCGCCTGCCTCTGCCTCCTGAGTGCTAGGGTTAGAAGCATGCAACAACACACTCAAAGGTATATTCACTAAAGACCCCAGTCTATTCAACACACTCAAAGGTATATTCACTAAAGACCCCAGTCTATTCAACACACTCAAAAGGTATATTCACTAAAGACCCAGTCTATTCAACACACTGAAAAGGTATATTCACTAAAGACCCCAGTCTATTTTTTCCTGGTTGTTGTTATTTGTTTGGTTGTTTGGTTGTTTGGTTGGTTTTTAAAATAGGGTCTCTGTATAAGGTCCTGGATATTGTGGAATTTACTATGTAGACCAGGTTGGTCTTGAACTCACAGAGATTCTCCTACTTCTGTGTCCTGAGTGTTGGGATTAAAGACATATACCACCATGCTAGACACAATTTCTGTAAAATAATGTGAAATTGCTATAAGATGTTTTGAGTAAGGAACTACTTAGAACCCCCCACCCCCCAAAAAAAAAACTAGGCATAAAAACCCAGGTGTGTAGTGTGCGCCTGTAATCCCAGCACAGGGGAGCAGAGACCAGTGCCTCTCTGGGGCTTGCTGGCCAGGCAGCCTACCTAAATGGCAAACTCTAGATTCCTGTGAAAAATCCTGTCAAAATTCCTTGTCAAACAAGGCAGGCAGCTCTGGAGAGCAACACCTGAGCCTTTGCCTCCACACGTGCACCAGCATACATGTGAACATGCACACACACCTACACAGACAAAGAAAAACAGATAGTCTCACTGGACAGTTCTCAAGTTGTTTCTAGAGATGTTAACAGCTGACACTGAAGCAAGGACTACCAGCCCTGCCCCTGCTGAGGGGACAGACAGCACCTGTCATCACCCCACAACTGCACAGAAGGAACTTGGCCAGCCTGTTACTTGGTCACAGATGTTGCTAAGCCAAACTCACAGGTGGTTCAAGTCTCCACAGAGCCATGTTCCCATCTCAGAAGCACATATCTGGGTCTACACTGTGGCTCTTCCAGGCTCTGAGTTTATAGGTAAACCACACATTTTTCAGTTCCTTCAAAAATGTATCTCTGTCTCCCCTCTCAAGACCTTTGATTTTCAAACAACTCTGATTAATGATATGGCTGTACTCCCTAAACCAGTGGTTCTCAACCTGCCTAATGTTGCAACCCTTTAATACAGTTCCTCATGTCATGGTGACCCTCAACCATAAAATTATTTCGTTGCTACCTCATAACTAATTTTCCTACTGTTATTGTAAGGTGAATATCTGATATGCAGGATATCTGCTGTGTGATCCTTTGGGAGTTGCAACCCATAGGTTGGGAACCTCTGCCCTAAACAGTAAGATCTCCACTGCCTTCTCTGTAGAAGTCAGCAAACTAATTCTAAAATTTACATAGTACTTTAAGGGACCTAGAGCAGCCGATCTTAAAAAGAGAAAAAAAGCCAAAGAGAAAAAAAAGC
>LR749888.1:397964-632031 GCA_902729485.2 Mus minutoides
AGAATAAAACCATATTCAGTAGTCAGTGGGTTTAACAAGGGCACCAGCCGGGCGGTGGTGGCGCACGCCTTTAATCCCAGCACTCAGGAGGCAGAGGCAGGCAGATTTCTGAGTTCGAGGCCAGCCTGGTCTACAGAGTGAGTTCCAGGACAGCCAGAGCTATACAGAGAAACACTGTCTCAAAAACAAACAAACAAAAAAACAAGGGCACCAAGACCACTCATGGTCTTTGAATAAGGATGGCCCCCAGACTCGTGTCCCCATCCTCCTCTCTTCCTGCCATCAGATGAGGATGTACCTCTCAGCCAACTCTCCAGCATCATGTCTGCCTCCGTGCTACCATGCTTCCCACCATGATGACAGTTGACTAAACCTCTGAAACTAAGCAAGCCCTCAAATGTTTTCCTTTATGAGTTGCCTTGGTCCTGGGGGGTCTCTCCACAGCAACAGAGCAGGAACTAAGACACTACTCAAAGAAAGATTTTTCAAATTACACTGTGAAGTCTGGAAAATCACATGGCAAAGTATGACATCTGCCTCTTACCCATATCATACACAAAACTAACTCAAAACAGATGTGGCTACTGTCGTCTATGAGCACATCTGTAATCTCAGCATTCAAGAGGTCAAAGCAGGAGAATCACCTTGAATTCTGAACAAGCCTTGGCTACAGGTTGTCTCAAAACAAAACCAGTATCAAAGACCTGAATGTACAAACTATACTTGTAAGGCCTCATTGTGCAGCTAGCCTGGCCTGAAACTCACTATGGTGCCTAGGCTAGTCTTGAACTTGGTACCTTCCACACCCAGGCTGATACTATAAAACTTTAAAAATAAATAAATAAACCTAAGAATTAACTCTAGCTGGGTGTGGTGGCACACACCTCAAATCCTAGCACTCAGGAGACATAGGCACTGCACATACATGGTACACAGACATACAGGCAGGCAAAACACCCACACACATGAAAAGAAAAGTTGGAAAGATGAAAAAAGAACAAAAAAAATGGTATAGCCACAATGGAAAGTGATCAGGCAAAGTTTCTCAAATGTTTAAACAGCAAATGACCCAGCTACTCCACCCCTAGCTACATATCCAAGACAAAAACAGTGCAGTGACACAAAAGCCTTTATTCACAGTGCAATATTCATATGACTCAAATAGTATAAACAATAGCGTTCCCACTAACTGACCAAGGAATGAATGAAATGTGGTATCGTCACACAATAAAGTATTATGGGGTATTCTGTAGTATAATAATAAAGGAACAAAGTGCTAACACATGCTATATATGAATGAACCTTGAAAACATCAAATGAAAGAAGACAGTCCAAAAGCACACAGGCTGTGTATACCAGGGAGATCTGTATACGCACACACAGACGGGGGGGTGGGGGGGAGAGGGGGGACACAGGAGTGAGGTAGGGCATGGAGGGTAGAAAGGGAGCTAAGGCTTGTCAAGACAGCATAAATGTGCTAACACTGCCCATGGCGGCGCTATGCTAACTACTACTAAATTATACTCTAAACAGGTGAATTTGTACAGCATGTAAGCTGGAGTTCAACCAAACATTTTTTAAAAAACTGAATCCATAAGTGGTAAGGATTCAGGCTTTCTCTGACAATGTGCCACTCTTGTTTCTATGAAGAATCTGGATAACTTTTGAGACAATTGGGTTTTTTTTTGGGGGGGGAGAGGGGGTTTCCTTTTTTTCCTTTGAGACAGAGTCTCATATATTTCAGATCAGCTTCAAACTTGCTATGTAGCTGAGGCTGGCCTCGAACTCCCGATCCTCCTGCCTCCACCTCTTGCCACATCAGCTGAAGATGGGCATTGGTATGAAGGTGTCAGATCCCCTGGAGCTGGAGTTACAGGCAGTTGTGAGCTGCCATGCGGGTGCTGGGAATGGAGCTCAGGTTCTTTGGAAGAGCAGGCAGTGCTCTTAACCACTGAGCCATCTCTCTAGCTGTGTATACAAACATTTTTTAAGACAACTCTAACTAATCCCTTCAGAGTGCTTTAAAAGTAACACATTATCCAAACAATCCTTCTACTTTATAGATTACCTCTAATATTCAACATGTTGGGCTACTCTGAATATACTGGACTTGGAATATTTTCTGTGGAATTTGTTTGTTTGTTTGTTTGTTTGTTTGTTTTAGGGGCTGGGGCAGGTCTGAGACTCAATTTCTCTGTGTAACAGCCCTGGCTGTCCTGGGAACTCAGTTTGTAGAACAAACTGGCCTCGAACTCATGGAGACCCACCTATCTGTCTCTTGAGTGCTGGGATTAAAGACATAAGTCACTGAGCCCAGCATGGAATTTCTTTTCTTTTTTTTTTTTTTTAAACTTTTTTTGGATTTATTTTATTTATTATATGTAAGTACACTGTAGCTGTCTTCAGACACTCCAGAAGAGAGTGCCAGATCTCGTTATGGATGGTTGTGAGCCACCATGTGGATGCTGGGATTTGAACTTATCACCTTCGGAAGAGCAGTCGGGTGCTCTTACCC
This sequence comes from Mus minutoides, assembly GCA_902729485.2. NCBI lineage: Eukaryota > Metazoa > Chordata > Mammalia > Rodentia > Muridae > Mus > Mus minutoides. The sequence continues at coordinate 400,480 of LR749888.1, forward strand.
GCTGAGCCATCTCAGCAGCCCGGAATTTCTTTTCTTAAAAGCTAAAAATTTACTCAGCTAAATCTTATAGAAATTAATGTCTTAAATATAATTTCTAAATTATCTGTTTCTAGGTTTTATAGCCTTACAAGAGCCTTCTTGATTATGGGGCACCTATTTGTTCATTGACTATACCCCCACATAGTTTATACAAACCACTGCCCCATGACCAGCATTTAAACCAGGACCTCTCAGATGCCCACTGTAAACACAGAATCAATGGACTGTGTTACCTCTAAGAACACTCACTCTGTGAACTGAAAGGGACTCAGATTAAAAAACTGGACTTACTAGAGCCTCTTTTAAATTCACACTGATAACGAGCTCTGCTACAAAGAAGCAGAGCTGGTTCAGGTCACTGAAACGTTGGAAAGATTTCCATCCATACTGTGTAAAAATAATGTTTTCTACCAGATCCTAACGGATGGTAGTTGGTTTAAACTTCCAACAGTCCCTTCCATTCAGCGTTCAAGGTCAAAGGTAAGCAGGCCAAGCCACGAGCGCCAAGCATACCGGGTCGACAGTGGGCAGCACGTCCTTCTTGTCCAGGCTGTCCACCTCGTCCTCGTCGGTGCTGTATTCCTCCATCGTCTCTCCGCTGACGAAGTGGATGACCCTCCTCGGGACTTTCTTCTTTTTCCCCATGACTCCCAGTTCTACATTCTCAAATCCTCTTTCATTACTTATCTATAGCAATGAAAAATTAAGAAAATGGTTTTGAGTCTGTCTTTCATGGTATATCTAACAGGTGTTTGATTGCTTTCTTTTAAAGAACCCTTGCTTTTAAATCCTTAAATCCTTAAGTAATTTTAAAAAATTATACACACCTCAGGAATCCTAAATCCAACTCCTTTTAGGGCCAAAGGATGTGCCCCAAAGGGCTCCTATGTAAATGCCCAACTAAAGGCATTTAAAGTGAGAGAGACCTATTTTTTAGATTTATTTTTATGTGCATGAGTGTTTTACCAGAATAATATTGTATGTGCACCACGCGTGTGCCTGGGCCCACACTGGATCCCCATGCCTGGGAGTTATGGATGGTTGTGAGCCACCATATGGGTGTGAGTAACCAAACCCAGGTCCTCTCTGAAAGTAGCAAGAGTTCTTAACTGCTGAGCCATCTCTCAAGCCTGGGGCACTGGGGAGGCATTAAAACACTGTGCCGAATAAAATCTAAAAAGCCATTAGTGTTCTATACTTGAATTTTCATTAGTATCTATGTGGCAACAGGGTTTTTGTTGTTGTTTTGTTTTTTTTCTATGTTTTTTAACAAAGAGATGTGAGTTAGGGGGTGGGAGGGATGTATGCACCCATCGTGTGACAGTCTGAGGACAATCAAAGAGTCATCCATCATTCTTTTTTAAGACAGGCTTTCTCCTTGGCTCTGAACTCTCCAAGTAGGGCAGACTGGCTTGCTAACAAGCCTGGGACCCACCTGTCTCTGCCTCCAGTGCTGGGATTACAAACTTTAAAAACAAAAACAAACAAACAAATAAAAAAAAAAAAAAAAAACATGTCCCAGGGATAGAACTTGTTGTCATCCTGTCCTAAGTCATAAAGACTAGCATAAAATTCCTGTTAACCCTGACTGTGCCAGTTTTTTGAATCTAAAAAACAGAAGGCCTAAAACATGATTGACAGGGTTTTTTTTTTGTAGTATCCAAAGTACATAAGTATAAAACCAAATTTTGACTAGCACTTGGTATGTAATAATTTTAGTGGCATTTATTCTAATTATCACATTTCATATAAAAGATTTATGACAGCTATGGTAGTAAAAGCCTATAAACTCAGCATTTAGGGAGAGCTAGGAGGACCAGTGGTTCAAGGCCAGCCTCCACCACACAGTATATTTGAGGCAAGCCTGAGCTATAAAAGATCATATCTTAAAAATCAAACAGCCGGGCGTGGTGGCGCACGCCTTTAATCCCAGCACTCGGGAGGCAGAGGCAGGTGGATTTCTGAGTTCGAGGCCAGCCTGGTCTACAGAGTGAGTTCCAGGACAGCAGGGGCTATACAGAGAAACCCTGTCTCTCGAAAAACCAAAAAAAAAAAAAAAAAATCAAACAAAAGAAGGTGGGGCACAGAAATGGCTCAACACTTGCTGCTCTTAAGAGAATCTAGGCTTGGTTCCAGTACACACAGGATAGCTCACAACATCTTAACTCCAGAGCCAGGAAACCTGATACCCTCCCTCATCTGGCCTCTATGGACAGCAAGCGTACATGGTACAGGCAACACACTCATACACATACTAACAAAAATTAACCATTGTTTTTGGCATGGTAAATCTCAAATTGTAGGCCTATCATTTTAAGCAAACCTTACGTAAAAGCCAAGTAGTAATATCTTGGGTTTTACAGACCAGCTAACAGCAGTTCTCAGCCTGTGGGTCGTGATATCCTGATATCAGATATCCTGCGTATCAGATATTTACATTATGATTCATAACAGTAGAAAAATTACAGTTATAAAACAGCAACAAAATAATTTTATGGTGGCATTATTAGGAAGGGGAAGAACCACTGAGCTAGTGTTTCATAAATGAACTCTACAAGACAGGCGAGGGTGAAGAACCACTTATATGGACATCATATAAAGGTCGTGGATGGATTCTAATAAAATGTAGCATGATGTGGATGAGGATCTGGATCTGGCTCCTGGCCTATGGCTTGTGAATCAGACTGGAAAGCAACAGGCCTCTGAGAGATACACAATTCATAGTATGAGAGTGCTTACAACCTGAACCTTGGGGAATGGGGCGGTGAAGGGAGTTATCACCAGGCAAAACCAACCAAAAAATTAACCTGGCACAAAATTTTCAACATTTATAAATAAAGTCTATTTTCTGAATATTCCAGACATTTCATCTTTATAGACGGTAAATCTGTATAGGAGAATATTTTCTGCTGGAGGTTGGGGGGTGGGAGGAAGAATGGCTCAGCGGGTAAGAGCATGAGTTGTTCTTACACAAGACCCACATCGTGGCTGACAACCACCATAACTCTACTTTGGGGGATCCAACACTAGGTTGCCAAGCACACTCATGGGACCCCATACATACAAAAAGACAAAATATTCACACACACACAATATCCTTTAAAAAGTATTTTACTGTCAGTTATATAAATTTCATTTTCAAAAAATCCAAATCTCTGAAAACGTAATTTTCTAACAGTAGTAAAGTGCGAAATGTAATGTCCATTAACATTGAATTATACTTTACGGTTAACTAGGATGTAAATCTTGAGTCTCAGGAGCTGTGGGGTTTTGTTGTTATTTTGTTTTTGAGACAGGATCTCCTCGTCTTTCCTGTCACTCTCCTCTGTTTTTAATAGGTACTGTCTTTCTTGTAGATGCCCACAGTGCACAGGTCTTCTTTTAAAATAAACACAACACCTGGAATTATTCTGTTATCTCCCTTAACCAGAATTTTAGGACCTGGGGTAGGTACTACCACACCCTTTGGTCAATAGCAGCTCTTGATACGCAGAGACAGTAGCACCTCTGCCGAGAAACAGAGGTGCTAAGTAAATGAACAGAGCAGAAACCTGAACTCTTCTGCTGTACTGAGAGGCTGAGACTCTGTTAAAAGTCCATTCAGAAAAGAGTCTGGATACAGTGTCGCAACAGATCCTAGGTGGCCTGGTCAGGCCTAGTTAACAACATGGTGGACTCTACTGTTTCTCCTCTCCGTTCAGGTTCTCTCTCTCTCTCTCTCTCTCTCTCTCCACCACCCCCCCATTTTCTTTTTTCTTTCTGAGGCAGGGTTTCATTGTATAACCAAGGCTAGTCTACAATTCAAAATGTAGCCTGAGCTGACCTTAAACTCATAGCAACCCTCCTGCCTCAGATTCCCAAATGCTAGGATTACAGATATAAGTCCCCACACCCAGATGGGGTTTCTCTGTCTGTTTAACAGTGAGAGGAGGAGGAATTTATTGTCAGTAGCTTCTTCCTCCTTCCAGATCTCCACAGACCTCTTCTTCAAAGTGGGCAAACCCCTTCAGTTCTCAGAGGTGTTTTAGTTCAGGAATGTGAGTAAGATAAAACTGGTGAATTCCAAGAGTCTCTCTCTATGATGTGACTTTGTATTAACAAGGACGCAGTGTGTACACAGAAATCCTTTGTCATTTGTGTAATGAAACTCAGGAGAAAAGGACATGGGGTATTCCTGGGAGGTTTACCTTTTTCTCTACTGCCATCATTATTTAAATATTTATTTTTAATCAAGACTATGAAAACTGGGGCTGGAATGATGACTCAGAAGTTAAGAGCACTTATTCTTCTTCAAAGGACCCGAGTTCAGTTCCCATCACATGGCTCACCACTGCTGAAACTCCAGCACCAAGCATTCACCTCTTCCTGCCTGAGTGACCCAAACATACATGGACACACACACACATTAGTAAGACAGTTTTTTGAAAGACTATGAAACTCTGTGGTCTAGCACATTTTTTTATCCTCTTATGGTAACGAGATGCCATCTTGGGATGAGCCTTAGCCCTGGAAGCTAGAGCTTAATCCATGTGTGGCCAGGTCTGTGGTGACTGGGACCATCCTGTTAGCACTCCTGAAGGGAGGGCTGGGAGACCCTTGTCTGGAATGGCAGCCATTATTCCTTTCCCCTAACTGCAAAGGATCTTGGGAGATTCAAGCCTACATATAGAAGCAAAAGGCTGATTAAATGAGAGGCCCCATGAGCTGAGCACCCATGATGGGACAGGACAAGACAGTGGTACAATGTTTGAGTCACCTATGCTCCTGTGAGAAACTCATCCATATTCTGTAAGAAGGCCCCTAAAAGCCTCACCAGGATGGACATGGTAAACTTGCGTTCTGGTATGTCCGTGGTACCCATCTGCGGTAGCTGGAGGTTTGCTTGTGCCCCCCCCCCCCATGAAAAGTTTAACATAACAACTAAATATTAAACCAAAGCAAGGAGCCACTCTTGAAAAAAGAGGCAACTGGTCTGAGTGTTGATTGGGTTTCCTCTGCAATCAGCTGAGGTAGTGTGAGCACAGCAGTAAAATCAGGAGAGAAATGAAGGGATCATCGACTGCACTCCTGAAGGGGCAGGGCAAGCCAGCTGGGCAGCACGGAGAGCCTCCCCTCAACCACCTTATTTTCAACACTGTAACCCATCCAGGTGGGCCTCACACTGCTGGCAAGCCTCCTCCAGCTTCCTAAGTGCCTGAACTCTTGCTGCCTTACTCCTGCCCAGATAGAAAGGGTAGGCATAAGAGTCCATAGAGACTCAGGTAGAGCAGATTTTGTTAGCACATTACAACTTAGATTTAGAAGTGATGTACTCACAGTCAGATTGTAATTCAGGAACCTGTTGTTTTAGAGAACTGTCTGACTGACACTCAACTATTTATTGTAAAATATGAAGCTACCGAAAAAGCGCCTTTCTCACGAGAGGTAGAATTCGGAGCTTTTAATATCCAAAGTTGTATGTACTCCTGAAGTACCTTTTAAAGCGATTTTTTTTTCTAACCTAGTGATGACTGAGACAACCCCCAGCAGTCACTAGTGGCTTATTTGGATTTACAATGTGGCCAGCCACAACTGTATTCTGGATTTGGGACTGTATGAAGGGTATAGATGGCTCAAGGTGCAGAAGGGTGAACACCTGAGTTGTCCTATGACCTCTTTCCTTCTCTTTCTCCCCGCCCCTCTCTCTAACACACCACACACCCAATTATAAATTAAAGAGAATGTAAAACACTTCATTAGTAATTTTTATTACTTATATGTTGAACTGGTTTTTTTCAAAGTATTAAATATATTAAAGTTAGTATCACAGGATTATTTTACTGTCTTAAGGTATCGTCCTTTCCTTGTGATTCACAATTGCCGTTAACACATGTCTGTGTTGGGCTGTGCAGCTCAACTCATCCATGAACCAATCTCCAGACGTTAATATAGAAGGATTAGATGAACTGAAGACTAAAGTCTCAGCGAGGGGTTGTCCAGATCAGGCTACCTTAACTGATGTGGGAAGACTCAGCCTGAGAGTGGGCAGCCTGCAGAGTTCCCCGAGTCTGGGCCCTGGGCTGAGTAGTAGTAGACTGAGCTAGCTTATAGTGCATATGCTATTCACTAATCCCTGGTTCCTCGCCACCGCAAGGCGGACCCCGACCTAAGAGACAGGGCTGTCTCCCCTGGCTTTCGGCTACTTTAAGGACAGACAACCTTTCCGGGACACGCCTGTTTTCTCTCTGGCAACCGGTGGCTGGAGTGTCTCCTCGGAAAGCCCGGGCAGGGAGGCCGCGGCGCCTTGCCTCGGCAGCCACTCCTTGCTCGAGCAAAATGAGGACACCGAAAGTAACCCCGAAATGTCCAGCGGCTGCCCCTCTCCGCCAACCTACCTGCCGTGTCGCGTCTCCGAACGCCGCGGCGGCCGCTGCCTCGGTCTCTCCCGCCGCCGCGCATCCCGACTCACGCTCCATCGTCAGCGCCGGCCCGGGCAGCGGCGACACGGAGGTTAGTCCGAGGAACGCTCCCCACCGCCCGCAGGAAGGATCCTACCGGGCCGTCCAGGCCGCCCGGGCTGCAGCACCCAGTCCACCCTCCCGGAGAAGGCGCGCCTGGATCGCGGGCGCTGGGCAGGGCAGGGCGGGGCGGAGTCTTCGCCGCTTCCGCGGGCCCGGGGGCGTGGCCTCTGCAGGTACCGCCCTACCTGCGCGGGATGATCACGCGGGCTGCGCAGGGCCCAGTCTGGGGCTGAGAACCCACCGCACCGGTTCCCAGCTGGTAAAACCAGAATAGCATTCAAATCGGAAGCTGAGATGGAGGCGCGGGCTCTAAAGCTCTAAAACGCACCGCTCGTGTTTCTCACGAAATAACCTTGAAATAAAGACCCGAAGCCGGGCGTGGTGGCGCACGCCTTTAATCCCAGCACTCGGGAGGCAGAGACAGGAGGATTTCTGAGTTCGAGGCCAGCCTGGTCTACAAAGTGAGTTCCAGGACAGCCAGGGCTACACAGAGAAACTCTGTCTTGAAAAGAAAAGAAAAGAAAAGAAAAGAAAAGAAAAGAAAAGAAAAGAAAAGAAAAGAAAAGAAAAGAAAAGAAAAGAAAAGAAAAGAAAAGAAAAGAAAAGAAAAGAAAAGAAAAGAAAAGAAAAGAAAAGAAAAGAAAAGAAAAGAAAAGAAGAGAAAAGAAAAGAAAAGAAATAAAGACCCGAAGGTGAACTTTACTTACAGTATGCTGGGGAATGGGGATTTTATTTATTGTAGGACTGTGTGTCGGGGGACACCCCTCCCAGACTTTATTTTTCCTAGTGATCAACCAAATTAAACAAATCATAGCCACAATAATTAATATAAGACTTGTTGGTTTTCTTTTTGAGACATGGTCTCATAGCATCAAAAACTCCCTAAGTAGAGGATGTATGCTGGGATTTGAGTCAAGTACCACAACGACACTGAGGTATTAATGTATTACATGACTTCGACATTATGCTAGCTGGAGCACTTCTAGGTAAATAGCTTTTTATTAACACGAAGATCTTCATTAATACATAGAAAGACAAAATAGAAAGTACAGGCCAGGGCTGGAGAGATGGCTCAGTGGTTAAGAGCACTGATTACTCTTCTGAAGGTCCTAAGTTCAAATCCCAGCAACCACATGAAGGCTCACAACCATCTGTTCAGCTACAGTGTACTCATGTACATAAAATAAATATATCTTTAAAAAACATACAGGCCAGTCTGGTGGTCCACACCCGTAATCACAGCACTCCTGGCCAAAGAAGTGTGATGATCTAAAGTCCCCTGTACAAGTGTTTCTATTCAGATGCAAAGGTATCTGGGGATGCAGAAGCCCAGCTCTGAGGGGAGAAGGAATCCCGGTGGAAGTGTATCCTGGGATGCACACAGCTCTGAGAGAAAGCCTCCTCAGCCGAGGCATTGCAGCTCCTAAGAGAGGGTATCCCCAGCTGATCTGAGCAGCTGGGGGGGAGGGTAGGGGGGGGGGGGATCAGCCCCGCCTCCTCTTTGCTTCTTCTCTTTGACTTTTCTACTTGGCTTCTTCTGACTAGTGAGTCACACCGAGCAGGACATCTCATGAAAGAGGGTCCAGGGTGTGGAAGGACAAATCCAGGGATAGCTGCTCTCTGCTCCTAAGAATGGACAGCAGGAAACTGGACAAAGGGCAGAACTTTTCAGGGCAGAGATTTCCAGATTGAGGATTGATGGGATTCCAAGTCTTGAGTTTGGGGAGCTCGGGGATTGGTGGCTTTTTTCATGCCCCCTTTTCCTGCATCTGGCCCACGAGTCAGGGTGGGGAGTTCTTCCTGGCTATAGCCAGCTTTTGCTGAGACGCCATCTCTCTGGGGCTGCTGGGGGAAGCTGGAGAGGAGGTACTGCCATTGTGGACAACTCCTGTTGGAGAGACAGCTCCCTCAGCTGGAGGCTGAGGCAGGATAGAAGGTGTTGCCACCGTGGACAGCTCCTCATGACAGCAGTAGACTGAGGCAGGAAAACTGTCCTGGACAGCTCTCATGAAGGCTGCAGGCCCAGATGCTTCCATGTCTCCATTTTGACAGGAGCAGCCTTTTTTGATAGTTCCTGTTGGGCCACCTCACCTTTGCCATAGCTGGAGAAGGAAGAAGGGGCTGGCTACTGCTCTGACGGATTTTGTGGTGCTGTGCTTAGGGACTACACTCTGTCCCTCTTTAAACACGTTTTCTCACACGCATTGCCCTAATATTCCTATCTCCCAACATATTAAGCAAAATTCACCTGCTGGGCTTTTAATTCACACACCGTTTTGTGAGGAACAGGACACACAGCTTGAGTGGTGCTTTCAGGGACCACACCTCATTCTCAGCTTTCCACAGGCAAGTTTTTTTTTTTTTTCTAATGTATAAAGTAGGCTGGCCTCAAACCTGCCTCTCAGACGTGGGACTACAAGCCTGGCTCATTTGATAGATTTAAATTGTATTTTCATGCCAGTCACAATTCAGAAATATCCCCCAACGTTATGACATATGTTATTGAGAATGGCGGCAGCAGGCCCAGACCTCACATGATCCGTCTCCACAGGGCACTCGTTCTTTTCCTCACTCTTGGATGAATATTCTTGCATACTTTCTACCCTTATGACAATCTGAAAACAATACCCCAAACCTTTAAGAACGATTCCTCAAAATCCATCTTCACTGAAAACTGCTTATAAATACAACCAAATTGCCTTGCTTGAAGCAAACAAGTTATGACATGATCTAATTCGATACAGTGACATAAACAATACAGTGAAGTGGCCCAAAACATCAAAACCAAACTGTGATCAACTGGAAATAGCCAATTGTTAAGTCTTTTTTTAAAGATTTATTTATTATATGTAAGTACACTGTAGCTGACTTCAGACACTCCAGAAGAGGGTGTCAAATCTTGTTACGGATGGTTGTGGGCCACCATGTGGTTGCTGGGATTTGAACTCAGGACCTTTGGAAGGGCAGTTAGCTATTTCGATAAACTGCAAATATTTTCTAAAAACAGCAATTTAAAAACAATTTGTATTTGCACTGGTGTTTTGTATACATGCATATCTGTGAAGGTGTCGGATCCCCTGGAACTGGAGCTAGACAGTTGTGAACTGCCATGTGGTACTGGGAATTAGATCCAGGTCCTCTAGAAGAGCAGCCAGTGCTCTTAACCACTGAGCCATCTCTCCAGCCCCCAGACAGCAAATTTTTAACAGAGGAAGTTGAAGAACAATTCCTTATATATCCACCAAAGTAAAATGTCAAGGAAATTCCAGTTGTTTGAGTATTTATGGCGATTTCCAAACAGTCACAGCACAACTAAATGAAAGCAGGCAACAAAGCCACAGGCCAAAGCCACAGTCCTTTCACACTGTTGGTTAAAGCAGCCAGAATATGGAGGGAGCACCCAGAGCTATAAAGGTAAATTTGGATCTACCCACTATGTAAAACTAAGAAAATGAAGCTGAACAAACCTGGAAATCAGAAATACTCATTGAACATGATGGCTTTTACACAGCTCCGTGTGTGTGTGTGTGTGTGTGTGTGTGTGTGTGTGTGTGTGTATGTATGTGTGTGTATGTGCTCTCGTGAGTGCTTGTACACACACATATTTAGTTGGAGCTACCTTGCAGGTTATCTTATCCCTTAAGTAGAATTTTTTCAGAAGGTGGATGTTTTCATCAAATATGGCATGAAAGGTTGAGGGACATATGTACTCAGTGGTAGAGTACTTGCCTGACATATGTCTGAGTTAAGTCCCAGCCCTGCAACTGATAATGGGGATGATGAAGCCCAAGAGAAATATAACAATACACTTTTCCTGATTTTCAGGCATAAAGAAAATTTTCAAGTAAAAGAGGTGGTTTCATTAATGGAGGCCATTGCCAGGAACTGTATTAAGATCTATCAATGTTTCTTCCTTAGAACTACTCTGAAGTAACACTATAATTGTCAGCTTTTACAGATGAGAACGGGCACAAGTTAGGAATAAGCCAGGATTCAAACCTCAGGAGTGCTAGGCACAATGGCACTATCTGGAGTGCCAGCTACATAGAAGGATGAGGTAGGAGAGTCTTCTGAGCCCAGGAATTCAAAATCACACTGGCAATGTAGTAAACCCTTCTATCTCAAACATATACATAAATATAGGTTGAAATCCTATCTTACAAGCCTCCCTTTCTACTTTTTGAGACACGGTATCACTTGATTGCTTTGGCTGTCCCTGAACTATGTAGGCCAGAGTAACCTCAGATTCAGATTCACTTGTCTCTGCTGCCTGAGCGCTGGATTAAAGTCAGGCCCACTTCACCAAGCACTCAATACCTCTAAGAGCATAAAACACAAGCAAGCATTAACTATTCAAATATGAAAATGAGGCATTATGTTTTCTTCCCTCACTGTAGATAGTAGTTTATCTCTGGAAAAAGTGCCATCTAGGACATGAGAGATGGTCCAACAGTTAAGAGCACAAGCTGCTCTCACAGATCCATGTGCAGGAGTTCACAACTGCCTGTAATTCTAGCTCCCAGGGATCCAATGTTCCCTGCCTCATCAGGCACCTGCAACTCACATACACAAACATACGACTTAAGAACAAGAAATTATCTGGCTTAATAAAAATACACAGAGCTGAAGAAATAACTCAGCGGTTAAGAGCACTGGCTACTCTTCCAGAGGACCCAGGTTCAAATCCCAGCACCAACATGGCTGGTCACCGTTCCAGAGGATCTGATGCACCAACACAGATACATGTGCAGGCAAGCAAAACAAAACAAGTCATTTTTTAAAAACTAAAATTTAAAAAAAAAAAAAAAGGAAGAAAAAATACAGCCACAAGCAGGTTGTTCCACCTTGTTCTCTCTAGGTTGGGGAAAAAGTGTTCAGAATGTGAATGTAGCTGTGCTGGGGTGGCTCATGCAGAGGCAGACAGATCTCTGAGTTCAAGGTTAGCCTGGTCTACAGAGGTCAACTAGAGCTACACAGAGAAACCCTGTTTCAAAAAACCAAAACCCAACAATATTTAACATGTATGGGTGTCTTGACTGCATGTACTTCTGTGTACATGTATGCAGTCCCTGTGGTGGGCAGAAGGTTTGGGGTCCCCTAAAACAAAGAATTACAGAGGGTGGAGGGCCAGTATGTGGGTGATGGAATTGAACCCTGCCCTCTGAAAGAGCACTTATGCTAACTGCTGAGCCATCTCTTCAGTCCTGGTTGGGCATCTCGCACCCTGTTCTGGTAACTTTGTAACTCTTTTTTTTGAGTTTTTCGAGACAGGGTTTCTCCTTATAGCTCTGGCTGTTCTGGAATTCACTTTGTAGACCAGGCTGGTCTCGAGAACCCAGAAATCTGCCTGCCTCTACCTTCTGAGTGTTGAGATTAAAGGCGTGCGCCTCCATGCCTGGCAGCTTTGTAACTCTTATATTTGACTGCATCAGACACAAGATTTCACAGAGGACAGCTTACACCTCTTGGCAATCTATTCCTGGAGTTTTCCTTCCTTGGCTGTAAGTTCAGCATATTCTGTAGTGCATTTTCTTAGTGCTTTGTTTCTTCAGAACCCTACACTGGTGACTGTGTTACAGGACAGGTGAAGTAACGAGATGCTTTGGCATTTCTTAATGCCAGGCCCATGGTAATTATCCCCAAAGCAGCAGCTACTATATGCAATTTCTTACCTGTTTGCTTTTTCTTTTTTTCTTGGTTTTTCGAGACAGGGTTTCTCTGTATAACCCTGGCTGTCCTGGAACTCACTTTGTAGACCAGGCAGGCCTCGAACTCAGAAATCCGCCTGCCTTTGCCTCCCAGTAACTTTCAGTCCAAAAGCAGAGGATATTAAGATGACATTTGATTAAATACTATAATGCTCAAAACACTGTAACTGAAACTTAAAGCAAAATGTAAAGAAAACGGATTTGGGAACTGAAGAATGGTGGTTAAGGGCACTTGCTGCTTTTCCAGAAGACCTACCTGCATTTGGGTCAATGGTGGTTTGAATGACAATAGCCTCATAGGCTCATGTTCTTGAACAGTCCCAGCTGGTGGGACTGTTGGGGAAGGATTAGGAGGCATGGTGTTGTTAGAGATGATTCCAGGAGCAGGCTTTGAGGTTTCAGAAGCCTCTTCCCATCCCCACTGTGTCACTCTTCCTGCCTCCTTCTTACAGATCAAGGTGTGCACTCAGCTGTTCCTGCCTTTGCTCCACCATACATGGAACAAGTATGTGGCACACAGACCTTGGGGATAGCCAACAGATCTCTAATTGGGCTGGAAATTATGCTTGATACTAGAACCCTAGCCAACTTACCCAAGGGTTAGTGAAGTCAGATCTTGTAGGAAAATCTACAACTGCCATTTTACTAAACCTGCATAACTAAATCAAATTCTAACTATTTGTCCTTGTACCTACAGATAGACTCCCCCACCACCACCAAAGAAATTTCTCCTCCCAACAGACAGAGACCAAAACAGAAACAACAATCAACTAAAATGCAGAGTTGTGGTATCTAGTCCTGATGGCTACTTCTACAAAACATTCCGCCACCTAAGGCTCAGTATTTCTTTCTTTCTTTTTTTTTTTTTTTTTTTTGAGACAGGGTTTCTCTGTGTAGCCCCGGCTGTCCTGGAACTCACTTTGTAGACCAGGCTGGCCTCGAACTCAGAAATCCGCTTGCCTCTGCCTCCCGAGTGCTGGGACTAAAGGCGTGCGCCACCACGCCCGGCTCTTTTTTTTTTTTTTAAATATATTTGACTTTATTTTATTTTTTATTTTATTTTTTAAGATTTATTTTTATTTATTATATGTGAGTACACTGTAGCTGTCTTCAGACACTCCAGAAGAGGGAGCCAGATCTTGTTACGGATGGTTGTGAGCCACCATGTGGATGCTGGGATTTGAACTTATCACCTTTGGAAGAGCAGTCGGGTGCTCTTACCCGCTGAGCCATCTCACCAGCCCCGGCTCAGTATTTCAAGAGTGAGTGGGAAGGCTCTAGAACCAGAGGATCAGGGAGTTGGCTTTACGACTTTGTCTTCTAGAAATGTCAGAGCTATACACACAAAATCTCACCAACATGGCTGCCTAAAAATGACCAGAACAAGGACAATACCAACAGACCCACCAATAAGGACAAAGTCAAGTCCTTGAGGCCTCCTAACTTTACACAAAAACATACAGGCAACTAAGGAATGCTGAGTGAGAATCTTCCCTAGAGAAAAGAAAGCCAACACTCACTGAGCCTTAGGTGGGGAAATGTAACACTTTACAGACTGAGCAGATTATATTTATGTATTTAAGAATACACATCCACCCACCGCCACACATACATATATGTTACAATTAAAGAGAGTCCATGAATCGAAAGAGAATAGGGGAAGAGTACATGGGAATAAGAATATGAAGGAAGGAAAGAGGGAAATGATGTTATATTATAATCTAAAATAAATTTTCAAAATTAAATAGTTATCCACCCTTTTTAGCTTTGGAGTTTGTTGCTATTTAATTCCTAATTTTGTGTTTTATAACTAGGTAAGCACCTTGTTTAAGGCAGCTAGGTTGTTTTATGCTTGCATTATGTTTAAGCAACTTTATAATAAAACTGAACAATTCAGTGCTATACAATATTTGATGTATCCAGTGTCTCAAGTTGGGAAAATTGTCAGACCCTTAAAAGCTAAGAAATAAGATTTAAAGTAGTAAGAAATAAAGGGCAATCAGTTCAAGTTCACTGAAAAGGATGGAAATCGGAAGCTGACTGTGATGGCTATGCCCGGTTGTCAAGTTGACCATATCTGGAATGAACTACAATCCAGAAATAGAAGGCACGCCTGAGAGATTTTCTGACTGGTTTGAGGCAGGTGAATCCACTTCCAGGGCAGACCTTTGAGATAGAAAGACACATGACTTTGATCCAGATCTTGAGGCAGGAAGACACATACCTTTATTCCAAACTTGAAGGCAGAAGAGCACCTTTAAAATGAACGACCATAGCTTCTGCTACAAGTCTAGATAAGAACACAGAAGCAAGGCCGGGCGTGGTGGCCCACGCCTTTAATCCCAGCACTTGGGAGGCAGAGGCAGGCGGATTTCTGAGTAGACCATCCTGGTCTACAAAGTGAATTCCAGGACAGCCAGGGCTGTACAGAGAAACCCTGTCTCGAAAAGACCAAAAAAAACCCAAAAACAAACAAACAAACAAAAAAAAAACACAGAAGCATCTGCTCCTTGCTTGCTTCTCCTTCACCTTGCTAACACATCCACTCTTTCGCTGGCATCAAAGCCTACTTATTTGGGATTCCAGTATATATAAATACCAGCTGAACCATCCAGCCTTGGGGGACTGATCAACTACTGAGTCGTTCCATAGTTTTGTGACTCTAGAGAATCCCTAGTAATACTCCAAATTAAGGCATTATGATCTTTAATTGTCTTTTTGTCACCATTTAGATTCTGAAAAGTAAAGTTCAAACCAGACATAAAAATATCAAAACCCATGCAGAAGGCATTCAGGATGCTATGTCCAAAGGTTCATCTCATTTACCTTTATTTAGTCAGAACAAAATATCCAGAAAACAGAAATCACTAACACACATACCCAGAAAAAGTAGTGTGCACAGTTTAATTACCATTTTCTCTAGTTTCAGATTTCTATAGCTATACCTTGCAATGCCACTTTGGCAAAACATAAAATATGTAATTTTCCCATGGATACATACAGTGCCCACTAGGGAAATCCTAGTCTTCTACTAAACAACAATTCTTAGCTAAAACATCCGTCCCTCAGCAAACCACAAAATCAGATGCATTTTTTTTGTTACGTTGTTTGGCTTTTGAGACATGGTCTACATAACTTAGGCTGGCCTTCAACTCACGATCTTCCTACCTCAGCCTCTGTTTAAATAGTGGGATTTGCTAAGTGCTACCATGCCCAGCTGAACTGCATTCTTTATGAGAATACTTTTCTATGGTTTCTATCTCCAGGGTTATCTCCTTTTGGTTTTTCTTAATTGTTTCTACTTCCATTTTTAGGTCCTGGATGGCTTTGTTCCATTCCATCACCTGTTTGGTATTGTTTTCCTGTAGCTCTCTAAGTATTTCCTCTTTAGATGCTTCTAGTTGTTTATCTGTGTTTTCCTGTAACTCTCTAAGTATTTCCTCTTTAGATGCTTCTAGTTGTTTATCTGTGTTTTCCTGTATTTCCTTCTTATAGTCCTCCATCATCATCATGACGAGTGACTTTATATCCATGTCCTGCTTTTCTGGTGTGCTGTTGTAGCTAGGACTTGATGTGGTGGGTGAGTTTGGATCTGGTGATGCCAAGTACCCTTGGATTCTGTTGCTTCTGTTCTTACGCTTGCCTCCTGCCATCTCTGCCCGAGGAGACCTGGCGTTGGTGCAGACCAGAAAGGACCCGCTGTTCTGCCCTGGGCCTTTATCAATCTCCTGGCTGATGCCTCAAGTTCCACGAGATTGGGCCGGAACAGAGGCTGTGTTCCCCTGCTCACCTCAGGTCCCGAGATAGCTTGGGGAGTCCCGAAAGAGCCTAGGAGAGTGCACAGCGCCTGCGGCCTGAGACCCGAGCTGCTGCTGGGCTGGTGCTGGGCGGGCCGGACCGGACCGGAAGGGAGGGGCTGTTCTGCCCTGGGCCACTATCAATCTCCCGGCTGATGTCTCAGGTTCCACGAGACTGGGCTGGAACAGAGGCTGTGTTCCCCTGCTCACTTGAGGTCCCGAGATAGCTAGAGGCTGTGTTCCCCTGCTCACTTGAGGTCCCGAGATAGCTTGGAGAGTCCCGATAGAGCCTAAGAGAGTGCACAGTGTCTGCGGGGCCGAGCCCTGAGCTCCTGATGTGGTCTTAAAGTCCTGGAGTTGCTGGGCACAGAGGAAAGATGGCGGTGTGGCGAGTGTTCTGGATGGGAGAGGCCCAGCCTCCGGTGGGGCAGAGTTCTCGGATCCTGCCCGTGGGGGGAACTGCTGACCCGCTGCTCCCAAAACCACTTCTGCACTCACGCGTAACCCCGATGCGATCTTAAAGTCCTGGGGTGTCCCTAGCTGTGTCCGCTGGGCTCAGAGGAAAGATGGCGCGGCGCGGGTGTTCTGGCTGGGAGAAGCCCAGCCTCCGGTGGGGCGGAGTTCTCGGATCCTGCCCCTGCTGGCAACCGCTGACCCACTGCTCCCAAAACCACCTCTGCACTCCACTCACGCGTCCCCGATGCGATCTTAAAGTCCTGGGGTGTGGGAAGCACAGGACAGGCCCTAGCAGTGTCCGCTGGGCTCAGAGGAAAGATGGCGGGGTGGGTGGTGCTCTGGCTGGGAGGGGCCCAGCCTCCGGTGGGGCGGAGTTCTCGGATCCTGCCCCTGCAGGCAACTGCTGACCCACTGCTCCCAAAACCACCGCTGCACTCCACTCATGCTTATCCCCGATGAGATCTTAAAGTTCTGGGGTGTGGGGAGCACAGGATGGGCCCTAGCTGCGTCCGCTGGGCTCAGAGGAAAGGTGGCAGGCGAGAATACTTTTCTAAGAATGGTAAACTTACTATAATTCCTGCATTTAGGAGGCTGAAGCAGGAGATTTGTCATGAGTTCCAGGACAGCCTGAGCCTTTCTCCCAAAACCAACAAAAGGTAGACAATGTAGTCCCAGTACTTCTACAGCAAGGTGGGGCTTGAAAATGAGGATCCCAAGAGCTTGAAGGCCAGCTAGTCTGGCTATCTGGAACATGAACAAGAGTCCCTGTTTAAACAGTGTGGAAGGCAGGGACGAACACCTGAGGTTGTCTTGACTTCCAACAATGTGTACCCTAGCATGTAGAAGAATGCACTCAAAACCACTCATACACACAGATTCCTTCCTTCCTTCCTTCCTTCCTTCCTTCCTTCCTCTCTTTCTTTTGAACTGTGGCCAATGACATGGCTCTATGGATAAAGGCACTCGGTGCCAAGTGTGACTGAGCTGGGTTTAAACCTTGGACCCACATGGTAAAATGAGAACTGACTTCTGCAAGTTGTCCTCTGAAACCCAACATTTCACTTGTGCTTTTAATCTCAGCACTAAGGAGGCAGAGGAAGGCAGAGTTCTGTGAGTTTGAGGCCAGCCTGGTCCACATAGTGAGTTCCAAGGATAACCAGAGCTATAGTGAGACCATGTCTCAAACAAACAAACAAACAAACAAACAAACAAAGAATAAAGAACATGGATGTTCTCTGACCTCCACACATTTGCTATGGCACAAGTGCTAACACATCCACTCCAACACTGGAATTGCAGCTTACTCATCTGAGATCCCAGGACAGACATATGCAGCAATAGTCATCAATAACCCAACAAATGTTTCCATGGCCTTATTTTTAATATGTAATACTGTAGCCTAATAATGTAGTATTACTTTCCATTAGCAAATTTATGTATTATCTATTATCAAAACATATCATTTTTCAATAGTATGTAAGAAACATAAAAATGGCTTTAAAAACAATCAAGGACCACGAGACTCCAAAATATGTAAAAAAATTTAAGTTTGATACAAAACATCATACATTATGAACTGTAACCAAATTCTTGATTTCAATTTTAAATGGCAAAACTAAAGTTTCTTGGAATAAAGTTATTTTATCCTAAAATAAGTAATATTTTCTCATGATTAAATTATTCTACCATATATCCCTTTAAATGTACCTGCTGGCTTTTTGCCTATTTTCTGGGTGGTACGCTGACCACATCAAACCATAAAGAAAGTTAACAAACCCTTTAACTTATCACTTGAAGTTTATTTTGTAGCACTTTTCTTCAATATCATGTAATTTACTGATCGCAACTGTTTATAAATGTAATGCTTGGCCTTTGAGACAATTAAAAACCTTAAAGTACCAAAATTTTACATCATGATTTGTTTAACTTAAGAAGTGTTATGACGTTGAAAACTAATAGATTTAAAGCAGAAATGATGACTTCTACAAAAACCAGGCACTCTTCCCGAACATCAGAAGGGAAGGGAGACAAGGAAAACGAACAGTGAGACAAAAGAATGAAGGCAAGACAGGCAAGAATATCCTTCTTCCCCGTTTGCAAGAGAGAAAGTGTGAGGTCTCAGCAGATGACATCATGAACCACATCCGTTCCTAGTAGGGGGCGTCTTTACATGTTATTGAATCCCATCATGCCTTTCATGTTGCCAGCTGCACCCTGCTGAAACTGCCTCATCATTGACTGAAGGCCGGCCATGCCACCTAGAGGGAGATGGGAGGAAAACAGGTCATGACCAGGCAGACTGAACCAGTTACAACTTTTGCCTAAGTACTTTAACTTCTAAAGTACTTAGCAATTAAGTCAGTAGCTTTTAAGAATATACAAAATTAAAATGTATATTATTCACTTTATTTTTATCTAACAATACAAACCATAAGGAATACAGGAAAACATAAAAAGATCTTGGAATAGTTCCTATCTACAATCAAGAAGTCCAAACAATATTTTTCTGTCAAGACCAAATCTTCTTGTAACTAGAATAAGTTTTATAAGAACTAATCAGTGCAGGGTAGGGGCTGTGTACCAAAGGACTTAGAGAAAACAAGAACTGACCATTTGCTAAGCACTTCCTATGTGGAATGTTTCACATATAGGAATTAGATCATTCACTTGTCACAATCTCCTGATGAATATTACCTACAAACTTATCAAAAGAGAAGTTTAGAAAGTTTTAAGGACTTTTCAAAGAGTACACAGTAAAAACAGAATTAAAATTTCAAAAATTCTCTAAATAAAGATACCTAACTCTAAAATGGGGGAAAGGTCAGTGGAAGAAGCATTAAGGAAAGATGACCAGTCCTGGGATGGAGCTCAACTGGTACAGTGTCTGCCCAATATGCATGCCCAAGACACACGAGGCTCTGGGTTCAATCCCTAGTACTCCAGACCTGTAATCGCAGAGCTTGGGAGATAGAGGTGGAAGTCAGAAACTCCCGATCACACTGGGATACAGGACAAGGTCCAGCTAGCCTGCACTGTCTGACATCCCATCTCAGCTAGCCTGCACTGTCTGACATCCCATCTCAGCTAGCCTGCACTATCTGACACCCATCTCAGCTAGCCTGCACTGTCTGACATCCCATCTCAGCTAGCCTGCACTATCTGACACCCATCTCAGCTAGCCTGCACTGTCTGACATCCCATCTCAGCTAGCCTGCACTATCTGACACCCATCTCAGCTAGCCTGCACTGTCTGACAGCCTATCTCAGATAGCCTGCACTGTCTGACATCCCATCTCAGCTAGCCTGCACTGTCTGACACCCCATCTCAGCTAGCCTGCACTGTCTGACACCCCATCTCAGCTAGCCTGCACTGTCTGACACCCCATCTCAGCTAGCCTGCACTGTCTGACATCCCATCTCAAAGCAAAGATGATGAAACAGCTTGCCCACAAAGTGCACCTGATGGGCCAGACACAGCAGCAGAGCCTTTAATCCCAGCATTTGGGAAACAATGGCAGGAGGATCAAGCTGGCCTTCATACCAACTTCCAGGGAGGCACTTAGGGCTGCGTAATGAAAGCCTGTCTAAAATCCCCAGGTAATTAAGTAAAATAAAATAATTTTTAAAAATTAGGAAAAAATGGGCTTGTCAGATAGCTCCATAGGTAGAGTGCTTGATTGCTGCACAAAGATGAGGACCTGCATCTGGACATCCAGCACCTGCACAAATGCTGGGCACGGTGGCCAGCGCTTCTATAAACCCAACCCTGGGAGGTGGAAGAACAAAGATATGTGCATCCTTGAAGCTCAATAGTAGCCAGGAGTCCAGCTGAGACAGCAAGCTCCAAGTCAGTTTGGTTAGAGACACTATCTTTAAAAAGTGGAAGGCAATAGAGAAAGACACCTGATGCCAATGTCAGGTCTCCACAAGTACTTACACTAGCATACACATGCATACACCACATAGACAGACAGACACACCATACAGATGGCAGCAGAGGACAAAATAAAACCTCAGCTTACTTATAAACTACAGAGGTGGCTCAGTGAGTACAAGTGACTCAAGCTTAATGACCCACATTTAACTCCTATGGAGAAAGCAGTATGCATCTGTAATCTCAACACTCAGCAAGATAAAGACTTATGGGCCAGCTAGCCTGAATTACAGAGTGCAGCAGCAAAAACAAGACACACTGCTTCCGCAAGGCAGAAGACTCTCAAGTTTGTTCTTCAATCTCCACAAGGGCAGCATGAGCACACACACTCACACCATATACACCACACACACACACACACACTCAAAGGTTTTTCATACTGTTCAAAACCTCCTCCTTATCTGGAATGATTAAATAGTCAGTTGGGATTCAGATGGTCATCTCCCTTCAGACACAAAGACAAAACAAACAAGTTTTCATATCACTACAGAAGGCTTACCATTAAACTACAACCCTTGTATATTTAACTGTATATCACAACTGACCAAGAATTTTATATTTACCCATGTGATGAAGAACTCGTGGGTCCATCATTTTGGCCATTTGTTGATTTAATTTTGCCATCTGTGACTGACTCACATTCTTAGACATATCACCACCTGATAAAACAAAACATTTAATTAGTATATAGTGTGGTATAGAATATCATGCAATTTACTAATCTTTGTCTCAATTATAATTTTTTTTTGAGGAAAACCACAAGAAATTCTTCATAAAGGATCATTTGAAGGGCTTTTCATTGTTGTTACTGCATTAGCCCTGGCTGGCCTGGAACTCACTATAGAAGCCAGACTGGACAGACATTCCCCCTGCCTCTGCTTCCTGAGTAAGGGGATCAAAGATGTGAGCCACCACTCTGCTAGAAGTATTTTCTTATAGCTGTGATTTTCCCCCTGATAATCTTTCTTATTTATTTATTTATTTATTTATTTATTTATTTTAAAGGTTTGTTTATTATTATATCTAAGTTCACTGTAGCTGTCTTCAGATGCACCAGAAGAGGGTGTCAGATCATATTACAGAAAGTTCACTGTAGCTGTCTTCAGATGCACCAGAAGAGGGTGTCAGATCATATTACAGATGGTTGTGAGCCACCATGTGGTTGCTGGGATTTGAACTCAGGACCTTCGGAAGAGCAGTTGGTGCTCTTAACCACTGAGCCATATCTCTAGTCCTGATAATTTTAGTTATAAATGTGGCAAACCACTATAAGCAAAACTGGACTGAGTGACTACTGCAAAGCAACTGCTTAACAGAAATCTGAAGGTGGGTGGGTGGGAGGGAGGGAGGGAGGGAGGGAGGGAGAGGGGGAAGGGAGAGGGGGAGGGAAAAAGGGAGGGGGAGGGGCAGGGGAGGGGGAGGGGCAGGGGAGGGGGAAGGGAGAGGGGGAGGGGGGAGAAACCTTCCCTCCCTTCTCAGCCCCGAATGGCCAAGCGGCACACTAGGCAGCCCCTGCTAGGGCTCCTGTGAGTGCTCCTCATCTTCTCTATCTGCATCATCACTTTCATGATCTAATTGCTTTTCAGAAAGTTTTCGTAATTGGTGCATAAATATTTCAGTTGATGATGTAAAATGAAATTCCTTGTTATTTAACCAATGGTGAAGTAGGAGAGCTGTGAGGGTCACAGCTTGGTGTCTGCATGTGTGTGCTCAGAGAACTCCAAAGACCAAGTGGGACCACGTGGGCATGTGGTGCTCCTGGGTTGCCCTTGGTGTATCCCTGACCATTCAGGAAAGAAATATCAATTACCTCGAATGATACGAGAGACAAAAGACCTTCACTAATCAAGTGGTATTTGAAATGGTTATCTACATAGTGTCAGTTTGCCAAAAGTTACTTCATTATTTCATTAATGATTACTGAATAATCGTTATCAGAAACTTTTATTCAGCACCTGATAAGAACAGATGCATAGCCTTGTAGCCAAATATTACTATATCGCCCTAACTGGTTTTGAACTTGAAAATACTCTCCTGCCTCCTGAATGCTGGGATTATAGGCCCTGTGCCCATTTGAAAATGGTAAATTTGGGGGAGAAATAGAGAAGTAGAGATCAAAGCATCTCAGAGCCTCAAGCACTCTGGCTGAGCACTCTACCTTTCAGTTACACCTCCAGCCCTAAAAAGAAAAATTTATTAGAAAATAGAAATAAAGTCAAATGAAAAACTTGGGACAATATTTAGAGGTAAAAAGCAAGTCTGTTAAGATATTATAGAGTAATAGGGAGAAAGATGTGAGTGACTGAACAGGGAAATGACACGCAAAGAAATTCAACTTGGTAGATGTACAAGGGGAAAAAAAAAAACCTTTAAAACATTAGAACTGGAAACGTGCTAAAAAAAAATTTGTGACCATTAAACTAGAAACTACATTAGAAAATGTACTTTGGTGAAATACACTTTAAATCCCAGCACTGAGGAGGCAGAGGCAGGCAGATCTCTGTGAGTTACAACCAGGACTACACAGACTACACAAGAGCACATGCATGTAAAATACATAATTCTTATTTGGCTGGTGTTGTTTTGACACTGGTTCTAGGTATGTAGCCCTGGCTGGACTAGGAGTCACTAGGTGGTCAGGCAGGCAATACTCTGATGCTTCTCTTGTCTCAAGAATTCTGGAAGTATATACATGAGATGCCCAACCTAGTTAATCGATATATTCTGAAGAATGTTTGGCAATATGGGAAAATAATCAGTAGTTATATCAACTGTTGTCTACAATAGGACTTGTGGAATTCTCTAAGGAAAAGACAGTTCAGTTTTTTTACAGTCTAAAATGTTCTTTAAATACTCTATGGTATGTATGTTGATAAAAAGTTTTTCAATATTAATCATCTAGTATCTCGATTCTGAAGAGATAAAAACATGTATCGTGGTAGTACTTGACTTTAACATTGAGTTCAGGTTATCTTTTTTTTCCTTCTTTAATATTGGGACAGAACCCAGGGACCCAGACAGGCCTTACCACAGAGCTAAGCCCCAACCCCTACTAATTGGAAACTCAGCAGTAACTGTTCCAGTATGAGACTACTGGCTTTAATATTTTGTTTCTGAATTTTGTTCTTTTCGGTGATACAGTGTTTCCCGGCTCACCTTTGAAAAGTCCTTTGATGCCTCCCATCTTTTTGACCATCTGTGCAAACTTGGTATACTGGGTCAGAAGTTCTTGAACATCTCTTGTTGATACACCTGATCCCCGGGCAACTCTTTGGATTCTGCCTGGTTGCTTACTGAAAACCTTGGCACCATCTGTACTGTCCAGTTCTGAAGACAAAGACAAATAACTTCATCATATCAAATTATCATTCATTATCACAGTAGCCAAGCACTCTGCCTCTGTTCTAAAAATGGAAGTGTGTTTATTAGAAAATAGGAATAAAGCCCAACTTGAGACAAGACTTGGGACTGAACAAGGAAGAAGTGACTCACAAAAGAAATTCAAATGGGCAATAGAAAGCTTCAGAGATTTTACAGATGCCTTTTTAATTTATTTTTATGTTTTAGATATTGGGTCTTATATATCCCTTGCTAGACTGAAAATCTCTATGTAGTTGAGGATTACCCTGAATTTCCGATCCTCCTGCTTCCACTTCTTGAGGGCTGGAATTACAGGTGTTTGATACTAGACCCTGTTTACTGGGTTCTAACAGAGAGATTCCTGTATGTTAGGCAAGCACTCTACCAACTGAGCTCAGTTAGGGGTGCAGGGTGTTGGAGAGAGACATACATGTGTATACAGATGTGTACTCTCCAAATCGATCTGTTGGCATAGGATATCTCAGTGACTGTAAAGCTTGGTGTTCTGGATAGGCTGACTGGTCAGCAAGCCCCTAGGTCCTGCTGTCTCTATAACTCAGCAGAGGGATTAGAGGAATACAGCCATGCCTACTCTCTGTACATAGATTCTGGGGATTTGAAATTCAGTCCTCTTGCTTCATAGCAAACATTCTAACTCCATGAGCCATCTCCCCAGCTTGTTTCATTTCACAGAGATAAAATTTCATTTCTCTGTACATTATAACATATATACAGAACAACATACATATAAATGGTCAAACCACAAAACAGATATAAAATTTTAAAGTAGAAAATATTTTAAAGAGCATTAGAATAAAAGGAACAAAGCAAACATATGTATAGTTTATCTACAATTTAAACAGAACATTCTGAGAACCAACAGGTGTGGTGACACAAATCTTTAATGCCAGGATTCCTGAGGCAGGAGGATCACTGTAAGTCTGAAAAAGGTTTGGACTACACAGAAACTTCCAGGCTAGATAGGGCTACAAAGTAAGACATGGCTTTAAAAGGAAAAACACCTGAGGACTTCTGACACTCTACGTCTGCCACCCTGTATTTTAAATGTCCATTCTTTCCATGTTCTCCATATATCACAAGAACATACCAAAGTTCAAAGTCAGAACAGAAGCACTCACTGGTATCCTACTCTAAATAGCTGCTAACTTCTACTTCACACGTTTAGACCTCATAAGCAAGTAGAAGACAGAGGCTCTGTGTATAATTAATGGAGAAATTCTTGGATTTCCTATAATGGAGAAGTAATGGTGTATTACTATACACCTGGTAAAAGTCTAATCCTTTTGTAGTATACTCGAGATTCCCCTTCATGTTTTTGATCATTTGTCATATAAGATGTTCTGCCCTTACTTGTATATAGTGGATGGAATGAGGTGGACTTCAGTTAAGCTATCTACTTTGAGCTATACACAGTAGGTAGCACACACATTCAGGAAGTTGAGGCAAAAGGATCACAAGTTCCAGGCCAGCAAGGGCTACATAGTAAATCTTGTCTCAAAAAAGACGAAAAGGAGTGGGAGAAAGAAAAATTCTAGTTTGACTGACTCAGAAACGAACAAATGAAAAACTCAAACAAATAAATGAAACAAAGCAAAACAAACAAAACCAAAATGCAGACATAACAGAAAATACGTCTTAGTCTCTTTTTCATTCTATCTCAGGTTGGCCTCTTGGTGACCGGATTATAAGCCTATTATATGTCTATTCCAACATTCTCTTTACAACATCCCCAAGATCCCTTAATAAGCAGTCCATGTGGCTTAGTAGATAAAGGTGCTTGTTGCCAAGCTCTGAAATTCATACTGGAGGAGAGAACCAACTTCCTAAAGATGTCCTCTGACCTCCATACATGTATATCAAGTCCTTCTACCCCATGCCAACAGGTATCTAAGTAAATTTTTAAACTGGGAGTCAGGGTGGTGGTGAGGAAGCTGGGCAGTGGACATATGTATGACTTTAATCCCAGCACGTGGGAGGCAGAGGCAGGCAAATCCCTGAATCCGAGGCCAGCCTAGTCTACAAAGCCAATTTCTAGGACAGCTAGGAATACCTGTCTCAATACAACAAAATCAGGGGGGGAGTAGCTCTGTGATTGGCTCATTTTCAAGAAGACCAGGGTTTGTTTGTTTGTTTGTTTTTTGGTTTTTCGAGACAGGGTTTCTCTGTATAGCCTTGGCTGTCCTGGACCTCACTCTGTAGACCAGGCTGGCCTCGAACTCAGAAATCTGCCTGCCTCTGCCTCCGGAGTGCTGGGATTAAAGGCATGCGCCACCACATTTAATTCTCTTAAGCCCAGGATTCTCTCAAAATTGACTGTAATTTTCCCCATTAATTTGTATCTACATAATGAAAACATACAATTCTGTCTTCAGAAGTCACTTAAGGAAGTGTTATGCTTCACATTTCTCTCAGTGATGAATCACTCAGAGCTTACAGGTTATTCTACATCTATCTAAAGGCAATGTTTTGGTCTAAGGTTCTTCCATCTTGCCAACAAGAGAATAAAGACCCTCAGAACTTGCTGACACTCAGAATCCTGCCGCTGGGTCCCATCACCCTCTTACCTTGATCGTTCATACTGTCCATGATTGTCATCAGCTTCTTCAGCCTTGCCATTGACTCCTGCTCGTTCCCTTTGCTCATAAAATCTGTGCCAAAGCCAGGAATCATCCCCTAAACAGATTTAAACAAGTCACCAATGACTTATAGTGCAAAATGTCAGTATTTAAATACTAACTTTGAAATTAATTCTTAAAAGAGCCACCTTACCCAATGATTAAATATATATCTGTTCTTAGATATTACAATGCAAAACAAAACAGTACATCATATAAACTCATGAAAATGTTACAACAAAACCCCACCATTTTACAAAATTGGTATATGCTAAAAAGGCAGTTGGCTCTCCTGTTAGAGAGAGCCACGCCTGCTGCTTTGCAGTATATTAAACTTGTTTTCTTTGTAAGAATAAGATAAACACAAAAAAGTATAAAGAAATTTTTAGAAACATTTAAGGTAACTAACCAAGATCTGACTGAATGGGCCCATTTTCATAATATTCTGAAACTGTTCATACATGTCTCGCAATGTAAACTGACCTGAAATACAATACAAAAAAATTCAGATAGAGTAGCAAGCATGAATTCATCTTGAAGCATACTATGCAATCAACAAGCATTCACTGTACAGTCACTGTGTGGAGGCCAGGATGCATGCTACAAGGAGTACTAGGCACATGGTCTGGTTGTACCACAGAGAAGCCTATTACTCTAGTACATTAGATCAACATATACAAACACACAGAAACTCAGAAACAAGGCAGGCAAACTACACCTGCTAAAATGGCTACAACTAAATGACCTCAATTAAAAGCAAGAGCTAAAGAGAATATAGAACATGTATAATTCCTATGTAGTACAGGCAAAAATATAAATGGATTTATAAGATCTGCAATGTCTTAATAGCTTAGCTATCCATGATCGGAAGATGGACAGACAGAGGAAGAACAGAACTCAGTACTAGGAGTGATGACACATGCCTTTAATCCCAGTAGATGCAGCAGGATCTTATGAGTTTTAGGACAACCTGGTCAACATAGGGAGTTTCAGCACAGCTAGGGCTATATAGAGTCCCTATATGAAAAAAAAATTAGTTACATATAACTTCATTGATGATTATAAAAATATTATGCTGATGGGCATAGTGGCTCACACCTTAACTGCTACAATCAGGGGGCTGAAAAGAGAAGATTCCAAATCTGTAGCCATTCAGGGCTAGAAAGGAAGATTCTATCTCAAAAACAAAAACAAATTATGTGGGTTGGTCAGATGGCTCCATGGATAAAGGTACTTGCCATCCCACTTGTTGACCTGAATTTAATCCCTGGAAACCATAAAAAGGTAGAAGTAGAGAACCGATTTCAGTTGTTCTTTGATCTGTGTATACTTGCCACAGCATGCTCACTCACACATATCACACACATAGTGATGATGATTATAATAACAATAACAATAATAATAAATTAAGGGAGAAATCATGCTGTGTGAAATAAACTGACTGGGGGAAATGGACACACTATAGAATTTTGAAAAATGCCTGGGCTGGAGAGAGGGTTCAGTGATTAAGAGTGCTTGTAGTTCTACTGTAAAGATCACTGTTGAGATCCTAGCATCCACTTGGACATTCATAAAGAAGTGGGACCAGCTAGATGGCTCAGTGGTATCAGCACTTGCCACCAAACCTAATAAGCCCAGAACTCACATAAGATAGAAGAAAAGAGAGTCCTGCAAGTTATCTTTTGATCTCCATACATATGCATGCATGACACGTCATACACACATTCATATGCACATACAACATGATTTTTTTTTTAAAACAAAGTGATCACTGAACAAAAAGTCCATGCAATAGAATCAAGTGAAATCTTTAAAAGTAGAAAAATCAAGTAACAATGTCAAATATTAACTGGAGAACATTGGAACAATAATTGTATTTGGAAAGTAAGTAGAACTTGGTGACCTCTAAACAAACAGAGAATTAGGAATAAAGACAAAAATGCTGCAAACATCTAAGGAGTCAGAAGTCAGAGAGTAGACAGACTATGAACAGTACTGCTTCAAAAGACAGAAGGGCCTGGCATGATGCAGTCTTTAATCCCAGAACTCCTGAGGCAGAGGCAGGGGGATATGAGCCCAGCCTAGTCTACATAGCAAGCTCCAAGACTCTATTCTCAAAGGAAAAACAACAACAACAAAGAATGACAGAAGGCACTAAAGGATAAACTCAGTCACTGAGCCATATCTACTGAGGACAAAGTGTCAGATGCTGAGCAAGGTACTGTGAAGATGAAAGATGAAGAACACAGGGATGAACCTCGCCTTCCCCTTCACAAAGGAAGGTGAGCATTAAATGCTTGTGATGACTGACAAAAATTACAGAGTACAGAGGAGCATGCATCACAGGATTCTAGGAGTCAGGTAGGACATGTCAGAGAGATCAAGGCGTGAGAAACGGAAAATTCAACAGTGTCAAAACCTTATGCAGAAGATGGGAACTAGCCTACATACGACATCATTTATAAGCACTTTAAGGGCAACGGGGAGCTGCTGGAGGATTTTAGATCAATGGACTCAGCCAGGAGTAGTGGCACACACCAGTAACTCCATCATTCCAGAGCCTAAGGCAAAAGGACCCAAGCTCAAGGACAGTCCGGATGTGGTGGTTGGAATGGCAATGGTTCCCAGTTAAGGAATGATTAGAAGGTGTGGCCATGTTGGAAAACTGTCACTGGAATGGGCTTCCAGGTTTCAAAAGCCCACACCATTCCCAATCTTGTTCTCTTTGCTACACAGAGTTTCGGGTTTCAGTCTCTGGCTGTCCTGGAATTCACTCTTTTGATGAGGCTGGTCTTGAACTCACAGAGATCCACCTGCTTCTGCCTCCCAAGTGCTAGGATTAAAAGTATGTGCTACCACTGCTTGGTTTATAATTTTTTTGAAAGAAAAAAAGAAAGAAGGGAAAGTATGATAGTGCATGCCTAAAGCAGGAGGATCAAAAGTCCAAGGCTAGCCTACCTATACAGTAAGCCATGCTCTCAGAAACCAATGGTTGGGAGGTGCACTAGCAGTAAACTACTTGCCTAGCATGTGCAAAGCCCTGGTTCACTCCTCAGCACCATGAAAAAAGAAAGAAAACAAAACAAAGCAAAAAACCAAAAACATTAAGATCAAATGCCATTTTGCTAAAAATATACCGTGCTTCAACTTCTCTATAAGTGCCTCGTTATCATCCAACTTCAATTCATTGACTTTATCAATCAGTCCTTCAATGTCACCCATTCCTGAAAGACACCAAAGAGAAAAGTGAACAGATAACAATATGCTCACCTTCACATGGGCACATGTAATAGTTCTGCAAGGTTAAGTACTCTTACTGTATTTTATGTGAAAGGAACTGAAGCTAAGAAAATTAAATTGCAGCAAAGATATAAATCAGGGAAGACAGCCCAAAGCTAACCTCCTAATTCTGTGCTCCCTAACTATACCACTTTGAGACAACAGAAAGGTTTTTCTATCACTACAACCTCTATGACTACAACTACATTTTCTTCATTATGTGCTCAAACTCTTCTAAAAAGCTCTCCATCTAATAAATCATGTTTCCAGGCTAACTACAGCAAAGAAGAGTTTTAGAGGGCTGGGGATGCAGCTCAGTAGCACATACACGGCCCTGGTTTTGATCCCTGGCACTTAAAGAAAAGTAAAATCAGGTTAGAATGATGAGTCACAAAAGGAAATTACCGTTTTAAGACAGTAATAGACACAGGACTAAAGCCATTTGTTCTAAGATCCCTACCATCTCAGGGATTATTCCATACTATACTTACCAAGGAGTTTGCTGATAAAAGGTTGTGTTTTGAAAGGTTCAAAATCATCTATATGTTCCCCTGTACCAATGAAAATAATTGGACTTTTTGTGGCAGCAACTCTACAAGGAAAAAAATAAAAAATAACCCAAAAAGGAAAACAAATTCTTTAAGATATTAGACAAAATGTATAAAATTAAAGTTCCTTTTCACGAGTTAGACCTATACCAATTGGGCTCCAAAATTCCTTTTGTACTTAAATCTCATTTATGGATTCTATTCATTCCAATACTATAATGTTTTTAAAAACAGAATAAGAAACACACACACACACACACACACACACACACGATCCCAAGGCATAAGACAAATGATTTGTAGGGCAAAGGGATTAGTAACAGCCATAACAGTAAAACTTCAACTGATACTCACGCACTAAGAGCACCACCTCCTTTTGCATGACCGTCAAGTTTTGTCACTATTACTGAAGCTACATCTACTTTATCTTTAAAGGCCTTCGCCTGGGCCTCACAAGCCTGTCCAATGGATGCATCCATCACATAAACAATGTTATCAGGTTGCTAGAAAGAGTAAATGAAAAGACATGTTTTTACTGCTGTTACAAAAAGGTGACCATGAGCATGTATGGAATGCTTACTAAATACTGATTCAGTAAGTACTGACTGAGAGAACACCAAAAATTAAGTGAGAAACCCTGTCTCAAAAAAAAAATCCATTTACACTTGTCAAATAATAGTAGTACTAAAAACACACTAATGAGTACAAATCACCGACCAGAGAATAAGGTCTGCAACAGGTGCTAAGCTGCTTCTTACTGGTACATTATTTTCATCATAATTTCATTTTTGTCTTGTTGAGAAGAGGTGGGTTGTTTTAATAAAAATGGTCCCCATAGCCTCCTATATTTTGTATAGGATATTTGTCATCAGGGAATGGAGCTACTTGAGAAGGATAAGAAGGTGTGGCCATTTTGAAGTAGGTATAGCCTTGCTGGAGGAAGTGTGTCTGTCATTGGGGGTGGGCTTTGAGGTTTCAAAAGTCCAAGCCAGGCCCACTGGCTCTCTCTTCTGCTACCTACAGTTCTGGATGTAGGACTCTTAGCTACATCTCCAGCACCATGTGTGACTGTGTGCCACCAACCTCTCAAACTGTAAGTAAGACCTACTAAACATTTTCTTTTGTTAAGAGTTGCCTTGGTCATGGTGTCTCTTTCACAGCAACAGAACAATACACAGGTCTCACAATGTAGCCTTGGCTGGCCTAGAAGGTAAGATAACATAGAACAGGGTTGGCTTTGAACTCAGTGTTTCCCAAGTACTACAATAAAAGTCATGTGCCACTACACCTAGCTCCATCTTTTAAGAGCTTTAAAGAAAACACTAAAATACAAATATAATGTTTCATTTTGAAAAGTCTTCAAAATTATTGTTTCTACTGAATTTAAGTAACAAGAAAAAAACCCAAATACTTAAGGTAAATTCTTAATTTTTCATTATTATTTTTTCTATGCTGATGACAGTAAGTTCTTTTTTTTTTTTTTTTTTTTTTGGTTTTTCGAGACAGGGTTTCTCTATATAGCCCTGGCTGTCCTGGAACTCACTTTGTAGACCAGGCTGGCCTCGAACTCAGAAATCCACCTGCCTCTGCCTCCCAAGTGCTGGGATTAAAGGCGTGCGCCACCACGCCCGGCCACCAGTAAGTTCTTTACACTCAGTGATAGTAGCTGTCTTACAAGTAAGGAGTAATTTATATTCATAAACTCAAAAAGGTTTCATAGTTAAACTGAAGTTTTTAAAATGGTGTCCCATGGAAAGCTACTTACTATAGCATTAGAAACTTGAAGCATTTCTTCAAACAAAGAGTCTTCTTGTTTGTGACGACCACTTGTATCAACAATAATAATTTCAAAATTTTCATTTTTGAATTTATCCACTCCTTCAGAAGCAATGATGACAGGATCCATTTCAGTATAGCTATTTAAGATGAACAAATGATTTAATAATACCACGATAGGAAAACATTCAAATATTATTTACTTGGAAACTGTCAGTTTACTTTTAATCTATTCTGAAAAAAATTAATTATATTTTCAATTTAAAAGAAATTACTAATAAGTAATAAATACAGAAGTCCATTACTTTTTTTTTTACTTGAAAAAAATGTATCATTTTATTTGCAAACTTAGAAAAGTACATAGAAACTTATTGTTTGTAAAACAGAACTGTTAGAGAGGGTGGCATTTTTATTTTTCAATCATTAAGACTGGTCAAGAAATAAAACAAAAACATAGTAAAATGTTTAAAAAATTAAAGAACATTCTTCCAAGTATAAATTTTATAAATACAAAACAAGTTCACAAATGACTTTGAATGCTAAATAAATATCTAGTTAATAAATTCAGTCGGCACTGGCTACAGCATGTCAGAGCTAGAGAATTGGATTCATTCATGTGTAGTGTTGAAACCATGTGCTCATGAAATAGTCTTAAGACACTGTCTTAGTCAGGGTTTCTATTCCTGCACAAACATCATGACCAAGAAGCACTTGGGGAGTAAAGGGTTTATTCAGCTTACACTTCCACATTGCTGTTCATCACCAAGGAAGTCAGGACTGGAGCTCAAGCAGGTCAGGAAGCAGGAGCTGATGCAGAAGCCATGGTTCCTTACTAGCTTGCTTCCCCTGGCTTGCTCAACCTGCTCTCTTATAGAACCCAAGACTACCAGCCCAGAGATGGTCCTACCCACAAGGGCCTTTCCCCCTTGATCACTAATTGAGAAAATTCCCCAAAGCTGGATCTCATGGAGGCACTTGCCCAACTGAAGCTTCTTTCTCTGTGATAACTCCAGCCTGTGCCAAGTTGACACACAAAACTAGCCAGTACAGACACATTCTCTAAGCTGTGGTCTGGAAGAGTTACTGTGGAGACAAAGCCTCCTTACTACCAAAACTCCTAAAGCTCAATGACAAAATAAATCATAGTTGAAAAAATATTTTCCAAGATACCTGAACACATGAATGATCTCAAAATGTACAAAAGCCTCTGTAAACCAGTACTGTACGCAATACATCTATAAAACTTAGTAGTTACTGAACAAAAATTGTAGCAAAGGAAATCTTTCCTACATTCTCCTGAGTGCTTAATAGTAAATTGAGAGTATAGTACAGGCCACACTTGGATGTGGTCAACCAGCTGTTACTGCTTTATACACATATCTGCTTTAGAGCATGATTTAATGTTCCATTCTCATGAACAATTTATGTTTTTCTTCACGTATAGCCTTTAGAAGGACAAAATTAGATCCGTGACTTCTTTGCAGCTAGTGGCGTGCCAACCTGGTCCACAGTAATGAGTGAGACATGAAGTCCAAGCTTTTGAGCTTGAATATGGAAAAATGCTTGAAGCCGAGTTCCAGCTTTTGCTTCACTTGTGTTCCGAGGGTTGTATTCAAAGCAGTTTGAAAACATTAACTCAATATCATCAATAAACTCAGATGCTAATTTATATTCACATTTATTTACTTTTTCTCGAATTATAATTAAGGCAATGGGCAGAAGCCCATTTCTTTGGCATCATGAGATACCACTAAACTTTTCCCACCCAAGTCTGCAAAACCACTGCAGGCTTTTTCTGAATTGTTTCCTTAAACATTTTTTGATATCTTCTTTAATAAATGAAGTCATGTTACCAAGTGTATTATAACTGCTTTTCCATTTAACAACCTTTTGTTATAATTTTATGAAGTTATTAAATGCTTCTGTGAAATAGTATTTTTAGATTATATAGCATTCTACCAGATGACATCATCATTTACTGTGTGCATTGATGTTGGACATTTATGCTTTTTCTGGTATGTTAGTATTAAAACAGACATGAACCAAAACAAATACTTTCCTAACAAAACACCCTCCCCCCACCCCACACACACACACAAAGAAGTGCAGGGCCTGGAGAGATAGAAAAGCACTTAAGAACACTGGGTGTTCTTCCAGAAGTTTAGTTCCTAGCACCCACAAAGCTGGGCTCATAACCATGTTAACTCCAGTTCCAAGCAATACAATGTCCTCCTCTATTCTCCAATGGCACCAGGCAGGCACACACATGGTAGACATATATGCAGGTAAAACACCCATGCAGAGAGAATAAATAAATTAAAATGACAGTTATTACCATTACTATATTATCAATTATTAATTATCAGTCAACCAATTAATTCTTTTTTGAGATAATGTCTCACTCTGTAGCCCTGGCTAAGCTGCTATAGACAGTTCCGGGTGTACTCTTGAACTTATGATAATCTTCACCTCAGCATGTTAAGTACTAAAATTAGAGCTATACAACTAAAGTTTGTAAATTTATAAGGAAACAGGATCAAAGATCTTCATAGAAAGTGACAATGACTACATATATACATATATACATACACATATACATATAGTAGGCTTCATAAAAGATTGCAGTAATTACTTTTTTTTTTAAAGATTTATTTATTTATTATATGTAAGTACACTGTAGCTGTTTTCAGACACTCCAGATTTCGTTACGGATGGTTGTGAGCCACTATGTGGTTGCTGGGATTTGAACTTGGGACCTTCGGAAGAGCAGTCGACATTCTTAACCACTGAGCTATCTCGCCAGCCCCCAGTAATTATTTTTAAGGGGGAGTTTTAAAGGGGACTTTAAAGGGGAGATTATTATAATAAACAACACAACAAAGGGTATCACTGAACACATTCTTCTTTCTATTACATGCATCCTCTTATTTACTTGGTCTTCTATAGGTGTATGCTTATAAGCATGAATAAACCATAGTGCACCTGACAAGTTACAGGGCAACTTGAAGCAGTAGGTTCTCTTTCCACCATCAAGGTCTTAGGGATTAAACTCAAGTTGCCAGTGTTGGTGACAAGTGACTTTACCTGATGAGCCAGCTCACTAGTCCCCACTATATTCAACTTTCAAAAAAGAGTTATTTTATTTATTTTATATGTGAGTACACTGTTGATCTCTTCAGACACACCAGAAGAGGGTACCAGACCTCATAACAGATGGTTGTGAGCCACTATGTGGTTGCTGGAAATTGAACAAGACCTCTGGAAGAGGACTCAGTGCTCTTAAATGCTGAGCCATCTCTACAGCACCCCCCGCCCCATTGTATTCATGTTCTTTTGAAAGGAAGAAGGTTGTTTTGTCTTTTGCTTTGCTTTAGTGGAACTAGGTATTAAACTCAGGGCCTTATATATCCTAGCCAAGTACTCTATCCATAAGCTACAAGACCAGTCTGCTTTGATGAGTTCTGACAGATGTATACAACCCATATAACCATCAGAAGGACTCTAGGTTCAAAGCTGTGCTGGCTAGTTTTATGTCAACTTGACACAAGCTAAAATTATCTAACAGTAAGGAACCTCAATTAAGAAAGCACTTCCAGAACCATGTGGAGGAAGCCAATAACCAGCACCTCCCCATGGCCTCTACATGAACTTCTGCCTCCAGGTTCCTGTCTTGCTGGAGGTCCTGTCCCAACTTTCTTCAATGATGAACTATGGTGTGGAAGTGGAAGCCAGGTAAACCTTTCCTCCCAAAGTTGCTTCTGGTCCTGGTGTTTCACTGTAGCAAAACTAACTAAGACAGCTGTCAAATAATCATTTTGATCTAAAGTAACCTATCTTCCTATAAACATTATGTAATGTAGATGATAATAAAACAGCACTAAAAGTGCTAATTATATATGCTAATATGTGCTTCATTTGTAGTGTTATAAAGATACACCTATTTGTAGGTGTGTGTATATGTGTGTATGTACACACACACACACACACACACACACACACACACACACACGAGTAGGGATACCACACATTGATGTGCCACAGCACACATGTGGAGGTCAAGAGTAACCCTCTGAGCCGGGCGTGGTGGCGCACGCCTTTAATCCCAGCACTTGGGAGGCAGAGGCAGGTGGATTTCTGAGTTCGAGGCCAGCCTGGTCTACAAAGTGAGTTCCAGGATAGCCAGGACTACACAGAGAAACCCTGTCTCAAAAAAAAAAAAAAAAAAAAAAAAGAGTAACTCTCTGAAGTTGGTTCTGTCCTACCATGTTTCTCTCCTTTTCATGTTTCAATGTGTCAGGCCCTTACTTTCATTTTAAATTTTTTTTCGTACTACATACTTTATATTCCCTGGCAGCTATTAATAAGTTATGCTTTCGATGTCTTAAAACAAAAAAAGGACTCTGTGTATGG
Organism: Mus minutoides; assembly: GCA_902729485.2. NCBI lineage: Eukaryota > Metazoa > Chordata > Mammalia > Rodentia > Muridae > Mus > Mus minutoides. Next base: position 436,923 of record LR749888.1, read on the forward strand.
TGCCACACATCTTGTGATCCCAGCACTCAGAAGACTGAGACAAAAGAATCACAAGCCAGAGGCCAGCCTGGACTGCTAAAGTTTTCCAGGACAGACTAGACTAAAACTGAGACTGAGTACCACAAAACCAAAGCCAACAGTAGCCTACCTGCCATAGAACGGAATTCTTGCTTTGGTGGCATTCTGTTTTAGCTGGTCAAAGGCTCCTAGAACAGAAAGAGGTAATGAAGCCTCCAATACAACAACAGAAAGAACAGTAAAGATTTTAAATTTCAACACACTACCTGCTCTGAATGTATCTGCACATATCAAACAGGTCTTCCAACCTTTCCTCTGGTAATAATATGCTAACTGGGAAAGGAAGATTCAAAATAAAGTATCAGAAAACATAATAAATCATTTTATATACAACTTCATTGTTTAATCTTATTATCTAAGGAGTAAAGTAAAACTTCATAATTCTCTTGAATGCAATATAAAATATTGAAGCACAGAAAAATGTCTTTTGAGTTTAAATTGTCATTTAATGACTGTAAGATGAAAAAGCAACAATAATTACTGTTAAAAATGTTAACTTGTAATGTTAAGGCTAAAATAATTAATACTATCCTTTAAAAATAACCTTACTCCTGCCCTTAAACATGGCTAAAGTCTATTTGTGGGAGAAAGAAAAAAAAATCTAGCAATTAAGTTGGGGAACCCAATTCTAGAAAAAAAAAAAGTACTATACAATAAATAAAAGAATCAATATAAGGATATGTAAGATAAAAGGCCATATCATATACAGTGGGAAACTCAAAGGAGAATTTTGTGTCAAAACAAATTAAATATCCTGTGTTTTCTTCAATTAAAAAAAAAATCATTGTTTACTAGAGAGCCCTACCTCACATACATCTTTTTCACCATGTTGCCCTGTCTGGGCTGGAAGTAACTATAACACAGGCTAGCCTCAACACTCTATATGGCCACACTTACTCTTCAAGGGCAGAAATTGCTTCTTCTGTTTCAAAAGAAACCAGAATTAACATCGCTTTTTATTGTGTTTTGGTTTTGGTTTGGTTTGGTTTGGTTTGGGAGATGGTCTCCTACCGTTAAGGCTGACCTCAAACTCACCATGGAGCTGAGGATTCCTTTAATTCCTGACCTCCCTACCTCTACAAGGGGCTGGAACTACAGTCACACACCACCACACCTGGTGTAGAAAGGAAACTACAGGATTCTGACCTCCCTACCTCTACAAGGGGCTGGAACTACAGTCACACACCACCACACCTGGTGTAGAAAGGAAACTACAGGATTCTGACCTCCCTACCTCTACAAGGGCTGGAACTACAGTCACACACCACCACACCTGGTGTAGAAAGGAAACTACAGGATTCTGACCTCCCTACCTCTACAAGGGGCTGGAACTACAGTCACACACCACCACACCTGGTGTAGAAAGGAAACTACAGGATTCTGACCTCCCTACCTCTACAAGGGGCTGGAACTACAGTCACACACCACCACACCTGGTGTAGAAAGGAAACTACAGGATTCTATGTTTTTTCCTATAAAAATATTACAAAACCAGAAAAGATGTAACAAGTAACAAAACTGTAAAACCACAATCTATAGCTTGGCTTTAAAATAAAACTCTTATCTATACAAATACATCTTCCCATGACTGTTTTAAAGAGTATTTACCTTTGAACACGTTGTTGTTTTACCACTCCCTTGCAATCCAACAAACATGATCACATTTTGCTTTCCCTTAGTTGGTGTCCACGCTTTAACTCCAGGGTCTACAAGCTATACACCAGAAAGAAAAATATCAGACTAATGTGTGGCATTCAAACATTCCTCTCCCTATGACATTAATGTCAAGCTAAGGATCTTTTCATTTTATTGAAGCCACCATAATCCCAACATTCTGAGGCAACTCTAGCAGTCCCCACTTTGTGCAGAGTGAAATTTAAGAGTTTTATAAAATATTGCAGAGTTGATGCCATACTCAGGCCTTTCCTAACAAAAGGTGATTACCAAACTTGATACCAAAGTTCAATCACTAGGAACCATGTGGTAGAGAGAAACAGCCAACTCCCTCAAGTTGTTAAATATAATACATACTTGCCAGCCACACACACACAAAATAAATAAATGAATGTAATTTTTAAAATTTCTCATAATATATAAAGCTGAAACTACCTAAAATTGTTATTTAGCCTATATACATTTACATTACTCAAATGTTATCATTTCAGCATCAATCTATATAATAAGATGTTATATTTCTTTTCTCATATACTAAGTCTTCAGATCCAGCCTTTTAAATTAGCCTTTCCTATTAAATTAAAATAAGAAAAGAATTAAAAGCTGGTTTTGATAATAGGGACAGACCCAGAGCTTTATAAAGCAAGGCAGGCACTCCCCCATTTATGTGGTTTCACCTTTTCTTTCTTTTTATTTAAATTAGTGTTTAATTTAATTTCCTATTTAAATAACCTTATGATTTGGTCTAAATACACTACAAGTGCTCAATAATCATATGTCTAGAGGCTTCTATACTGGTACACATATTCAACTTGACAAATGTTTGTGTAAAGTAAAATGATAAATGACACATGTAGACACCTTCTAAAGCAAATATTAAATTTTCTAATTTTAAGATCTATAAAGCTGTTTCCTAAAGAAAGCAAGGGAGAAAAATATAATTTTATAATGAGTTAGTGGGAATGAGTCACATAGGTACAGTTTCCCAACACTAGGCTTATTTTCTTTCTTTCTTTCTTCCTTTCTTTCTTTCTTTTTTTTTTCCCAGAGCTGAGGACCGAACCCAGGGCCTTAGCGCTCTACCACTGAGCTAAATCCCCAACCCCTATTTTCTTTGTTTTATTTTTGAGAGTCTCGTGTTACCTAAGCCAGCCACGAACTATGTAGCTAAGTCTAGCAAAAAATTACTGATTCTCCTCCTTCTAATAACTTGAAGACCTGGGATTACCAGATATACACTACCATATATGCCAAGTATAAAGCATTCTAAAAGGCACTCAAAAATTTGACCCCATTTAGAGCCTGAAATAATTATTTGCACATGATTTTTGATGATTCATGATTAAACAGATCTCTCTAGGTTGGTTTGGAATGCACTATGTAGCCCAGGCTATCCTAGAACTCCTGCGGCAGCATCTGAACAGCATCCCCTGCTAAGATTATAGGGGTGAGCTGCCAGATCTGGTGTAAATAAACCTTTACTGGGACACAACTATGTCCATTCATTTACTATCTTTGTATTTCAAAAGCAGAGCTGAAGAGCTGCAAAAGAGAACATGTAGTTCATCATATTCCAAACCCTTATAAGTTAGTCTGCCAAACTCACCCTAGATAATATCGTCAAGGTCATGAGTTACTACATATGAGTTTCAGGGAAAGATTGGTAAAGAGAAGGGGAAAACAAACCAGAAAACATCTTCTTGTCCCATCTCCAAGCATGTGCACAACTTTGGAAAACTTCTAAAATAGGCAAAATCTGCCTTAAAACAAGACCACTTCCCTTCCTGCTATATCTTCTCAATACAGAAAGGCTGCCCTACATTCACCTCCATTCTATACACTAATGGCAGAATAACTCAGCTATTATCACTGAACATTTCATAAATCTATCCTCTCTTCTTCTTACACTCGAAATGTTTCCAACCATTTTGTATGAAAAACCCTTTATAAACACACTCATTTATATAGGTTAGCTATAATGTGTAATCTGAAACCATATAAATCTTAAGTCTTCTGTATTGAAACTGTGCCTCTACCCTATACTTAGCACAGGTTCTATCCTAGTGCATGATTCTATACCACCATCCATTTAGTCACTTAAACACTGGCTTACTGCATTATGCAAATTTCACATTATTACTTATTTCATTAATCATTAAAAATCTTGACTTAGTGTCAGTACTAATTTTGTCAGAAAAATAACATCAGGATTCTATCAAACTCATGTTAAGATGCAACTTCTACTTGTTTTGTGGGGTGTTAGAGATTCAAACTAGGGTCCCCTGGTTCATATATTTTCACATAAATTTTATCTCCAATTTTTGTCACCAGCTACAATATTATCAGTTATTTTCCTTAAAGTGACAGGTTCACTTCATTTTGGAAAAAAATTCTGCCAAATTAAGTCCAGGTCAGAAATAACCAGATTATATGCTTATTATTCATTTATAAAAAATAGAACTAACTCTATGCAAGTAGCAGTGACTTCAGCTTGCAACTGAAGTCATAGATATGACTTCCCAAGAGGATTGAGTACAGCACAGACAGAACTTTACCAATATTTCCCATTTCATCCACAGAACCTTAAAAAGATGTATGCATAGTCAACATCACAATTTAATATAATTGATAATGTCTGTTTGTTTGATCAAGGATTTAAGTGAAAGCTAGCACTTTAAGCGCTTGCTGGTAAAGTCCCCAGTCACTAATAATATAATTTAGTTGGTGTTACTGTCTTTCTGTTTATTTTTTTCAGACAGTGCCTCATTATGTAACATGGCTGACCTTACACTCAGAGATCCATCTGCCTCTGTCTTCCTGTTTCAGAGTGTAGGATGAAAAGAAGATACGTTAAAAATTCTTAAATATTTAAAAAATGTAAAAATAAGACATTTGAACATCTATGTTGTAGATAGCCATGGTCTTGTATTTTGATGCTAATTCCATTTTCCCGGGAGGGGTTACAGATGAGGAGTGACTCACAGGTGACTTCTTGTGAACCCTCTCCCCATCTTAACTTATAAAATAAAGGCTAGAGCTGGTGACTGGGCAGTAGAAGGGAAGGTGGAGCTGAAAGTTTGGAGGAGAGGAAGGAAGAGGATACAACAGAGGAAGAGGTGGTGGAAGGAGAATGGAACAGAAGCACATTGCCTGGAGAAACTGCAAGCTCTAAGGTATCTCATAGCTGGGGAATACAGTAGTGTAGTGGTAGATCTGCCCAATCTAGGCGTGTAGCTTGTATTTCTATTAATTGAGCTGTGATTTCTTTGCCTGGACTTTTTTGGGTTGGAGTTTTACTGCAACATGCCTATTTTATGCCACAAGGTATAAAGAATGAAGGTGAGCATAGAAAGATCTAGAAGGAAGTAATGGGATTAAGAGTATGTGCCACCATAGTCAGCTAGCTGGTATTCATGATTCATGCTAGCAGGTTGTCAGGCTGTGTAAATACCGGCACAGTAAAAAGATAAAGAGGGCAAGCCAGAGATACAGTTCAGTGACAGAGCATAGGTTTGTCATTAGGTTCAATCCCCAGCAGGACACACCAGAGTAAATAATGTTTTAATATTACTATGAAAGCTGTTTTAACTTTGCTTTGTATACTTAGCATTGCTCTGGTCGGTAAGCTTCTCTGAGATAAGGACCGGTACCTGGCATACTGCCTCGAATAAAGTAGTTGCTCAACAAACGCTTCCTAATGAAGTTCCAGAATTTATGATAATTCTTACAAAAGATCTAAATTTAGTTTCCAGCACCTACCAACCACTTGTAACTCCAGCTCCAGAGAAATCCAAAGTCTTTGACATCCAGACACCAGAAATCACATGCACATATCCAGACATAAACACACAAAAAATTTTTTTTCAAACAATTTTCAGTTCTGTTTTTGTTATTCATTTTTTATATTATTCATTTCATGTGTGTTTTGTCTACATGTATGTATGTACCATGTGGCACCTGTGGTGATCTGAAGACGGCATCAGATCCATCTGGAACTGGAGTTACAGATGGTTGTGAATCACCATGTGGATGCTGGGACTGAACCTGGGTCCTCAACAAGAGCAACAGTGCTCTTAACTGCTCGGCCAGCTCCCCAGGCCCAAACACAAGGTTGTTTTTAAATAGCCCACTTTCAGAAAAGTTAATTGCCCTTCCATTTATTTCCGAACTTTTTCCCCTGTGTATCTGTCTGTGCTTATGTCCCATGACACACATGTGAAAGTCAGGGAGCTGCTACAGAGCCAATTATTCCCTTCTACCACACAGGCTCCAGGATCGAGTTAGGTTGTCAGTTTTAACAGCAGACACCTTTACTGTTTACTGAGAAGCATCTTGACATCTCAAATTTATATTTCAATACAAACTGTCCATAAAATACATTAGAAGGGACTCAAGAACACTGAGTTGATGGACTCATAATCTTGATATAATTGTACCTTTACAAGTTCTTTAAATACAGCATGCTGAATCATTTTTCTTTTGTTCAGTCCAGATGCCATCTCTTCAAGATCAATTGCAGACCTTCAAAATGGTGACAAATGGGATAAGAAGAAGTCAGTGGAGATAATCTCAAAGTACTTCTATCCCATAGGATGTAAGAGTATTTCATGTAATTATCCATATTAATTAGCATTCAAATAATTGCTATAGATTTATAAGGTTATACCACAAGAAATTATCCTATAAAACACTACATGTAGACTCTGAGTAGTGTTTGAAGGCTTACAGGTCAATGCATAATTAATTTCTCTGGCTATAACTATAAAATGTTAATTTTATTTTTCTACAGATTGCAAACTTTATACCCAGAGAATCCCGCTGACTTTGGAGCTCTGTTTACTTGCTGGTAGCTCTGCATCTTCTCCCAGAACATCAATGTAAAAGAAGGACTGCTAGACTGGGATTCAAGAAGTTCTCAGAGGTTCCTGTATGGCTACAGGTGCCCTGCCACATGTCTCTCAAGGAATATTGTAACAAAGACCACACAGAGGACTCCTCAAACAGGGATAGAGAAACCAAAATGCAGAACAAAACAGAATATAACTCTTCAATCATGAAGAAGGCTGACTCATATACTCCTATCGCAATTTCAGGAAGAAACTGAATTGTTGAAAAGCTTTTACATTAAAATCGTATCACATTTAACTATAATAAATGATTAAGCCAACCCAAATAATTAAAACAGAAGAAATCTACAATGAAATGAAGCAGTCCTTGATTTGATCACAAAACCATAATCATGGAAATACATAGTTCCTCTCTTTCCCTTTCCCTTCTTCTTTTTTCCATGTACATCTTTCAGCCAAGGCTGGCCTGAAGCCCACTGTATAACAGAGGCTGGCACTGAACTCACGTCACTCCTCTTGCCTCAGCCTCCCGGGCACAAGCCACCACACCTTGTTTCACAGGCAGTTTCCTGATATATGACTTTAAAACATTCCAGTGCTGCATAGAACTATCTTATAATAAAGCAAACTTTCCTAGTTACTGCCTCAATCCCAGTAAACCAAACTTAGTCTGCTTGTTTTTACACAATTAATTCGACTTACTTAACATTTTCTCTTAGTTGCTTCACTAGTTTAATATTAACATCTGCTTCCAATAATGCTGTACATACTTCTTTCAGCATAGCATTTAATACCTAAAAATAAATAAAATTGAAATATGCTCAGTGTTTTACTACAGCAGCATAAAAGCAAAGGCTGACCAGGTTTCATGTACTACAGCAGCTTGATAACAAAACAGCAAATATTGTTAAAATTCCAGTCATTCTGTCAAAATAAGGCATGGCATTTAGTTTTACACAGGTATTAATAACCAAGTATTAATTATCCCTACAGTACACACCACCACACTAGGCTAAAATGCTAATCTATTATATAAAGAATGCTAAATGAAAGGTACAGGAAAAAACAGATAAGCACATGTCTAACAAGGAGAAAGGAGGACTGTGAGGTTCTAGATCTATGCTGAGACAGAAGAGCATATTATATTCTCAAGTATTCAAAAGCTACATTGTTTTGTTTTTGCCTTTTTATTTTTTTAAACTAAAGGTAGATTTGGGGGATTTTTAAAAAAGTTCTAAGTAGTACAGTGAAATAATGGAAGGGGAGCTGGGTCAGTAGGTAAGAACACTTGCTGCTCCTCCAGAGGACCTGACTTTGATTCCTAGAACTTGGGCAGCTCACAATACCCTACCCTATAACTCAGTTCCAGAGACCCAACTTCTTTTGGCTTCCATGGGCACTAGTATTGTTATGCATATAACCTCACAAAGACACAGACACACAAACACATACACACACTTAAAAATTAAAAATTTTAAGTTAAAAAAAAAAAAAGGTGAAATGACATAGTAGTGGATTTTTCAGTGCAAAGCTCTCCTTACTGTTATTGTGTATTTATAGTACTAAATCTACATCAAATTCAATCACAATCACAAGAGTCTAAAGAGACATACCTAGTCCAGTTCTCTAATCCTAGTAACAACACACCAACACACCTATCTTACACTATGTTTTCATACCTCTTCATTGATAATGGTGGCATTGCTCAATGAGCGTAATGCTGATGTTATTTTTCTTCCAAGATCTGCTAGAACCATCTTGGAGGTTTCAAGATGTACTTATGAGAACTCTAGAAAGGAAAAGAAAATATAAGTGAAAACCATTTCTCATTAACTCCTAAGTGAAGAAAAAGAATATTTAAATTCAAATTAAAGTATCCCAACGTTTGAATACTATAATTGTAGCTTCTAGCACCTCAACCTGCAACTTTAATACATTCCTATCCAAAAGATAAGTTTGGTTATGACACCTTCCATTTATATATCTAATTAGAGAATCTTAAACATAAATCATCAGATCATTTAAATGTCTAATAATATCTGTTGAGGAAATGAACTATGGTCTTAAGTTAATTTTGTTCTCTCTTCTTTTTTTTTTTTTTTTTCTTCGAGACAGGGTTTCTCTGTATAGCCCTGGCTGTCCTGGAACTCACTCTGTAGACCAGGCTGGCCTCGAACTCAGAAATCCACCTGCCTCTGCCTCCCCGAGTGCTGGGATTAAAGGCGTGCGCCACCACGCCCGGCTTTGTTCTCTCTTCTGCACATGTTCATGAGTATGAGTAACTGAAAGGTGCGTCGTGTCATCCTGTCCACTTGTAAAGAAAAAGAGAAAGAGGAGTGACCTCCACAGACATGGTGCTGAGCTCCCACGTTACAGAACTCCACGCTGTTCTGAATCTCACTCTTAAATAGAAAAGAAAAAGGAAAGAAAAACTTACCTTAATTCATAAATCACTTAACTTTTGTAGCACAAAAATAAATCAAGTGCTGAGCCATTAACTACATGACAATCAGTCACCTACTAAATCACTCCACATAAATAACATCATGTCTAAGACTGGGCATGGTGGCACACACCTTTAATCCCAGCACTGAGATTCACTATGAGTTAGAGGCCAGCCTGATCTACATTGAGAGCTCTAAGCCAATCAAAGCCACAGTGAGACCATGTCTCAAAACAAACAAAAAATAAATATTACTTTATCTTATCCTCTTAACTACCAGGGAAAGCATTCTTCTTCCCATTCTAAAGTGATTTACTAATTTTTCAACTCCAAAATACAGTAACTCCAAAACTCCTTTCCCTTAAGCCAGGCATGGGGGAACACTTCTGGAGTCCTAGGGCTTGAAAGCAGGGGAGCAGGAGGAAGAGGAGTAACAAGTTGGGGTCTAGCCTGAATTACACTAGACAGTCTAAAGTGAGAACAAACAGAAAGGTGTAGTTTTGTAAAAGTATTACATGTAAGGATGGCAGAACTCCACAGAAGGTAAATAAATATGACTGCCTGTCCTCAACATGCTTTAATTACTAGCTGATAAGACAAGGTACATGAAAGAACAGCAGAATAAACGCCAAAACAGAATTCCTCTTGCCTAACTATAAATAAATAAATAAATAAATAGATAGATAGATAGATAGATAGAAAGAAAGAAAGAAAGAGCGGGGCATGGTGGCACACGCCTTTAATCCCAGCACTCGGGAGGCAGAGGCAGGCAGATTTCTGAGTTCAAGGCCAGCCTGGTCTACAGAGTGAGTTCCAGGACAGTCAGGGCTATATAGAGAAACCCTGTCTTGAAAAACCAAAAAAAAAAAAAGAAAAGAAAAGAAAAGAAAAGAAAAGAAAAGAAAAGAAAAGAAAAGAGAAAAGAACTCCTGGTCTCTGGTCTTCAGCCTGTCCCATTTTAGCCTGCCCACTTGCCAATAACTCCTGCCGATCCATCTTCAGGCTCATCGGCCTCTATAACTGTCTAACCCAATTCCTAACAAAAATACCTACACACCTACACCTACAGACACACACACACATACACACAACTAAATGATGATGATGATGATGATGATGATGATGATAAACGGGTTTGTTTCTTTGGAGAACCTTGACAGATGACTAGTGAAGTAAGACTAACATTAAGGGGTCACGGTCAACTCTTGGTTTCTATAAAAGTCACAGAATGAAAAACAAAACTGGGCTAAGCTAAGCAGGATAGGATTTATCAAAATTTGTTTCTGAAATCACAGGCACTTATTATTTTGGGCTCAGTAAGTAAGAGCACTGACTTCCAGATGACCCAGGTTTAATTCCTGGCACTAACATGGCGGCTCACAAGAGCCTGTAACTCCAGTTCTAGGGACTCTGGTACCCTCTTCTTGTATCCTCTGGACCAGGCATATAAGTGGTACACAGGCATACATGTAGGCAAAAATCACATAAACATAAAAAATGAAATCTAAAAATTAATTTAAAAGGAAAATAGTGAGAAAATAGCTAAGATATTTGCCACAGGGAAACTTAAAGAGACTGAGCTTAGGGAAGTTAAAGGTTGTAGGAAGGGAAAATAAACTTTAGGGTCTAATAGAAAAAGGATTTCTCAGACTGAGTAATTAGTTAAATATTACATTCTAACTCAAGCAAAATTTAGTAATTTAGAAGTTAAAAATTATTATTTTCAGAGAAACCCTGTCTCGAAAAACCAAAAAAAAAAAATTATTATTTTTAGGTGTGGTGATAAACACCTTTAATCCCAACACTTGGGAGACAGAGGAAGATCTCCGTGTGTTATTTCCAGGCCAGCTTGTTCTATATAGTGAGTTCTGGGCCAGCCAGGTCTACTTAGTCAAACACTGTCAACATTTTAAAAATAATTAATTAACTGAAAAAAATCAAAGCTGGATATGGTAGCACAAAACTTTATTCCAGCACATCAGCACACAGAAGACAGAGGGAGGTAGATAGAGTTCTATGAGCTGGAGGTCAGCCAGGGTGACATACTGAGACCCTGTCTCCAAAATATATTAAAAATTAAATTAAATTAAAATTTAAGTTATTGCTGGCATGATGAAAATGAGAAAAGGTTATTCATCTTAAGCAAAGGTTGTTTTGTTTTAAATTTTTTTTTTTAGAATTATTTTATTTTATTATATGTAAGTACACTGTAGCTGTCCTCAGACACTCCAGAAGAGGGAGCCAGATCTCGTTACGGATGGTTGTGAGCCACCATGTGGTTGCTGGGATTTGAACTTATCACCTTTGGAAGAGCAGTCGGGTGCTCTTACCCGCTGAGCCATCTCACCAGCCCCGTTGTTTTGTTTTAAACAGTTACATGATTGCTTAACCTCAAAGAGCAACTACTTCACTGAAAAGATTCAAGATTTATTTCTTATCCCATATCCAATATGCTAAATCAATCAATAAAGTAATTACTTTCATGGAAGAAGAGGGATGTTTCCATTCATCTTTTATCACTATTACAGGAGTTATACAGTTCTATCTATGACAACACAATGACCTTGTCAAGATGACATCATAAACAGGTCATCCTTCATTTTAAGTTATACCAGTTAATTCTTAAAAATGAATGTTAGAGGGCTGGAGAGGTGGCTCACTGATAAAAAAACACTTGTTTTTCCAGATGATCTGGGTTCAATCCCCAGCACTTATATGGTGGTTCACAACCACCCGTAATTCCAGTTCCAAAGGATCCATATCATCTTTCAACTTCTGCAAGGACCAGGCAGACAACTGGAGCACATACATACATACATGCAAGTAGAACACTCACGTACACATAAAATAAAAAATCATTTTTTTTTTTTTTTTTTTTTTTTTTTTTTGGTTTTTCGAGACAGGGTTTCTCTGTATAGCCCTGGCTGTCCTGGAACTCACTTTGTAGACCAGGCTGGCCTCGAACTCAGAAATTCGCCTGCCTCTGCCTCCCAAGTGCTGGGATTAAAGGCGTGCGCCACCACGCCCGGCAAAAAATCATTTTTTAATGACTCTAGTTGGGCATGGTGGTGCACACCCTTAATTCCAGTGCTTGGGAAATAGGATAGTTGGATATCTTCAAGTTCAAGGCCAGCTTGGTCTACAGGTCAATTCTAGGACAGGCAGGGCTCCATTTAAAAAAAGAAAAAAAAGCCGGGCGGTGGTGGCGCACGCCTTTAATCCCAGCACTTGGGAGGCAGAGGCAGGCGGATTTCTGAGTTCCGAGGCCAGCCTGGTCTACAAAGTGAGTTCCAGGATAGCCAGGGCTATACAGAGAAACCCTGTCTCGAAAAACCAAAAAAAAAAAAAAAAAAAAAAAATCTAATTCTCCCACTATCTCTCTAGCCTCTACTTCACAGTATAATGGAAGAAAAGGTAGAACAAACTTCTATTAGCGAGGCATGGTAATGCATACCTGACTGAGGCAGAGGGATCGGAAGTTTAAGGCCAACCCTGGCTATAGAACAAGGTTATTTTAAAAGAAAAGAAACTGTTAGAATCTCTCTCATCCTCAGGACTTTTCCTCACTTTTTCTTAATAAATCCATGTTTGCTCTGAAAATAAATACAATTTTTAAATGACTATTTAAGGTGCCTGGGGAAATGGTTCAATGTCTAAGCACCTGCTGTACAAGCATGAGGACCGGAGTCTGACTTCCCAGCATCCATGTAAAAGCTGTGCCATGCATGTATCCCAGCAATGAGGTGTCCAAGGAACTCACTAGCCAACCAGCTCACCAAAATAGTAGGCTTTAGGTTTAGTTAGAGACCCAGTCTCCAACATCACATGTTCTCTCTAAAGTGCATAGCTCCAAATCTTCAGACGAGTACACAACCTAGAGTGACTGCAGAAATCAGGAAAGTGAAAAGGGGCCATTGGGAGGCTGGGGAGATGGCTCAGTGGGTAAGAGCAATGACTACTCTTTTGAAGGTCCTGAGTTCAAATACCAGCAACCACATGATGGCTCACAACCATCTGTAATGAGATCTGATGCCCACTTCTGGTGTGTTTGAAAACAGCTTCAGTGCACCTACATATAATAAATAAATAAATAAATAAATAAATAAATAAATAAATCTTTTAAAAAAGAAAAAGAAAAAGAAGGAGGAAAAGAAAAAGGAAAGGGACCATTGGAGGTGTGAGGAAATAATACAGAGAGAGGGATATAGTTGGGGTATAAGTGATTTGATGGGGAGAGAAGAAAACAGGGCTCTATATAGGAAATTAAGGCTCTAATAAGGAAGTGGAGAGGGAGAGAAATTCAGGACCGAAGGGTAAAACAAGGGAGTTTGAAAATTATAAGGAAGCATACTATTAAAGATCTACTTATAACAAAACAAACAAAACTACAGTACACTTACGTCTGTATATAAATAAGCACATATGTAGTTTAAATCAATTTTTTAAAATCAGAGCTAACAATATTCGCTCCAAAAACCAACAACCAACTAACAAAACTTCCAACACAAACCATAAAAAGCCCCCTTTTGAGTTGTCTGTCAGTTGGTTAACCTTTCCCACCAACAGAGGCAGAAGGCAAGTCCCTATTAATGAAGACACCATGTACTTAAAACACAGAGCCCAAAGGCCTCTCTTTGAGCTGGAACTGACCAGAAAGCCTCCTCCCTGAAGCTTTCTTGGTACCAGAAGGTACCATGAAAGGAAGCTTCCAAAAGAGGGAGGCAACCAACAGTCCTACCAGCTATGACCGCTATAAACCACAAGTGGCATAGCACAATAACCCTAGGGGTGCAATAATGGCACACACACCCTGACAGTAACCAACAGCTCTTCAGGTGGCCTCAACTTTACTCAAGAAGTTCCAGGCAACTGTGAGCAGGAGAAATGGTCTTTCTCACGGGAGCACACCAACTGATTATCTGATAGCAAGTGGTCAGACATGAAAACCTACATACTAGTAATTAATAGATTAAACAAGGTATATTTATGTATTTAGGAATATATGCATAAACATATATGTATATAACAACAATTATTGAAAAAAGAGGCCATGAATTAAAAGTGAGTTAGGAGTATAAAGGAGGGCTTGCTGGGAGGAAAGGAAAGGGAGAAATGATGAAACTATAATCTCAAAAAATAAATTAAAAAAACTTAGAAAAGATTTTACAATTAAAAAAAAAAAGACCCTGTCTCAAGAGGTTAAGAAGAGAGGAATAGAAGAAGACATCCAACTTTCTCCTCTGGCACAAACCATATCCAATAAGCAGTAAGAATAGTAACTAAAAAAAAAAAAAAAAAAAAAAAAAAATCAAGGCGGTGGGGTATAGTAGTACACAGCTTAGCACTCAGAAGGAATAGACTCTGTGACTTGGGGCTACATAGCAAGTCCCATGCTGGCCAGCCTGGAAAGAAGGGAGGAAAGATAGAGGGAGAGAGGGAGAAGGGGGGAGGAAGAGAAAGAGGGGAGGGAGAGAAAAGAAGAAAGGAAAATAAAAACACCTTCAAGGAATCTTTTTTAAAGATACTCTTTGGCACCCAGCAGTGGTGGCCATGCCTTTAATCCCAGCACTTGAGAGGCAGAGGCAAAAGGATCTACAAGTCAGCCTGGTTTACAAAGCAAGTTCTAGGACAGCTAAGGTGCAGAGAAACCTTGTCTCAAAAAAAGAAAACAAAATAGGGGCTGGTGAGATGGCTCAGCGGGTAAGAGCACCCGACTGCTCTTCCGAAGGTAATAAGTTCAAATCCCAGCATCCACATGGTGGCTCACAACCATCTGTAACGAGATCTGGCGCCCTCTTCTGGGGTGTCTGAAGACAGCTACAGTGTACTTACATATAATAAATAAAATAAATCTTTAAAAAAAAAAAAAGAAAACAAATAATATAAGATTCTCTTTGGCTGTCAGGTTAGTCAGAAAAAAAGAATCTTTACACAAAATCTTGCTAAGAGGAAAAACGAAAACAAAAAACAATAAAATATCTTGCAAGTAGTTGCCTCTGAAACTGACAAGAGAATTGAGGGGGCGAATGGAAAAGTGTGAGAAGGCACAAGGTCAAACAGGGCTACAATGGTTACATTTAAAGCCTATCAGCTCAAAATGAAATCCTCAGTCAGAATCCCCAGAGACAGTTAACACTAGGGGTGGGGGGTTGGGGATAAAATGTTTTAGAGAACAAGTCACATCTAAACTCTTGATTAGAAAAGCAAAAGAAGTTACTATAGACCCTGGTAGATAGTAATCATTGCACTCAGCAGTATCCCTCAAAGGAATGAAAATCTGCCCTCAACTTTTACACTGTCTTAGGCAGGGACCATTATAGGTCCTTTTTACTTGGAAAAGTTGAGTCAGGAGGATTACTTGAAACTATGGCTTCAAGGTTGGCGAAGTCAACATAGTTAGATCCTATCTCAAGGAAAACAAAAACTATACACACACATACAGAATATAATAAAACCTCTTTAGAAACAACAGCAACTGCACCAAATCCAAGAGTTAGAAGTCTACAAAAGTTTACCAGGAAGTTTTACAGAGACAGGTTGCAAAGAGAAAAGCAGATAGATATAGAGGAAGACAGAATGAACCAGGGAATGAGGAGTCAGAAGATGAGAACAGATTGCCAGTTAGTTTGAGGTAATTCAGGAGAGGCTGAAAGAGAAGTCAGATTGAATCCATTAGGAGAGGAGTTTTGGGCCAGAAGGGCTGAGCTGAGCAGCCAACCAGTGATCAGAAAGAATTAGGAAGGGGTGAATTTATTCAGCAGTAAGTCTCCAAGGCTGAAAACATTCTAGGCCCAGATAAGATTGTAAGGAGGCTAGAAACTTCCAGGGTTAGGTCTAGGTGAGCAGACAGAGGCAGTGAGCATCCAAGATGACAATCACTTCAGTTGAATAGAAGTTGCTTTTACAAATGTGCAGATCAGTGTTCCTTTTATCACACTACTTTGTTGGGTGTTTTAGGGAAGGAGTATTGTTAATGATGCCCAGGCTCACCTCCAATTCCTGTGCTCAAGGCATTTCCCTATCCAGACTACAAAGCAGCTAACTAACCACATGTGGCTTTTTAAGAACTGAACATACATATAACCTACACATAACAACAACCAAATGAGGGTCAAAACTCAAAAACACACTGCTTCTATACACTTCCACATACACACCACATATCCTAGTGGGAAATGGGAGATGGAGGCAGTACATTTACTGCAGAAAGTGCAGAACTCTCAGAATGACGGTCAGAGAAAAATGCACGGAAATGGTTGGCATATGGGAATGATGTATAGAAGCAACACATGGATGAGAACTCTCAAGGTGGGTCTGTGGGACATCCTGTATTCTACCAACATGGAGAAAAAGAAAGAGCAAATCAACCAAGACTAAAAGGATCCCAAGAGACTCTAAGTTTGATTGGTCATCTTTGCCTCCAAAAGCACATGGGAAAAAAAAAATCCTATCTTTAAAAGGAAGAAAAGTGGGCTGGAGAGATAGCTCAGTGGTTAAGAGCATTGGCTGTTCTTCTAGAGGACCCAGGTTCGATTCCCAGTACCCACATGGCAGTTCACAACTAAATCCAGTAAATCCCGTTCCAGGGGACCTGATTCCCTCACACCAGTGGGGGGTGGGGGGAAGGCTAATTAAAAGGAAGAAGGCACAGAGAGTTACAGGAGTGCTCCCTGTATAATAGTCTTTATTAAATCCCAAAATACTAAATCTGTCATATCAAAAAGTTGAGGTAAAGAGGTTTGAGGGAAATGTCTCCCTCCTCTTCTGCACCGATGCAGCTATGCCATAGGAACTATACTACTTAACCCTCTTCTATCCTTGTAAGCCTATTAGGAAATTAAGGGTAGCCTTCAAAAGCAAATGACTCAGACAAACCTCTTAAGGGGCACATTAACTGTCATCACTGTCCCATGTCTCTTTTGGCCTAACTAGAGTCAGGCTATAAGATATACTTATGGCCTTTTTTAATCCTCTGTACTGCTAGAATCTTCATGTTAGGAGTAGTGTCCTTCATTACTTTATCTCTACAGCTTAAAAAGAAAAAACAAAAGAAGAAAGCCTGAAAAACATTTGTTCAAATGCACATCTAACAACTAACTGAAGACTGTTAACAGAAAAGCTGATTAAGAAAGTTTCAACAACAACAACAATACATTGTCAGTAGCTTCGACTGATTAAAGTCCTTAACACATCTTATCATTGTCGCTGAACTAGAAGTTCTGAACAATACGCTAACCAACATGCTAGTAAACACTAAAAGATAGGAAAATAAACCCTAGTATATGTCAAAAGGCTTTGGGGAAATAGCTTTATCTAAATGTATCTAAATTCCTGCTCGGGAATGCCTTCCATGAGCCAAGCCTACCAATGCTTACTTATTTGGCTCGGGTAAACCTGAAGACAAATTAAAAGGGTGACAGCGCAGCGTTTGGTAAAACTTGCAGTGGAGGACAAGAGTAAAAGTGTCAGCGCACCTCAGCCTCGGCGATCACAGCCCGTGGCGACCGGGGAAGACTTCCACAGACGCGGCGCTCTAACTAGGGGTCCCCCAGCGCAGAGCGAGGAACCCCCACCTCCCACTCACCGCAAAAGGCACCACTAAAGCCGTGGCCCCACAGGGCCGGCGAGTCCTTGGCGAGGCCCCACGCCGCAGAAGGAAACCCAGGAACGCTGGACGCAGAAGGACACGGACGGACCCCGCAGCCCAACTTCCCAGCTCCAGGAACTAGGGGCCCAGCGCCCAACACAGTGAAGCCAACTCCCACCAGCTGGAACGCCGACGACCGCCACCGAACCTTCCGCCCAATGAGGAGACGTCATCACTCGGCGGAGTTCAGCCCTTCGTGAAAGCACACTTCCGCTTCCGGGGCACGAAGCCCCGCGTCTACGGCTTCCCCCAACCCCTGCTAAGGGTTGAAGGGGTGTTTCTTTGCTGGAGCTGACCTTTGACCTTAGCGTTCTACCTTGTACGTCACTGCCGCGGCAAGCTAGCAGAGAAACAGGCCCTCACCCGGTGCGACCTCGAGGAAAAGTCAGGACTTAGGGGAAAGCAACTAAGTGAAAGAGTGCAGCACTCCGTGAGGGAGCGCTGGTTAGGGCTTCTGCAGCCGCGGGAGGCGGAGTCTCGGAGGGGCGGGGCTTGGTGTTTCGGCTTTCGGGATTGGACGGTCTGAGGAGGGCGGGGTCGCAGCGCGGGTGTCTGGCTGCGCGTGCTCAGGGGGAACCTGCTCCTGGCTTGTTGGCTGACTTGACTTCGCCATGGACTTTCGGTCCGCTCAGAGAGCTGTGCTTCAGCTGCTCGGAACTACGGCTCCCGCAGATGTCCCGGCACTGCTCCACTGGATGAGGACTACCCGTAAGCAGTCATGGCTAGAGCCCGGCGGTTGGCGGTTGGTTCGGGTACCAGGGAGTGGCAGGGCTACGCGCCGCGTCGCTAGGCAGCTCCTAATCGCTGCACACCCTACACCTAGTCATCGGAGTGCATTTTAGGATTGGATGCCTTAGCATCAACTTTAGGTGGTTTGTGATTGCTGACTTTGGGCAAGCTTCTAGAACCTCTTTGTTCAGTTACTCATACAAAGAATACTTTGAGGATACTACTTGAAAAGGCTCTGTGCAAGAAAGGTTTTAGGCTGTGGAGTTATCCTCAAGACAAATAAAATCACATATACCTAGTACACTTATCTTATACATGGTAAAATAGACCAATTAATAATCTTCCAGGGTATGGGGAAGGAAAAAGACTTCTTTTTAAACTGTTAATAGTTATTATGAAAAGTCACAAATTAGAATCGAGGAAATGAGGTGATTAGATCTAGTTAGTGGATAAAACTTTTCTTCTCTAGCAAAAAAGGTAAAGCCTAGTGAACGCACCGTTTTATTTATTTTTTGATTTGGTTTGGTTTGGTATTTTGAGACAGGGTTTCTCTGTTTAGCCCTGGCTGTCTTGGAACTCACTCTGTAGACCAGGCTGGCCTCAAACTCAGAAATCCGCCTGCCTCTGCCTCCCAAGTGCTGGGATTAAAGGCGTGAGCCACCACGCCCGGCTGCACCGTTTTATTTATATACTTGTCTCTTTTTGAGAACTCTACCAATATATGCTATTCTGAAAAACACTAATCCCCAAGGTTACTTTCATTTAGATCCTTAAAGTGTTCTTATTTGATAAGACCTCCAGTATATTTTTAATTTTTGAGGCAAGGTCTCATGTAGTCTTGCTAGACCTCCAACTTAACAGAGGATGACTTAGAACTCTGATCCTCCTTTGTCCATCTCACCTGTCCTGATGCTGGAGATCAAACTCAGGCCTATGCTCTGCCTACTGAGCTACACCCTCGACTCCAACTGCCACTTTTAGATCTTCAACCTTTGACCTTTTAGGGAAAATATTCTTGGTGTAATTCGAGAATTGTTGAACGTTTTGAGAGATTATTTTAAGTGAGGTACCAAACTAAAGATGGCGTGAGGCATCTGATAGCAAAGTGTATCTTGGGAATGCAGGAACCCAGACAGTACTCCGTGGTTATATACACATATAAGAAGAGTGCTTCAAGATGGGAATTTACAAAATAGGGTTGTTTTGTTTGTTATTTTATATATATGAGTACACTGTCACTGTCTTCAGACACACCACAAAAGGGCATCAGATCCTATTACAGATGTTTGTGAACCACTCACTATGTGTTTGCTGGGAATTGAACTCAGGACCTCTGGAAGAGCAGTCAGTGCTCTTAACCGCTGAGCCATCTCTCTAACACATTAGGTTTTTTTTTTTTAAAGACATGGTCTCACTATAAACATGTTGTCTTCTATCACTTCATTAAGCCTAACTTACCTAGGTTGTTTTTTTTTTTTTAACCTAACCTAGTTGTTTATAATAGTACCAACTTCCTTCTAGTTTTTCTACATACTTCAATATCAGGTCATTTATTCCAAAAGCATTATTAACTACTAAAATGCAGTATCGGAACTGGAGAGATGGCTTATTGGTTAAAGGTTCAGGCTCACAACAAAAAAATGTACTGTAGGCTGGGGCGATAATAAAGTATAGGGGTCTTTGCGAGCTGGCAGAGCGTAATTATATTGAAACTCTTCTCAAAGCAATTGTCACTTCTTCCATGAAGATGGGTTTCAGAGATAGGATATATATGTTACCTTAAGGGCCTAAGTGAGGATCTGGTGTGGTCTCAGACAGATAGCACAGAGGTAGATCATCTATCTGGTCCTGCTTGTGGGAGCTTGGTATGTCCTGGCCCAAGAGATAGTGCCAGGATCACCTAGTCCAATGGTTCTCAACCTTTCTAACGTCACCACCCTTTATTACAGTTTCATATTGTGGTGACCCCCAGCCATAAAATTATTTTCCTTCCTGCTTCACAGCTATGATTTTACTAGTTATGAATCATAACGTAAATCTCTGATATGCAACCCCTATGAAAGGGTCATTCAACTCCCATAGGGTCATGACCCACAGGTTGAAAGCTGCCGACCTAAGCTATTAACCAGCTCCAGCCCCAGCCATCTGGGCAGAAAATGCGGTTCCTATCTTTTCCCTTAGAAAGACAACTTTGTGTGTTAAGCATTACTGGTTTCTGCAGTGCTGTTTGTGAGTACAAGGACCTTGAGTGCGCTCTCAACAGCAAAGTGCTTGGTACACAACCATGAGGACCAGAGTTCCACCTCTACTTCTCATAGCCTCCATTCGACTGGGATTACAGGTGTAATCCCACTGCTGCCTGAGTTATATCCCGTGTAGTAGTATAAAAAGCCAGTCAGTGGTGCACAGCACATATAACCCTAGCACATGGAATCCCAGCTCTGGTAAGGCAGGCGTACTGATCCCTCGGGGCCCCTACTCAGCCAGCCTAGCCTAATTTGGTGATTTCAGATCCCAGTAAGAGACCCTGTCTCAAAAAACAGGGTGGAGGCAGCTAAGGAGGAGGGACATAGGTTCTCCTCTGACATCCACATGTATGCATACATAAGACACACAAATGTACTGTTGCCTTTTCTGGCGCTTGCGCAATTACTAAAATAACTTCCCCCTTAGCCTTTTTGAGTTATTTGTAATTCAAGTCCCCAGATTTGAAGCATCCGTTGAGCCTCCATTGTTCAACATTGGATTGCCTTTAAAGTCTGTTCCAGATGTTAATTTAATAATAATTTTTTTAAAAAGTAGTTCCAATATCACTGAGTAAAAGGTATATTTTTACTTTTGAATTTTATTTTGTGTGTATTGGGAGTGGGGAGAACTTGCCACAGTGTGCATGTGAAAATCAGGACCACTTGGGGGAATTGGGTCTCTCCTCCTACCCTACATTCCTGGTATCAAACTCACATGGTCAGGCGGGGTAGCAAGGGTCTTTACCTGAGCCATCTCACTGTTCACGTTTTTCTTTTTAAAGATTTATTTTTATTTATGTGTCTATGTAAGTGAACGCCAGGTGTGCCAGTGCTGCAGGGCTTAGAAAAGGGTGTTGAACCTTTTGGAGATAGAGATGCAGGCGGTTGTGAGCCTCCTGGGGTGAGTGCTGAGAAACAAACTCAGATCCTCTGTAAGTCCTCTTGCAGAGCAGCAGCAGCAGCAGCAGCAGCAGGTGATCCCACGCACCAGGCCATCTCTCCATCACTCCATCCCACCCTTCTATTCTGGAAGTTTGTGTAACTTACTAGAAAACAACTTGAGTTTCTGAAGAACAGTTGTTGGTTGGTTGGTTGGTTGGTTGGTTGGTTTTGATTTTTTGAAACAGGGTTTCTATGTGTAGTTCTGATTATCCTGGAACTCACTCTGTAGACCAGGCTGGCCTTGAATTCACAGAGATCCACCGGCCTCTGCCTCCCGAGTGTTCGAGGTAAAGACATGCAGCAGCAGCACATCCAGCTCTGTTTAGTAACGTGAATATTTTAAGACATTAGATTACTTAGCGTGAAGGAGTGTTTTGTTTCAGGTTTTTAAAATAAGGTTCCATTATATAGCCCATGTTAGCCTTGAACTGGAGATCCTCCAAGTTTCCCTTATCCTCCTGGTGCCTGCTTCTACTTCCGGCTGCTGGGATTTCAGGCCTTCTTCACCTCTTTAGTTTATTATGCAGGGCTGAGGGTAGAACTCAGAACTCATGCATGCTATGGCAAAGAGTCTGCCAATATAATTGCTTCTGGACCATTTTCTAGCAAAAGTGTCATGATTTCATTTTTCTTTATGGTTAAATAAAATTCCATTGCATGTATGTACCACATTTTCTTTACCTGTTCATCTGTTGGTGGATAGCTATATTATATGACTCCATTTCATAGGTGTTATGTGTTTTAGTTAGGATATGTGGCATGTTTGGTACATTGTATTCTAATTCGTTTACATGGTTTCTAAAATTAGTTCATTATACAGCTTAGGTTCAACATGCTTTTTCTTAAATATATCTATTTCTCTTTTTTGGAGCTATTATTGTAGGTTTTTAAAATATGTGATGTTCTATTATTATCATTATTGTTGCTATTGTTCTTTTATGTGTATGGGGGATTTGCCAGCATATATGTCTCTAGCACCACATATGTGCCTGATGTCTGAGGAGACCAGAAGAGGGTTACACATGGTTATAAGCCACAATGTGGGTGCTAGGAATTGATCCTGGGTCCTCTGGAAGAGCAGCCAGTGCTCTGAACCACTGAGCCACCTCTCAAAACACTAAAAATAGAATTAGCATAATTACCAACTCCAGTTATGCACGTGGGCAGAAGGTCAGGTAATGCCGTGCATTGAGGGGCTGAGACAGTGGCCCCAGCGGTGCTGACTCAGCCACACTGCCGTGTGCAGAGGGGGCGGAGCTCTCTAGTGGTCATTGCTATTCTGTTTTCTGTCTCTGGCCACAAACAAGCTTTTCTAAAGTTTGTGCTTTTGCTCTGTTTTCTGTGTATGCTTAATAGTGGTTCTGGTTTGCAGACTTATAGTACCCTGTATAGTCTATAGTGAAGATTTTAAAACAGTTTACTAGCGTGTACTTCCTCAGATTCTGTGGTAACTAGACTTTCTTTCCAGTTTTCTGAGCTCTTTTGTGATGCCTGTTGGGTTGTTTATCGAGCATTTAGTTGTATTTAGAAGAGAGCAAGAGAAAGTGTTCGTCTTGTCTGGGACCAGAAGTCTCTTTAATGATGGGGCTGCATAATAAGTCTCATACAACCTAGTACTTACATGTGCTCTATGCGCATTCAAGGTAGAGACTTGGAAGAACAGGAGGGGATAATATAGGTCATACAGTCAAAAGGAGCTGTGTGCTTAGGAAGAACATGGGAAACAACTGAGGAGCGTCTAGAGTAAAAATATTAGGGACTAGTGAGAGTAGAAAATGAGAGGTTCACCTTACACCTCTTAGAATCAAAAATGACATGGTGACAAAATGTGAAGGGAAAGCTATTGTTGTTTATTGTTGATAGATCATTTTAGAAAGTGGTATGGGGGAGCCCTCAAAACACTAAAAATAGAATTACCATAATTACCAACTCCAGTTATGCACGTGTGTGTGTGTGGGGGGGGATATATCTATATATATGTCTCCAAATATTCGGTGGTGTACCGAACCTGTGTGCACCCCTGCTTATTACAGCATTCAGTGTCTACCACATGCAAACAGTCGCTATCAACCAATGAATAGAGTTTTAAGACATTTTACATATACACAGTAGAGTATTGCTCAGCCTCTGGTAGTTGTGTGCTCACTCGCTCTCTCCCTTGCTTTAGAAGTGGCATTGACTTAGGGTCTCCCACATGCTGAGCACCGGTCTTCCACTAGACTAAGCCTTAGCCTTTAAAGAAGGTTTAATAGAAGAAAATTCTATTACTCGAAACAACTTAGATAAATGTAGAGAGTATTGTGTTATGTGAAATAAGCCAGGCACAGAAAGACAAATCCTGGATTATCGCACTGTAATAGTTACTTTTCTTATGTCTATGGTCCAGATAACCTCACAAGAGGTAACTTAACTAGTTACTTATATCTGCACAACCAACCAGGAAGCCGAGACCATATGCTGAACCCAGGGGCTTTATCCCTCTAGTCCTTCCCTACAGTCCTCTCTTCGCCAGCTAGGTTCTTTGTCTACAAAGTTCCGCAGCATCCCCAAACAACGCTACTAACTGAAGCTCAGGTGCTCAGATATATCCAAAGGCTAGCACTCTCTTGTTAAGTAGGAAATTGCCAGACTTGGAGAAATGTAGGACAGGAGAGAATGCAGGAGAGGGAATGGAGTGAAGAGGGGACATAGTGATTGTTGGATACAAAATTGGGGGAGGAGCAGGGGTTTCAAGACAAGGTTTCCCTGTGTAGCCTTGGCTAGAACATGCTCTGTAGACCAGGCTGGCCTTGAATTCACAGAGATTGCCTGCCTCTGGCTGCTGAGTGCTGAGATTTAAGGCATGGGCCACCATCACCCAGCAAAAAGCAGGTTTTTAACTAGACTGATTTGGTTCTTCTGTGAACTATACATGTATCCCAGAAAAATATAAAATTAATAGTCTTTAAGATTAAATTGAAAAAAATTAGTACAGTTAGACTCTGGTGTCAAGGGCCTTAAAAGTGAACAGTGAAGGGCTGGTGAGATGGCTCAGCAGGTAAGAGCACCCGACTGCTCTTCCGAAGGTGATAAGTTCAAATCCCAGCAACCACATGGTGGCTCACAACCATCCGTAACGAGATCTGGCTCCCTCTTCTGGAGTGTCTGAAGACAGCTACAGTGTACTTACATATAATAAAAAAAGAAAAAAAGTGAACAGTGAAGTCTGATACATTGAAAAATAGAAAACTATCTGAAACTTGTAGGGAAGAGGAGTGAAAGTGAGATTAAAGCAGGAGATGGCTTTATAGCCGTCAGGAGGAGGTGTGTTACACTAGGAACTTGTGAGAAGTGAACGGGTGCCGTGTGAGGTGGTCACCACTATGAGTCCTTAAAAGTGACAAGAGGACAGTACTAGGCTGCATACTACAGAGGACAAGTAGGGTTCTAAAATCTTACAATTAACATGTGTGTTCGCACTTGTGTGCACGCTACATTCGTGTGCACACTACAGCGTACATGTGGAGCTGGCCTTGTCGGTGCTCTCTCCTCCCACCTTTGCTTGGGTGCTGGTAACCAAGCTTGTACAGACCTGTGAGTGACGCTAGTGCCATTTCCTGCTGGACCATCGGTTTCACCAGCCCCCAAAGTGGGGTTTGCTTCTTAGGCTGTCAGCCCCCTGGGTGTTTATTTCCCATATATTTAATTAAATGTGAGCAGAACTTCTAAAGGATTGATGTTGCCCTGTGGAGAAACTCTTCCTTTCTCCTCTCTTCCCGCCTGCTTCTGTATCGTTGAGAAAATCTTAACTGTCCTTAGGCAGCCAATTAACACTTCTTTAATCTTTTTCCAAAAGGTTAAAGTTTCCAAAGAATGGTTACTACACCTCCTGAAATAGCTGTCATACAGGTTAAAAGATGTTCAGTCTAACTAGTAATTGAATAAGTGCAAATTAAAACAACCACGTTTGTTTTTCTGATTATATCCAAAGCTGAGGCAGTTTGATGAAATATATATATTTTTTGTTGTCCTGAGCTAGGATTTTGCTGTTTGTTCCAGGCTGTTTTTGAATTTGTGACCATCCTGCCTTTGCCTCCCACCAGTAGGAAGGGAGGGTAGAAAGAGGAATGCTGGGATTAAAGGCAGGTTAGATGCCACTGCACTGAACGAAGACCACCCATTCTTACTCCTCTGTCAGAGCAATTTAGTAAAATCATTCAGAAAATTGGAAAGTACATTGCAAAACCTTTCAACATGTTTTAGTACTTGAGTAAGAAAACAGTCAGAGCTGAAGGAGTCCTTGCATGCCTTTCTACCACAGAAGTACACACACACAGACACACACACACACATGTACCAATAAGTTAAATGTAATTTAACATCTTTTTTAAGATGGACACCATGGTGCATTTCCTTAAATCCTAGCACTTAGAAGGCAGAGGTAGCCAGATCTCTGTGAGTTCAAGGTCAACCTGCTCTATATCATAACTTTCAAACCAGCTAGAGCTACATGTTGAGAACCTTTCTCAAAATAATAATTTTTTTGAAGGATAATGTTTCAGCAGCAGATTTTTTCCCCAACAGTTTGATTGTATTGCCCCAGGCCAGCCATGAACTCCTGGGTTCAGGAAATCCTCTGGAATAGCTAGAGTCACAGCTGTGTGCCACCAAGCCTAGCTTCAGTAAACTTAGTTTCTTAGAATAAACATCATCTAATATTAAAGTGAATTCAAAGGCCAGAGAGATGACTCAGTGGTTAAAGGACCTGTTGCCACACTCCAGTCTGAGTTCTATCCCTGAGACCCGCATGCTAGGAACTCACAGGCCTCCACATGTTGTCCTCTGACATCCACAGGCATAGTGTGGCTTGTGCACATGAAGCAGATAAGTATGTAATAAATGTTTTAAAGTGATTTCTATTTTTGCATATTTCTATAGTATATCAGTTGCCTTTCTGATATTTTTTTATAGCCATTATTAGGGAAAAATGATTTATTAGCTAATCTTCTCTAAGTTATGTCTCAATCATTATAGATAATAAAATTAATTTTACCTATCTTAGCTAAAAATTTCCTTTTGAAGTCTGAAAGTTTCTAATAATTGTGAATCTGGGACAAATGAATAAAGAAAACCCTTGGAACAGAAAAAGAATATTTGGAAAAACACATATATGAAACTATAGCTTATCAAAATGGTCAAATTGTGCATGTTTTCATTTCTTTTTTTTAATATTTATTTATTTTATGTATGTGATTACACTGTAGCCGTAAAGATGGTTGTGAGCCTTCATGTGGTTGCTGGGAATTGAATTTTTTTTTAGGACCTCTGCTCACTCTGCACAACTCCTCTCGCTCAGGTCAACTTGGCTCACTCAGTCCCTGCTTGCTCCGACCCAAAGATTTATTTATTATTATATATATAAGTACACTGTAGCTGAGCACCAGAAGAGGGTGTCAGATCTCATTACGGATGGTTGTGAGCCACCATGTGGTTGCTGGGATTTGAACTCAGGACCTTCAGAAGAGCAGTCAGTGCTCTTACCCACTGAGCCATCTCCCCAGACCATGTTTTCATTTCAATCATGAAATTAGTAAATTTTTTAATTACTTTGAGATATGTGGGGGAGGGCACATTATGTACATTTGAGTTCAGGCACTGGTAGAAGTTCAAGGTGGAGCAATACAAGGTTTGGGGTGTGGGAACTGAACTTGGATCTATGTAAGAACCGTCTATGCTCTTAACCAATGAGTCATCTTTCAGCCCCTGATAATGCTTTTAAAATGTAATTTTAAAAAGTGAACTTAATAAACATCGCTGATCCTCAAATGTAAATATCTTCTTGAATGATGGTTATGACTGATTACAATTCTGACAATACTATAATTATTAATATGTGTGTGTGTATGAATATGTGCGGGCGTGTATGTAGAGATCAAAATATAACCTGTAGGAGTCAAACTGGGGTTGAAACCCAGGTCATTGGGCTTGCACCAGGTACCTTTCCTCACCAAGCCAACCTTCCAGCCCCCTAAGGCAATGTTCTAAATATTCCATCTATGTTCTCATTTAACTCCCAAACAGTCTTTTGATGTAGAATGGTTATTTTCACTTTACAGATAAGGGCTCAGAAAGGAGTAACTCATCCAAATAATAAGTTGGTGGCACAGGATTCAGATTCAAGCAGTCTACTCAAAATCCACTCTTCAATCTCTGTTCAGATCCTCTAGAGATAGCACTCCAAAGAGCAGAGGTGAAGCCAGATGAGAAAAAGGTTGACTGTTTAATATGTAAGATCCCACTAGAAACAGCACAAAGCAGTCTGCAGTTACTGGAGAAGTCCCTTCTACCTTGGAATGCAATCAAGTCAGAGCTCTCAGGGTTTGTTACTTTTTTTTTTTTTTTTAAATATTTGCACCATGTATAAGGTTCTTAGATGTAAATGACTATATTTGAAAACTTGTACAATCTGGTATCCCCTGAATGCTCTTGCAGTAAATATATAGCATTAAAGATAATGATACTATTCAAGCTGAAAGAGAGTGTTACAGAGAGGCAGATTCTAACTTAGCCGAACCAAGACATCCTTCCCTAAATGTGCTCAGCCCTAAGCAGCTGTGTATCTGATATCAAGACATGGTATTCTGTGTATAATGGTACATGGTATTCTGCCACTTGGATAAAAGAGGTCATAACATAGCTTCCTAAGATCCTTTGATTTTAGAAGGTAAACTTATATTAAGACATTGTTTTGTTAACCTGACTGTAACTAAATTTAAAGAAATTGGGCCTTAGGATATTTTTATTTAATATAATGAGATTTTGGGTTGTTTTTTTTTTTTTTTTAAGAGTCATGGTGTGAGCAAATTAAATTTGAGTCATACAAGTTCTCACAGACTTGTTTTATCTGTAAGAGCAACTAAGCAGATTCTAGGTATTAATTAACACCTTGGGAAAAGGTAATTAGATTTTAGGACTATGGTAGGAAAGGCCATGTTGGGGGAGGACAGTGCCACTTAAGACTTTCCACCTGAAACAGCGAGTTTGTTAACTCTGTTTTGTTTCATTATAAGGTATAGTTGTCCTCCTAGAACTTATGAATCAGTAACTTCGAATATTAGGCTAGATGTATTAGGGAAGAAAGAAAAAGGCCTTCATATATCAGCTCAGAGCCAAGTAGTCTATTTTGATGTTGATTCCCCTTGCTCAAGTTATGCAAGCAGAGAATGTTCCTGTGCAGAGACAGACTGAGTCTGTGGCAAGGAAGAGCGCCTTCCTTGTGGGCATCGGCCACAGCTTTCATACTGCTACTGGCCTTCTCTATAGCATCTGAGATTCAGTTAAACTTAAGACTGTGTCCTAAATGTGGTCTCTCTCATTCACATTGGTTCTGTAGCAGTGAACTGGCTCTGTATATGAGAGAACTTTGCAAGCTATGAAACATTATCTCATTTGTAGATATTTATAACATGAAAATGTCATTCTAAACAAATAAAAAGTATCCTGTTTAAGAAGGAAGCCTTGGGCTGGTGAGATGGCTCAGCGGGTAAGAGACCCGACTGCTCTTCTGAAGGTGATAAGTTCAAGTCCCAGCATCCACATGGTGGCTCACAACCATCCGTAACGAGATCTGGCGCCCTCTTCTGGAGTGTCTGAAGACAGCTACAGTGTACTTACATATAATAAATAAAATAAATCTTTAAAAAAAAAAAGAAGGAAGCCTTGTAGGGGCAGTGGTGGTACATGCCTTTAATCCCAGTACTTGGGAGGCAGAGGCAGGTGGATCTCTGTGACTTCAAAGCCAACGTACTCTACAGAGCGAGTTCCAGGACAGCCAGGACTACACAAGAGAAACCTGGTCTCAAAAAAACAAAAAGAAGAGAGCCAGGCTTTATGGTCTCACACCCTTGATCCTGGCAGAGGCAGAGGCAGAGAGGGAGGGAGAGAGAGAGGCAGAGGCAGTTATGAGTTTGAGTCCAGGTCTACATAGTTTGTTTGAAGCAAGCCAAGAGTACATAGACATACCTTGTCTCAAAAAAAAAGAGGAAGCCAGAGGCCACCAAGGTAACTTGGTGAGTAATCTGACAACCTGAGTTTGCTCCCAGAATCCCACGTAGAGCAAGAAGAACCAAAAACTGTCCTCAGACCACTGCACACAAAATAAGTATTTCCAAAAAATGTTCTTCAAAAAAGGAAACCAGGTGTGGTATACATCTGTAATCCTATCATTTGAAATGTTGGGGCAGCAGAAACAAGAGGTCAAGGCCCAGTTTGGGCAATCTGAGACCATGACTCAAAAAAATAAAAAATTAAATAAAAAAATTAAAAGAAACTGGACATGGTAGTGCGTGTCTTTAATCCTAGCACTCAGAAGGCAGAGGCAGGTGGATCTCTGAGATCAAGGCCAGCCGGGTCTACAGTGTAAGACCCCGACTTTAAAAAAAGAAAGAAAAAGAAAGGAGATAATTGTGTGCTATTGAATAATAAGATGACTCTAGATAATAATAACAGAATTTTTAAAAGATAGAATAAAAGATTTTGAATATTTTCACCATAAAGAAATGTCAAATGTATAAGAGATATTTCTGACCTGATTTAAATATTTAATAATGTAAATATGCATCAGAACATCTCGTTATTTTGCATATTATACAGTTTTATATAATATTAATTTTATCATTTTTACAAAATGGTCATAGTGCTGGGGAGATGACTTGTGGGTGACTTGCTTGCTGTGCTCACATGACACCAGAGTTTGGATCACCAGCACCCACTAAGAGGCTGGGCATGGCAGCCAGTGCCTATAACTCCAGTCCTGGGGAAGAGGAGAGAGGGGAGGCCTGGGACTTACTGTCTAACTGAATCAACAAGCTCCAGATTCAGTGAGTGAGCATCAGAAAGAACTTAAGGTGGAGAGTGATTGATAAAGACACTCAACATGGACGTCTGAGCTCCACTGCAGGTGCAGGTGTATGTGCACACACAAATAAAGTCATGATCTTAAAAATAACAGAAGTGCTGGGCGTGGTGGCGCACGCCTTTAATCCCAGCACTTGGGAGGCAGAGGTAGGCGGATTTCTGAGTTCGAGGCCAGCCTGGTCTACAAAGTGAGTTCCAGGACAGCCAGGGCTATACAGAGAAACCCTGTCTCGAAAAAACAAAAAAACAAAAACAAAAATAAAAAAATAATAAAATGTACTATTTGATGCCTGGAGAGATGGCTCAGTCCCCAAGAACCACATGTTGTTGGCTCACAAGCAAACTCCAATTCCCAGGGATTTGATGTTTTCTGACTTACTTAGAAACACATATGGGGCCGGGCAGTGGTGGTGCACGCCTTTAATCCCAGCACTCGGGAGGCAGAGGCAGGCGGATTTCTGATTTCAGGGCCAGCCTGGTCTACAGAGTGAGTTCCAGGACAGCCAGGGCTACGCAGAGGAACCC
Source organism: Mus minutoides (assembly GCA_902729485.2). NCBI lineage: Eukaryota > Metazoa > Chordata > Mammalia > Rodentia > Muridae > Mus > Mus minutoides. Next base: position 467,949 of record LR749888.1, read on the forward strand.
TGTCTCGTAAAACAAAACAAAAACAAAAACAAGAAAACAAACGAAACACACAAAAAAAGAAAAAAAAAGAAGCACACATGGGGCACACACATATATACAGGCAAAACACTCATACACATATAATTAATTAATATTTTTTCAAAAATAATTTTAAAGAAATATGCTGTTTTATCCAGGTGTTATAATACATATCTGTAATTATAATACTCCAGGAGGCTGAAGTAGGAGGATTGCTTTGAGTTCAAGGCCTGTCTGGACCTCAGAGTAGAACTTTATGTCTAAACAAATAATATGCATGTATATTAATTCTTCTTTTGCTACAGTGAATCAGAGATACATGATTTCAAGTAGATTATGTAGTTGGTGACAATATTACTCTTGTTTATTTGGTTTATGTTTTAAAACTGGGTCTTATGTAGCCCAGGGCAGCCTCAGAGTCACCATGTAGCCAGTAATAATATTAACATATGCTCTTCCTGCCTCTTGGAGTTACAGGCACACGATACCACATCTTGTTTATGAATTGCTGAGAACAAATTGGGGCCCAGTACACGTAGGCAAGCACCCCACACCTGGGCCCCAGCATCCCTGGCCCTATTGCTTTCACAGCTTGAATGCATTTTATTGGGGTCAGGATGTTCAGATTGAGGCTGTCTGTCTTCTGAGTCATCCTTGAACAATAAGAGTCACGTGGTAAAAGATGAAACAATTTATTATTTATTAGTGAATTTAATACCCTGAAAGGATGAATAGTACCCTAAAGGAGTATTTACTGTTCATGAATAAAAAGAAAGCACTTTAAATACTACTTAGTTTCTTGAATCTCTTTGCTTTTATTTAATAAGCAATTTGGAGAAAGAAAAAAATTAATTTTATTTTTAAATGTATGTTTTATATATTTATTTTGTGTGTGTGTGTGTGTGTGTGTGTGTGTGTGTGTGTCTATAGTACATGTGTAGAGATCAGAGGACAGCCTATGGGAGTGATTCCCTCCTACCCTGTGGGCTCCAGGGATTGAATTGAGGTCATCATGATTTTTCAGAAGTGTTTTTACCCATTGAGTCATCTTGACTGCCTGAAAAATTCCCCATTTTAAATGGACCTTGGGCTGCTGCCAAGTCAGCGTTTAGAACACACTATCCATCAGTCTAGGAATGATGGCAAGAATGGGAGGTATTTCTTCTTCCTTTTTTACTCTTTTTTAAATTTTTATTTATTTTTATTTTATATACATTGGTATTCTGCCTGCATGTGTTCTTACTGCAAAGTAATTCCCCTGGAACTGGAGCTGCCATGTGGGTGCTGGGAATTGAACCTGGGTCCTTTGGTTAAGAATAGATAGTTCTCTTAACCACTGAGCCATCTCTCCAGTCCCCTCCTTTTTACTCTTTTTCAGGGGATTTTGATGAATTTACTCAAGATAATAATGACATTATGTTGAAGAACATAGCTGATGACCTTCGGACATGCTTGCCTATAGAAGCTGTGCTTTGCTCGGAACATCTGGCCCTTCAGAAAGTATGTTGAACCAATTCATTTCTTTTTGTCCAATTCAAGAAATCTGTTTTTCCCCAACCCCACACATTGTAGTCTCCTTAATTGTAAATTTGACTTTAAGCAATATTTCATTTACTGTTTCTGTCATGTACCCCTTTCTTTGAGGCTTTAACCTTTGGCTTTCCTGGTACTTTTTACTTAGTGAATGCTTTGCAGAGAATCCTCTTTATCAGCCTATTAAAAAAAATTAAGTGTTAACAGGCTGGCCTTTCCCCTTTATAAACATCTGAGCAGAGGAATTAAATTCTATGTTTCAGGTTTGGGTTGTTGTTGTTGTTGTTGTTGTTGTTGTTTGGCTTTTGGCTTTTGGTTTTTGTTTTGATGGGAGTGTCATTTGTTTGATTATTTGGTGGGTTAATCAGGTTTCAAAATTGAAGTCTCAGCCAACGTAACACCACCCTAGCTGAAAGCCAGAACATTTCAATAGTATGTGGATATTGTGAACTAAATTTAGCAAGTCTTAGACTAATGCTGGTCTTCAGAATGGATCTCAGAAGAGCAAAGTAAGCCAGGCAGTGATGGTGCACACCTTTAATCCCACTATTCAGGAGGCAGAGCCAGGTAGATCTTTAAGTTTGAGGCCAGCCTGGTCTATAGAGCAAACTGGTCTGCAGAGCAAATTCCAGGAAAACCAGGGCTACACAGAGAAACCTTGTCTCAGCGGAATAAAGAAAAGCAAAGTAGAAGATAGTGTTAAAATTGAGATTTCAGAGTACAGTTTGGGGTGTTGTTGGTACTGGATTTGTAATACAGTTGGGGTGCTATTAATGTTTGTATCAACACCATGCTGTAATATAATTTGTTAAATAAGGAAAAGCATTTATTAATAATATAGGCTTTAAAAATACTTTGACAGTTTTCAAAGAATAATAAAAAGCATTGTAGTTCAAGCACGCGGGTTGTTAAGGCAAGATTGTTGGGAGGCAGCTGCATGTTTTTAGCACATTTTATATGTTAAATATATATTTAATGTATAAAACCTTATGTATTTATATATCATATATATAACAGGTTTGTTTGTTTATTGAGTCTGTTTTTCTGTGTAGCCCTAGCTTTGCTGGAACTCTCTCTGTAGACCAGGCTAGCTTTGAACTCAGATCCTTCTGCCTCCTGAGTGCTGTGATTTAAGGCATTTGCCACCACTGTCTGACTTAATTATTTTTGAGACAGTTTCACTATAGCCTTGGCTGGCCTAGAACTTGCTGTGTAGACCAGGCCACCTTCAAAATCTGCCTGTGTCTGCCTCCCAAGTACTGTGATCAAAGCATGTACCACCATACACAGCCTGTTTTGTTTTTTGATACAGGCTATGTAACCCAGGCTGGCCATTGAATTTACTATAGTGCTTAAGCTTGCCTCAAATTCAGACACTCCTGCCTCAGTCTTCCAAATGCTGGTATTACAAATGGAAAGTACCATGTGCACATATATAAACTTGAAGTTTTAATAATATTTGAGTAATTTGAAAGCTTGACTTTGTGAATAAATCTAACTTGCCAAGTATTTTGATGGTAATTGATACATAAGACTCAGAGTTAGATCTTAGCCATGTTTTGTGTTCTTCCAGATGAAAGACAGAATTATCAGTGTCTCAGTTAAAAAAAGGAGGAGGTGGTGCAGTAAACAGGAGTGAACAGCAGCTATGTCTCTCTGGGCCTGCTGTCAGCGGGTCGCAGAGTGGCCACTGCTGTTTTGCCTTATTTAGTAATAAAAGAGGCTTCTTTGAACTCTGTTTCCTTTGATGTGTCTTTCTAGATTCAACAGCAGCCAGAACCCACAGTTCATGTTGATGCATTCCTTTATGATGAAGACTTTATTGATACGTTATGTGAGGAAGGAAAAATGAGCAGAAACTACTGTACAGTGTGCGGCTCACACCGAACAGCACCTTTGGGTACGCATCCAAGTCTGCAGAGCCATTACTTAAGTGGCTTTTATTTTTTTTTCCTGTCTTTAGTGTGTAAATTTGTAATCAGAATATCGAACATTTTGTAGGATAAAAGCTAACCTCAAGCAGAGCCATTACCAAAACTAAAAGAAGGGAAAACACATAGAAATATTTTCTAAGGGCCAGCGAGATGGCTCAGTAAACAAAAGGCTTGCTATCAAACTGATGGCCCGAGTTTGATTCCTGGGACCCACCCTGCAGGAGGAGAGCACCAGCTTCCTCAAGTTCTCTGACTGTCACATGCACATTGAGGCACACACAGCCTGCACTCCCCCTCACACACTGAGTAAATAGGTAGGTAAGTGGTGGATAGGAAGATAGGTGAGATGTAATAGAGTTTTGTTTTTGAAAGTAAAGAAATATCGATGAGGATTAATTTACTCAGTGTCCTACCTAGAAATCTTTTTTCACATCTAGAGATTGTTTATTCAGAGATAGTTCCAATCCAGAGACGAATCAGACAAGACTGAGAGCAGAGGACATGCCTCCTAATTCACATGCTCAAGAGAGACTGATACACAGACCACATGCTCACTTCCCATGAGATAGTTTCCCTGCTTAGCAAGCCAGGAGGTGATAAAATAGACAGGCAACTCTGAGAAATGTTTATTTGGGCTTTGTTTTGCCCAAGTGACGCATCTCTAAAGATGACATTCATAGGATGGAAAAAGATGTGGCTGGGAGCTAGAGGAAAAACTGAACCATGAATAACTGCGACACCATACACCACACGGCTGGTTTGTAAACATTTATACAACTAGGTTTGACAAGATTAGCCTCTGTCTCCCCAAGTTATAAATGATGCTTAGACACCCAGAGCAGCTCAGATAACTAATGAGTCTAAGATGGTTGTTACCATGAGTGACTCTGACAAGTACTCAGGTGACAAGGGGTTTGTCTAGTTTCACAATCCCCCGGAGGTTGTGAGGATGAGGATCCAGGGAGGGGAGACTTCGGTGGCCTAGCCCCGCCCACTTCAGACAAAGGCACATCCCAAATCTCTCCCTGGAGGCTGGTCCACCTGTTCCATTTAGTTTCCGGCGGGGGGTGGGAGGGGGTGGGGGGGGCTGTTGCTGTTGTTGTTTTTTGACCAAGATATCTCCTCTTCCTGACATTACATTATGTAGGACATGATACTGTGAGTCTTTTGAGTTCCCTCCAGGTCAGAGGAAAGCCAGAGTCAGTCAATCATGGAAACTAGGGTGTAAAACTTAGACAGGGATAGAAGTGACCCCAGCTAGCCAGGTGAGGTGGTGCAGGCCTCATCCCAAAACTCTGAGGTAGAAGTAGGCAGATCTCTGTGAGATCTAGGCCAGCCAGAGCTACATAGGGAGACCTTGTTTCAAAATAAAACAAAACAAAAACAAAAAAGCTACAAAGAAACAAAAAGCTTAACTTGATGCTCTTTCTCATCTTTCTCCAGGATTTATTTCTCATTCCTTCTCCCTCCCGGAGTTGAAGTTCATTTATCATCACGTACTCCCTGATCTGTCAGGAAAGGTCTTGGTTGACGTTGGCTCCAGACTTGGCACAGTCCTTTATGGGGTAAAGTGCAGCTTGTGGACATACTCAACATGTGGAAAATACTTTCTCCTGCTAGTGACAGCTTTGCCTGCCACCATCCAAGGTGACAGCTTGGCTTTATTATTAAAGTAACAGGATAAGGTTAAAATAGGATCCATTGGCAGGCTCCTAAACTCTGCTTGATGGTAATAATTGGGTTTGGAATTTCAAAGACGCACCAGCTGTCCAATTTCTTCTCCTAGTTCGTCCCACAACACAAATGACAGATAAAAACGAATAGACCATGTGGCTGACTCTCTCCTTTCCCTTCCCCACTTACTACCCCCTCCCCCTTTTTTGTTTGTTTTGTTTTGGAGTGGGGAAGGGGTGTGTTTTTAATATGGCCCAGCTGGCCTCAAAATCGCTATGTAGATGAAGATAACCCTGAACCGCTTATCCTCCTGCCTCAGCCCACAAAGCACTGTGATTGAGGATGTCTCCATGCCTGGCTTCTTTTTCTTTATGCTATATTAAAATAAAACAGTACAGTGCATTTTAATAAGAACTCAAAAAACTAAAAACTGTTAGGCCCAAGAAACTTTTGGGTGGCCATAGCGAGTCCTTTACTAGCGCTGGAGATCTGCTTCCCTGTCTTTTAAGTGTGTACACTGGGTGATGGTGACATCCAAAAATACATCATGTCCAATTTTCTGTGTCCCAAAACATGCACATTTCTTTTGTTTCTGAGATCTGACATCAGTGTGGTTCTTGTTATAAATTCAAGTCATGAGTACTTGATGTTCTTAAATCATTTTGTCAAATTCAGATATGGTTTCTGGCTGTCATTAGAACTTGCTAAAAACAAACAAACAAACAAACAAACAAACAAACTACCCTGGAGGACATAGCAGTAGGGACTCCTGCCCAGAGCAGGTGCTATCAGGTTTCAGAATTGCTTCCTGCTTTAGGCAGAAACTTACTCTTTAATGCTTGGCTTAAACTTTCTATGCATAGATGATGCAGTTTGGTGGCTTTTGTTACTAGTGCTCTATTTAAAGAGTATTGCCAATCTTAGTGTTGTAAGAGAGGAAGACACCATTCTCTGGCATGCCCATGAGCATATACACCTATGTATTCAGAGAGAGAGAGAGAGAGAGAGAGAGAGAGAGAGAGAGAGAAGAAAGAAGAACAAAGAGAGGGAGGGTAAGGAAAGAAAATAAGAGCTATGCAAAAAATGTAATGTCATATAACTGATGTCACAGGTATAGTATTAGTGTTGATAATGTGAATATATTGATTTTTTTCCTACAGTAGATTGCTGAATCTATACTAAATTCCTTAATTTTGACGTATGCACTTTGAAACATGTTAGAAATAAATGTTATAAACATGTGTGCTAAAGCTATAGAATCAAACTTGGTTTTTGCATGTGTTGGTAGGCAGTCATCTGCAGGAGCCAGCCATAGTGGTACATATCTCTAATCTTAGCATCCAGAAGATAAGTCCAAAGCCAACTTGTGCTGCATGAATTCTGTCTCATGCAAACAAACAAACAAACAAACAAACCCTTAAACAGAAGGTTACCTGACAAAATTAGCTGACTTTTTCTTCCAGGTTATCTTTTGTTACTCTGTGACAGAAACATGGCAGTTTCCAGCAGTTCTCCTTGTCCTTGTTAACTGATCGGGCCAGTTGCCTTCTTTCCAAACGGTGTGTGGCTGTCACTGCATTCCTTACAGATTGACTCCTGGACGTAACCTCGCAGAGTTTCTGCAGGCTGACTAGACCCCACAGAGCTTGGGGATGTGCTCATTGTCATCATTTCCAAGCTTCCTGAATGCCTGTTTATCAGGAAACTTTACAAACCAGTCTTTAAAAATATAACTATGTAATAAGGATTAATAACTTCAGTCAAATCCCTGATGGGAGAAGTTCTGAACTCTGTGAGTTTTATAACAGTTTGGTTTTTATAGCTCAGGCAGACATAAGCCTATACTTAGAAGTTGACTGTTTTGTGACAGGCCTTGTCTCCCCATTTCAGGGTTACCTTTACAGCTCAGCAGTGCAGCTCTGTGGGGTAGAGCTGAATGGAGAATTTTGCCAATTGCAGGAAATGATCATAAAGAAATACCAGTTCGATGACAGAATAAAGGTACCTTTACAGTATTTTTTATTTTATGACTCTTACCTAACTGCTTCTGTATTCTCACAGTTCTGTTGCTGTGTGGGGGTGCTCTGAGTTGACTGGCTCTCTTACTAGAGAGTTTCCTCTGTTCTCTTCCTGTCAGACAGTTTGGGTAACGGAACTGTAACTCCGAGGCTGGCTGCCAGTGTATTTTATTAAACTGGAAACTGAAGGGCTTGCCCCACTCGTGGTTGCTTACCTTGTAAACTAGGAGCCACTATAAATGTCACAGGACAGTGGCCATTAGGGAAAGATGCTTCTCTTAGGCTAGAACACCGTTCCCCTTTATCCTGTAAAAGAAAAGTAACAAGATAAAAGATTTGGGCGGTTTGGTTTTTTGGAGGGTTCTGTTTGTCTAATGCAATGATCCTTGAAATTTCACTAAGATCCTTCTATATTTCTCATGGCAATGCAAAATATTAACAATCTCTGATGTTAAGGACAGCATAACATTGGAAAAACTCAGTGAGTTAAAGATCAAGGGGCTGGAGAGATGCTCAGCAGGTAAGAGGGTCTGCTGCTCTTATAGATGACCCAGGTAGGGTTCCCAGAGCCCACATCCAGTGTTCACAATTGCTTGTAAGATCAGCTGCTCCTGATCTGATCCAGCATGCTCTTCTGATCCCCACAGGCACCTGCACACACATGGTGTGCAAACAAACAAGTAGACACACAGACATGTATGTAAATAACAATAAAAGAAATTTTTTAAAAGTTGAAGGATGAAAACTTTATCTTTCTGACAAAGGTTATTTTATATTCCCACCCTGTTTCTTTTCCCTACCCTCATTTTAGAAATGTAGAAATAAGCCGGGCAGTGGTGGCACATGCCTTTAATCCCAGCACTTGAGAGGCAGAGGCAGGTGGATTTCTGAGTTTGAGGCCAGCCTGGTCTACAGAGTGAATTCCAGGACCCAGGGTGACACAGAGACCCTGTCTCAAAAAAAAAAAAAAAAGAAAAGAAAAGAAGAGAGAGAGAGAGAGAGAGAGGTAGAGATAAGTGATCAGCATAAATACATTATCTGGTAATAAGTTTATAGGTGGGGGTAAAGCTGGAGGTAGGGGGTACTTTTCTGCCGTGCACAACATACTAGATTCAGGCCCTAGAACTGCAAACAAAATTCCTGAGTTTTCTTTTCTTTAGCTGGCATAGAACTCACTGTGTGCACCAGACTGGCCTCAAACTGCTCTTATGTAATAATCACGTAGTTAACAGGAATTTCTATTAAGTTGAAGACTGAGATTTAAGAATTAAGAACTGTGTGGGAGCTGGAGAGCTAGCTCAGCAGTTAGGAGCATTGCAGAGGACTCGGGTTCCATCCCCAGCAGACACACGCCAACAGCTGTCTGTGACTCCACCTCAGAAGCAGAGGCAAGTGGGTGTCTCTGAGTTCAAGGCCAGCCTGGACTAAAGAGCAAGTTCTAGGACAACCAGGGTTATACAGAGAAACTGTCTCAAAAAACAAAAGCAAAAATTAAGACCTCTGAAGAATCATACTTAATAAAGAATAATAATAAAGTGCTTGCTTCTGTTTTTTAATATGATAAAGGTATATAAAATGTTTATATTTTATGAATTCTTTTATTACTTTTCAAAATAAATTATTTCAGTACACACCATGTGATTTTTTTCTGACATGTAACTTCATGGCTACCTTCAGTAACTTTTTGGTGAGAAACTTGGTTGTTTTTTTTTTTTTTTTTTTTTCTTTTCTCCAGTGTGGCCTCAAGCTCAGGGCCTTTTTATACCACCCTGTGGCTACACTCCCCTACCCCGAAGTTGTAGATAAATACTGGATTGAAGACTCTTAAAATCAACAAAAACTGTTTCTGTAATTTTTTGTTTTGTTTTGTTTTTTTGTTTGTTTGTTTATTTTGAGATAGGGTTTCTCTGTATAGCCCTGGCTGTCCTAGAGCTCACTTTGTAGACCAGGCTGGCCTCGAACTCAGAAATCCGCCTGCCTCTGCTTCCCGAGTGTCTGTGTATATATATATATATATATATATATATATATATATATATATATATATATATATTTTTTTTTTAATAGTATATGTTGAAACCTATCTTCCCTTCCAGGCGAATTCTTTGCTCTTGTTTGCTTTTTTTTTTTCTTTTCAATTTCGTGTGTGTGTGTGTGTGTGTGTGTGTGTTGCCTTTGTTGTGTGTGTTGCCTCTGTGTGTGTTGCCTCTGTGTGTGTATGTTTCCTGTGTGTGTGTTTCCTGTGTGTGTATATGTTGCCTGTGTGTGTGTTGCCTCTGTGTGTGTGTGTGTGTGTGTGTGTGTGTGTGTGTGTGTGTGTGTTTTGCCTGTGTGTTTGCTCTGCTGTCCTGACCTACAGTCTGCTGTCTCCTCCAGGCTGGCACTGAGCTTTCCCTCTTCCTATCCTTGCTCACTGCTCGATCCTCTGATAGCACTGGGGAGTTAGGACAGTTGTTTTGGGGTGTTTGTCACATTACTCCAGTGTCACACATTTGGGCACAGATACTGTATCTCTTTTAGCCTGGTTTGTCTCTCTCCACAATATCTTGCGTAGAAGAGGTACCCACTACATTTTGCTTAAGTGTGATTGTTTTATGGCTTCTGTACTGCCATCAGTCCAGAGGCCGCCCTGGAACCTGAGACTTGTGTTGGCTGCCTTGATTAAGTGAGCCTGCAGGTTCTTCTTCCCCAGTCTGTGTAGTAGAAGTACAGGAAGAAAAAATGTGAAGACAGATGGAAAAGAAAAAGGGAGAACGAAGATAAAACTACTGACTCATTTACATATCTGTTGCATAGCTAGGCTGCATGTTTATAATGTCTGCAATTATTAACTGGGTTATTAGTGACAAGAGCTGGACTTATCCTCTGAGCTGTCTCTCTGGCCCAGCTGCCTTTCTTTTTATTGATGATTATGTCAAAACTGTCTTTAAAGGTTCTAGGCCAAGTGAATTTTTTTTAATGTAAAATGTTTATTATTTAAAAGAAAGAATGTTTCTTAAAACCAGACCATACAACACCTTGCATATTACATATTTATAGTGCTTGAGTTTTTATTTGAAAATAACTCATAAACATAAGTTTTCAAAGTAAAATCTATTTTTTTACTCCTGATCAAATAAGTGTATTTTCTTGTTACTGTCCCTGTGGTCTTCGAAGCCTTAATTATGGTTATGTCATGCTTTTGAGTTCTGTAGGTTTTTTTTTTTTAAGATTTATTTATTTTATTATTTTATGTGTGTGTTTTGTCTGCTCATATGTCTGCACCATATGTGGTGCCTAGAGACCACAGAAATCGGAGGAGGGCATTGGTTCCCCTGAGACTGGAGTTACAGAAGGTCGTAAGCTGCCCTGTGGGTGCTGGTAATGGAACCTGTGTCCTCTGCAAGACCCCAGTGCTCTTAAATGCTGAGTCAGCTCTTCAGCCCTATGTAGGGTTAAATCAGTTGTTTTGCTTACTTTTTTGGCAGGTAATAACATTCAGGTGAGTGTTAGAATCAAGTTAGCATAGGACATATTAATATTTGACAGATTTGACAGTTTATAATTTACTCTAATGGTTTTTGAGAGGTGTGGGTGTCTTTGAAGATTATTTTATTTTATGTGTTTTGAGTGTTTTGCCTGCCATGGATGTCTGTGTATCACATGTGTGCCTGGTGCCAGCTGGGTTAAGAAGAGGGCATTGGATCCCCTGGAACTGGAGCTATAGACAGCTGTTAGCTGCCATGTGGGTACTGGGAACCAAACCCCATTTCTCTGTAAGAGCAGAAAATGCTCTTAACTGTTGAGCCATAATTTTTATATTCTATCATCAGGACTGATAACCACTATAACAAAAGAAACTAACTCCCCAAGAGTACAAATCTAGTTGGACAGAGCCATAATTGAAACCTGGATCTTTTGACTCTTAAACCTAACAATGTAATTATAATGGAAAAATCTCTAAACTCTATTAAAAATTAATAATCAGCAAGTGGGGGACACAATTATAACAACAACAAAAAAGAATTCCATTCAAAGCAAATCTTTGCAAGCTTCTGGGTTTTACTGGATATCTAGTATCTCTCTGTGGTCCTCACAGCATCACTGCGCCAGCGGGCATCTCCTGTGTGGCTGCATGCTCGCTCCGCTCTTCTTGTCATCTTACATAAACTCGTTCTTTAGGTGCTTCATGCAGACATCTGTACCCAGAGTTCCCTTCTGCAAACTGCTGATGTCATTGTAATGAATAATGTCTTCGAATATTTTCTTACTGAGGCTCAACAAGCCAGGTAGGTTATTTACTGAAGCAAGAAAACTATTATTAAAACATCCAGAGCAGGACGTGGTGGCACACGCCTTTAATCCCAGCACTCGGGAGGCAGAGGCAGGCGGATTTCTGAGTTCGAGGTCAGCCTGGTCTACAAAGTAGTTCCAGGACAGCCAGGGCTATACAGAGAAACTCTGACTCAAAAAACCAAAATAAAATAAAATAAAATAAAATAAAATAAAATAAAATAAAATATATCCAGCAAGGTATGAAAAGAGATTGTTATAAGGTAGAGATGTTTACATACTAATTTTAAAATGACAAACTCAATTTGGTTTTTTGTTGTTTTTGTTTGTTTGAGACAGGGTTTCTCTGTGTAGCCCTGGCTGTCCTTGAACTCACTCTGTAGACCAGGCTGGCCTCGAACTTAAGACATCTGCCTGTCACCACCATCCAGTGCTCAACTTGGTTTTATTAATATTTTTATTTTTTCTTTGGCATTTTTGTACATGATATCAACTTATTTTAATAAGAAAGCAGATTAAATGCAAATTTTTGACAATTGATTTTGTAAAATGTATTTAATTTTCTAAGTTTACATTTATTTGTGCTTGTCAGAGTGGGTGTGTAGAAGTCAAAAGAAATTTGCAAGAGTCACTTCTCTTTACCATATGTGTTCTGGATATCAAACTCGGGTCATCGGGCTTTATGTAAAGCATAAAGCACCCTCTGAGCCATCTCAGCGGGCCTTGTAATATGTGATTTTTGATGGATGTAAAATGGTCGTATGACTCCCACGCCCACTTAGGATACAGTTAAATAGCCACCCCCAGGGGCTCGGTACTGTTCTGTGCTGTGGTTGTGCTAATCTGTTGTCGTAGTTTCTTCTCCTGGTGCTGTGGTAAAGCCTGACAAGCAAGGTAAGGGAGAAAGGCTATTTGGGTGCTCAGTGCCTTCCGCCTGATGATGGGGAGTAGATCACACTCAGGAATGGGAAGTATCGAGTAAATGCATGCTAATTAGCCCAGCTCTCTTCAGTTAATACGATCAAAGTAACACCCTAACAGCTAGCCTAGAGTCCCTCTTATCAGCTGATTTAGATTTTGTCAAATTGACAGATAACACTAGCCATCACACCGATACACCAATCATAAAATAGTATGGATTAACCACGGTTTAATAGAGAGGATGTGAATATTAACCTTCAAAATTAGGTAATTCTGTGTTTGCTTTTTTGTTGTCGTTGTTGTTCTTTATTCTTTCTTCTTGGCTTGAGCCCACAGCCTGGTACATGCTAGGCAGGTGCTCTATCTCTAAGCTACATCCTCTAGCAGTGTCCCTGAGGAAGGAACCTCTAACAGGTTCCTGGAGTTATCTCACTCCCCAGCTGGTGGGGAAGGTAGCAACTGTCTGGTCACTTCTCTATGCAGCCCACACTGGCCTTGAACTTCAAGTCCTCTGGCCTCTGCCTCCTGATGCTGACAGGACAGGCATTTATCACCTCATCAGCAGCTTTTTTACTCTTAAACTTAGTTGCAGATAAGAAAAACATTATATAATTGTTGACGAGTATAACATTACTGGTATACTAATAAGGCACTGAGAGAAAATAATGTTAAACACTTTGGAGATTTATAGATTTCAAATACTGAAAAATGTTGAAAGCTGTTGGTGAACTTTGGGGGCGGAGTGGGATCTATATTTAGATGGGTGTGGTAGTGCACGCCTTTATTCCCAGCCTTGGGCACTAGGATCCAAGAGGCAAGCAGATCTCTGAGTTCCAGACCAGTCAGGGCTCCATTGTGAGACCCTGTCTCTAAACAAAAATAAAACCAGCTTTTTTTATATATTCATTCATAGAGACTACATGAGTTACTGAACAAGTAGTAGCTATATGATGTTATTTAATTACTTCTCTTTATGGTCTCAGCCACGTCAAGGATGCCACACCTTAGGCTCCTGAGAATGACTAGGCTTTCCTCTGCCCCTATGCAGATATTTACAGTGTATGTAGAAAATGACTACCATGGCTTTCTACCCCTGGATGTTCACAGCCTGAAGACTGCTCCCCTACAGAGGCTGCCCCTAATGAGATTGGATAAACCTGTCTTCTTGTCAGCTGTATGTAGTAATCTACCTTTTTGTTCAGCTGCATGCAGTAACCTTTTCAACTGTATATAATAAACACGCTGGGCTTCCAGGGTGATGCACCTTCTCCATCAGAAAGGAGAGCAGAGCCCACCCAACTCAAGTGTTTCTGATTGCCCCTAGGTCAGGGTTCCAGGACCCAGAATTTCTGCATTAGTCTGTGGCAGTGAATTCAGCTAAATAGCTAGTTCAGGACATCCTGAGCTCTGTGAGACGTGTCTCAGATAAATGAAAAGATCATGCTAATATAGTTTTTCTTTTTTTTTTTTTTTTATTAAATGGACCTGTAAAGTACATCATTTTTAGGAACCATATTAAAAAAAGATAGCTCTAGTTGGAACAGTGCTAAGTGATTATCATTCGCATCCTGAAAAAAAAAAAAAAACAAATGTTGCATTATTTTGTAAATAAGTTCTAAACTTATGATACCTACTAGCTATACCCTCAACCAAAAATAAGTACAACTGATACTGCTACCCTCCCACCTCCCCAGTCACACTGCAGAGACTGTTCCCACTGGTGAGGAACCAAGATCTATGCAGGGTAGTCTGGTGCATATCAACCCTGGGAGTTAAACAGAACTGGGCAAACACACCTCACTGACATGCACTGGCGGGTCATTTCATTATCCTATAGAACTGGCTAATCCCACCAAACTTTGCATATGCTCTTTAATATTGATATTCCATCTCTAAAATACTCCAGCCAGCCAGAGGAGGTATGATTTAACTCTTGACATGAATTTAAAAGATCTAATCTACATACCACACACATCTATGCAATTATTTTTTGTTTCTGGCTTCTGTGCCCCTGGTTTTCCCAGACTCCTCATCTTCCTCGGCCCCTAGCAATCCCAGCCTAGTGCCAATCTGAAGGACTGATTCTCATGTGCTCTGTGGAGAAAGCACAAGGCTTTGATGCTGATCCTGCTTGACTTGTGTGATTCTGAAAACTTGAGTTCTCTTATTCAGAACCTTTACAGTAACCCACACACACCCCCATCTTGTTAATATCAGTCCTTTGACCTTGTAACTTTACCAACGCCCCTCAGGAACTGGAACATTTGCCAGTTTCTACTGGGTTGCTGTAGTTCTATTTCCTGTGGGTAAACATTTTGCCTATCTAGATTGCTAGATACTGACTGTATTTTCTTTTGTCATCCTTATTTAAAAAAAAAATCCAGTGTCTGATAAAAGCTAACATGTCAGGTTTTTATTTTGTTCTTTATAGTGAAGTTTTGAGTTCTCAGCAAAACTTTAAAAAAGATAAAGATTTCCTGTACACTCTGCCCCACGTACCTGCAGAGCCTGTGCCGTTATCATTCCTCCCACCAGAACAGCATGCTTCTTATGATGGGTCTCGGGTACTGCATAGTCACCAGAAGTCTCTAGTTTACAGTAGTGTTCACTCTTGGTGCTGCGTAGCCCGTGTGTGTGTGTGTGTGTGTGTGTGTGTGTGTGTGTGTGTGTGTGTGTGTGTGTACATGCACCCAGCCTTAAAACATGGACAGTAGTTTCACTGCTCACTGCCCTAAAAATCCCCTGCTCAGCTCTTGGTCCTGTTCTCTCGCCTCACCCTTGGCAACCACTGATCTTTTTACCAACCCATAGTTTTACTTTTCCAGCATGTGATAGTTAGAATCAGACAATCCAGAACCCTTCCAGGTTAGGTTCCCTCTCTAGCAACAGACATGAGGGTCTTTGTGTCTTCATGACTTGAGCACATTTCCTTTTAGAGCTGAAAATATGCAGTTGTCTAGATATGCCACAATTTACCCATTCCCAAGTTTGTAAATTATGAATAAAACGATAATAAATAATTATGTACAGATCTTTTTTGCAAATACATGTTTTTAACTCCTTTGTGTAAATAGCAGTGTACAGTTGCTGGGTTGTATGTTAAAGGCCACATCCCGGATCTTGTTGGGTGAGCTGTTGCTTTGTTCAGATGGAGTCTAATTCTAGAGCCAAGGATGGTGCCCTGAAGCTCACCGTGTACCCAAGGCTGGCCTGTAACTCCAGAGGAGCCTCCTGCCTCAGTTTCCTCAGTGCTGGGATCCAGGTGTGAACGACCAGACTTGCCTGGGGCTATGACTTAGACCTAGAACAGATTGCTGAACAGGCTTGTGCCTTTCCTCCCCATCATGAGAGAGAAAGAGGAGACATTGAACAAGAGAGCTATCTCTATTCTGATTAATATGCAAATAATATGCAATATTATCTTACTCTTATTTTATTATATCAATTTTTGATGTTTTCTAGTGCCTGGAACTACATCATCCATAATGTAAGAAAGCAAGGATCACTATTAGTGACAGTACCAAGTCTCCAAGATTCTCTCATGGGTCTAGAGGTATGTAACTACATTTCCTGCGGTTGGTTGGTTGGTTGGACGGTTGATTTGGGTGGTGGCAGGAATTAAACCTATGGCTCTTGAGCTGGGTGTGGTAGCACAGGCCTTTAAATCCAGCACCCAGGAGGGAGAGGCAGTAGATCTCAGAGTTTGAAGCTGGCCTGGCCTATAGAGAGAGTACCAGGATAGCCAAGGTTACACAGAAAAAAATACAATTAAAAAAAAAAAAACAGGGCTGGTGAGATGGCTCAGCGAGTTAGAGCACCCGACCGCTCTTCTGAAGGTGATGAGTTCAAATCCCAGCAACCACATGGTGGCTTACAACCACCCGTAACAAGATCTGACGCCCTCCTCTGGTGCGTCTGAAGTCAGCTACAGCGTACTTATGAAGAATAATAAGAAATGAATCCTTGGACTGGAGAGACCAACCNTAATGTAACAAATACAATGAATTGTTAAAGACTTGCATTGGTTAGACGTGTTGGTGCAGTCTCGGGCTCCTGCGTGGGAAGCCGAGGCGTGCCAAGTGAGAACCTCAAACTAAAGGCTGTGGAAGAGAGCTTAGACGGAAGAAAACAACCTCAGCCAGCACAGTGGTTCAGCAGGGAAAAAGTTGTCTGTTGTTCAGGCCTGGCAACCCCTAGGTTCTCCAGATGGGGAGAGTTGGCTGGAGAGCAGTCCACATTATGTCTGTGATAAGTGCTGAATTGTTAATAAAACAATGACTTTAAACAGAGATATACATTAATGGCTCCAGAGTTTTGTGGAGGTGCAAGTGTATGGTGTGAAGGGGACAGTCTCATGCAAGTGATGGAGGGAAATTGTTCCTTTCCAGTTTTTGTTTTCGTCTTTAATGATAATATAATCCTCATGGTAACCATTACACTATTTACATTAAAATCATTACTCTAGGGCTGGTGAGATGGCTCAGCGGGTAAGAGCACCCGACTGCTCTTCCGAAGGTGATAAGTTCAAATCCCAGCATCCACATGGTGGCTCACAACCATCTGTAACGAGATCTGGCGCCCTCTTCTGGAGTGTCTGAAGACAGCTACAATGTACTTACATATAATAAATAAAAAATAAATCTTAAAAAAAAAAAAATCATTACTCTAGGGGCTAGAGAGATGGCTCAGCAGTTAGAGCACTAGTTGCCCTTGCAGGTGACCTGAGTTGAGTTCCCAGCACCCACATGGTGGCTCACAACCATTTAAAACTGCAGTTCCAGGAAAATTTGTCTTCTGAATTCCATGGGCACCAGGCACCCATTGGTGGTTCACAGTCCATATGCAAGCAAAATACTCATAGACATAAATAAATAAGCATTTTATTTGTAAAAAATTGTGAAAAAAATGTCAAGTTCCAAAATCAGAGTAAAACAAAAGTTATTCATATAGTACTATGTAAACTTAGTCCTGTTTACCATATTAAAATACTGTGGTGTGGGGGCTGGAGAGATGGTTCAGCCATTTTATCGTTTGTGTTTGGGTTTTGTTTGTTTGTTTGTTTTTTGAGACAGGGTTTCTCTGTATAGCCCTGGCTGTCGGTTCAGCCATTTTAAAGCACATTTAGTTCCCAGCACCTATATGGCAGTTCACAGCTATCTATAACTCCAGTTCCAGGGAAGCTGACTTCCTCTTGTGGCTTTCTTGGGGACCAGGCATGGACATAGTACACGTATATGCATGAAGACAATATTTATAAATATAAAATAAAATAAATCGGTCTTTAGAGAAATCTGTCATGTGACTTACTTAGATTACTATTGTGACATTCCAAGCAACAGGATTTTTCTGAGGTTTTCATGTTTATGCTTTCCCCACAGATGAATGTGCAGCTCTCCTCCTGGGTGGAAGAGATACCTCTGAACTTCGATGTGTACTCAGAAAGGGACATTGACCAAGACGCTCTTCAACAAATTCATTTATATAAGGTTCTCTAGCACCAAAGCAACCTAGTGATACCTTAATCCATAAGCTTTGTATATCCCTTTCAATCATGACTGTGTGCCAGTAACGAGTTCTGTGTGACTATGCATATACAGTAGTCGTATGTGGATATAAATAAACTGTATGATAAGATAACTAAAATCTATACCTGAAATGTTTTGCTTGCCCTTTTATTTTGTTACAAACACAAGCTTATCTGTGTTTAATTTACACGCCACATTCAAACATCACCTCTCGGAAGCCAGACAGCGGCTTCTTTGGTGCAAGGAGGGCGGAAACAGAAGGTCTCACTGTATCTGATTTATTATGTCTCTGAAGAGCCATGCCAGGATAGGGCTAATTTATTTTTTATTTTTAAAGGTTTCAAGGAAAAAGTGGAACTAGACAGATCCCCGAAATAATATGTAGACACTTTGGGTAAAGCAGCTTTAAGTTAAACCACCAGAAGTTCTTTGCCTTTCCTGTACTTCTCCTTAGTTCTCATGGTAGTCACAACTGGAAGGATTGTCTTCAGCGGACTCAGTGATCTCTGGGTAGCTCCTGTAGACCTTGGGATCAGCTTGGGTGAAGCGAGCATGCAGCCTTCCTGAGGGAGGCCTACAGTGAGCGAGTTGTATGCTGTGGTCCTCCACAAGCTATAGCAGGGTTTGAGGTCAGGTTACAAAGCAAGGAGGATGCAGTTTCCTGATGCAGCATAATTTTCCAAAATAGTTCTACACTGTAAGTGAAAAAGTACTGGGATAGCAAATTCCAGGATTCCTGAAACATTGTTACACATTGTATATAACAGGGTTGCACAATGAGACCTTGTCTCAAAACAAAAAAACAAAAAAACTACAGCAACAACAACAAAAAAAAAACATGCCAAGCAGTGGTGGAATACATCTTTAATCCCAGCATTTGGGTGGCAGAGGCAGGAGGACCTCTGTGAGTTCAAGGCCAGTCTGGTCTACAAAGTAAGTTATAGGTCAACTAGGACTGTCTTCAAAAACAAATAAAAACATAAAAATAAGTTTTAAAAAAAAGTACAAATCCTAACTATTAGAATTTGTTGGATTTTATAGCCTTTACTAGAGAGGCTCTTAACACCTAGTTCACCTTGATCTATGGCACTGTGTATAGAGCATGGCCTTGCACACTAGATCCTCCTGCCTCCAAAGTGCTAGGGCTGGAGGCATGTGGCCAGACATTCAGCTATAACTATTATAACTTCTCTTTTTGGTTTTGGTTTTGGTTTTGTTTGCTTGTTTCAGTGGTGGTGGTGTTGGTTGTTTGATTTTTTTTTTTTCTTGTTTTGTTTTGACACAAGGTTTCTCTAGATAACCTGTCCTGCTGTCCTCGAACTCTCTATTTAGACCAGATTAGCCTCAAACTCACAGAAATCCTCCTGCCTCTGCCTCCCTAGTGCTGGGATAAAGATGTGTGCCACAATGCCCAGCTCTATTATAACTTCAAAAAGTCATTGTGCTCATTTATTTTATTAAAAATATTTTTCATACAATATATTCTGATTATGGTTTCCCTCCCCCCCAACTCCTCCCAGATCTCCCCCAACTCCTCTTCCATCAAATTCTATATCCCTTTTATCTCTCGTTTAGAAAATATAAGCTTCTAAAAAAATATTAATAATAAGATAAAACAAAAACAAACAAACAGAAGTAGGGAAAAACAACAAAGAAAGAAAGAGACCCAAAGAAAGAGCACAAGAAACACATACAGATATGGGAACATTCGTGTCCTCACACACAGAAGTCTTATAAAAACACAAAGCTAGATATATACGCAAAAGCCCTGACGGAGAACTAAGAGACAAAGAACCTCCAAAACCGCTGCTGAGAACATTGTGTATTAACCATCTACTCCTGGATGTGGGGCCTGCCCTTAAGAATGGTTCATAGACACACTGAGACCCTGGCTGTGTTCAGAAGACCTTGTTCCTTGGTGTCCTCCAGCCTCTGGCTCCTCCATTCCCTCTGCCCCCTCCTATGTAGAGTTCCTAGGTCCCTGAGGAGGTAGATTGATGGAGACATCTCATTTAGGACTAAGTGTGCCAAGGCCTCTCATTGTCTACACACTGTCCAGCTGTGGGCTCTGTATTTGCTCCTGTCTACTGGAGGAAGCTCTTTTTTTTGTTTGTTTGTTTGTTTGTTTGTTTGTTTGTTTGTTTGAGACAGGGTTTCTCTGGATAGACCTGGCTGTCCTGGAACTCACTTTGTAGATCAGGCTGGCCTCGAACTCAGAAATCCGCCTGCCTCTGCCTCCCGAGTGCTGGGATTAAAGGCGTGCACCACCACGCGGAGGAAGCTTTCCTGGTGATGGCTGAGCAAGGCACAGATCTGAATATAGCAGGATGTCATTAAGAGTCATTTTATTGGCTATGTTCTCATCCTGTCGGTCTCAACCCATTTGGGGGCTGAATGACCCTGTCACAGGGGTTATCTAAGTCCATCAGTATTAGAAAACATAGATGTTTACATTATGATTCATAACAGTAACAAAATTATAGTTATGAAGTAGCAACAAAAGTAATTTCATGGTTGGGGGTCATCACAACATGAGGTCACTTGACTGTATTAAGAGGTCACAGCATTTGGAAGGTTGAGGACCACAGCTTTAACAGAACAGTAGTATGTGGGTTCACCCTGTATTCCTGGCCTATCTAGTCCTAGGTTCTTGACAACTGAAGAAATGTTCAAGATGAGTTCCATCTCTTGAAATGGTCCTGAAATCCAATCAGAAATTTGGTGTGGTGGTTTGAATAGGTTTGGCCCCCATAGACTCATGTGTTTGAATGCTTCATAAGGAGTGATACCATAGGGAGGTGTGGCCTTGTTGCAGCATGTGTATTATTACTCTAGGGGTGGGATTTGAGGTCCCCTATGCTCAAGCTTTGCCCAGTGTGGCTCTATCCACAGATCAAGATGTAGAACTCTCGACTTCTTCAGCACCACGTCTGCCTGCACACTGCCAGGCTTCCTGCCATGATGATAATGTACTGAACCTCTGAACCTAAAACCAGCCCCAATTAAATGTTTTCCTTTATAAGACTTGCCTTGGTCACGATGCCTCTTCACAGCAGTGAAACCCTAACTAAGACAGTTGGTGATTCCCACAAACTTTGTACCACAATTGCAGTAGCATAGCCTGCAGACAGATCACCACTGTAGATGGAAGGTGTACTGGCTAGGTTTGTGTCAACTTGACAGTCGACCTTAATAGTGTCTTTTTCCTCAAAGTCAACCCCTTTACGGAGGTACTCTAGATCGACACTCCGTAAAAGAGTTAATCACTAGTTCCCGGGGAACACCCACCCTGGTAGAGACCCGACCGTCAGAACCCAAGATATTCTCTCGTCCGACTCGTTCGGTTCCGAAGCAAGCCAGTAAGGAACATCCCTCCATGGCCTCTGCATCAGCTCCTGCTTTCTGACCTGCTTGAGTTCCAGTCCTGACTTCCTTTGGTGATGAACAGCGATGTGGAAGTGTAAGCCAAATAAACCCTTTCCTCCCCAACTTGCTTCTTGGTCATGGTGTTTGTGCAGGAATAGAAACCCTGACTAAGACAGAAGGGTTTGTAGCTGGGGTGATGTTTACCTTTCTCTTTGGTGGCATGCAGAGTACTTCCAGTGCCATGAACATTAGACAGTAGGGATGAAGGCTCTAGAGAGGTACCAGACAGACTTCTCCATGTTCAGTGAGTTGGGTAGATGTTGTCTTCAGCAATGGGGACTTACTGTCAGTTTGTGGAGGGCAACCAGTTGCCTTGGCAATAGCCTGGGTGGTCATTGTGCTCTTAGAATGAAACCAGTAGGGTAGATAAAAGCACTTGCCACCAACTGTAAAGACCTAAAGATTCCCATATGATAGGGGAAATCCTACTCCCACATCCACGGATGTATGTACAAATGTGCATGGACACACAGACATACACACCACATTAAGTAAATAGAAGATGAAGTCAGTGCTCCTAGATGACAGCTCTATTGCCTGCCTGTTCCTTCAGTCCACCATTCCTGAAGGCGCTGCAGTACCACTTGGCACCGACTGCAAGGAACAGTCCCATCTCCCTGCTCCAGATAGCTATCCACTTACTGTATTGCCTCAGGTAGAACATATACCAAGTATTAAACTGACTAAAATTCAAGGGTGTTTACATCAGACCCCATGTGACTGCAGTTATAGGTGGTTATGAGCTGCCATGTGGGGCTGAGAATTGAACTCAGGACCTCTGGATGAACAGCCAATGCTCTTAACCGCTGAGACATCTCTCCAGCCATGTAATTGCATTGTAAAGATTTATTTATTTGTGTGTGTGTGTGTGTAGTACTCTCAGAAGCTTCAGGATCCCTTGGAGCTGTGAGCTGCCTAATGTGGGTATTAAGAACTGAAATGGGGTCCTTTAGAAGAGCAGCTTTTAACCACTGAACCATCTCTCCATCACCTATAGCATAATAGAAAGAATGGCTTCCTGATTTACAAATCACCTGTTATAGTAACTGTTCATTCAGATAACAGTTAGTAAATAAGGTGGTATTTATAATTGATAGTCATGTTTATGGTAATGTGGTAAAGGGTTTACCTGATATGGACAAGATCTAGACTCTGTCCTGCCACTGCCATAAAACAAAATATTGGTAACCAATTTAAATGTTGTCTTTCTTTCTTTCTTCCTTTCTTTCTTTCTTTCTTTCTTTCTTTCTTTCTTTCTTTCTTTCTTTCTCTCTCTCTCTCTCTCTCTCTCTCTCTCTCTCTTTCTTTCTTTCTTTCTTTCTTTCTTTCTTTCTTTCTTTCTTCTTTTGGCTTATTAAGACACAGTTTCTCTGTATGGCCCTGGATCTCCTGGGACTCACTGTTTATACCAGGCTGGCCTTGAACTCACAGAGACCCTCTGACTCTCAAATACTGGAAATAAAGGTGTGCACCACAACTGACAGAATAAACTAAGTCTTTTTAAGAACAACAACAAAAATTTTGTTTTCGGGTCTGAGATATATCCCAGTTGGTAGTTGCCCAGCCAGCAAGAAGCCAGGGTTTATCCTCATCATCCTATACATTAGCATGGTGCCACCTGCCTGTAATCCTAGCACTAAGGAAGGAAAGCTGGGGGGACCAGGATTTCAAGGTTGACAAACTAAGGTGGATCTCCAGACTTATGGCAGAAACATAACATCAACTCCTAAAAGCTGTCCTCTGTCCTCTACAGGCATGGTATGGCATGCATATCACACACACACACACACACACACACACACACACACTCCAAATAACTTTTACATTTGTTTTAGATAGAAATGAATAATTAAACTACCCATATATACTAAAACATACCATAGACTAGATAGCTCTTAAAGGAAACATATTCTCCTTTCAGAGAAGAAGCTCTTAGACATGAACTTAATATTTGCCTCTATTTAAACTTACTTAAAAATGTTTAATCACAGAATGATAAGCACACAAATTGAAAGTATATAACCCTACCATCGAGCAATGTACATTAGCAACATTTTGGCCCCTTTTAAAAAATATTTATTTATTTGTTTGTTTGTTTGTTTATTTTATGTATGTATATACACTATTGCTGTCTTCAGACACACCAGAAGAGGGCATCAGACCCCATTACAGATGGTTGTGAGTCACCATGTGGTTGCTGGGAATTAAACTCAGGACCTCTTAATCACTCTTTTTTTTTTTTTTTTTTTTTTCCGAGACAGGGTTTCTCTGTGTAGCCATGGCTGTCCTGGAACTCACTTTGTAGACCAGGCTGGCCTCCAACTCAGAAATCTGCCTGCCTCTGCCTCTTGAGCGCTGGGACTAAAGGCATGCGCCACCATGCCCAGCACCTCTTAACCTCTTTTAACAGTCAGTGTTAATTGCTGAGCCATCTCTCCATTCCCCCCCAGGTCCTTATTTTTTTTATCGAAAGTAATATAATCTCTCTCTCTCTCTCTCTCTCTCTCTCTCTCTCTCTCTCTCTCACACACATATGTGTGTGTGTGTGTGTGTGTGTGTGTGTGTGTGTGAAACATAAAAGCCAGAAAAAAGAATCATGGTGGTGCCCAGTTTTGTCCAGCACTCAGGAGGCACAGGGCAGATGGACCTCGATGAGTCTGAGGTTAGCTTGGTCTACATTGTAAAATCCAGGCCAATCAAGACTACTTAGTGATATCCTGTCTCAAAATTACAAAAGGAAAAAAAAAGGGCATATAAAGTACACTTCCCATACCTCGCACACATAGTAGACACTCAAAAATTTTATTGAAAATAATGAATGAAAACATGCATAAAAGTAGAAATGAATGTTTCCCAAGGAAACTGCGAGGGAAGGTGACCTCTTTTGTTTCTGGAATTACGGTGTGTGCCACACTGTCCCACTGAAGTTTTAAAACTTCCGTTCTCCTTTTGAACTTAGGACATAGAATATGATACAGTCAGAGCCTGGCTCTTGAATTTAGGACATAGAATATGATACGGTCAGAGCCTGGCTCCTGGAGCTGGGGAGCTTGTTCAACAGTTAAGAGCACTGGCTGTTTTTCCAGAGGAACCCAGATCAATTCTCATCTCCCAGTTCCCAGCTCTCTGTAACTGCAGTTCCGAGAACCCACTGCTCACTTCTGGCCTCCACCAGTACCAGTGTAGTACATAGACACACATGCAGGCAAAACACTCATGCTCATAAAATGGAAATGAATGTTTTAAAACAAAAATAAATAGCTTTCAAGGCTTCTAATTCTGTGGTTACAAATATTGTCCGACTAAATGAGGATAAATGCTGACTTGAATGCCTCTAATAAAATACAAAGTAAGTGCTCAATAAATTCTTGCTGATGATTGAGGTATCCCGAAATTTGGGGTGGGTAGGGATCCTTATTTGGTCTTTGTGATGGGTCATACTGTAGAGTCCAAGAAGCTTCAAACTGGACTCCTCCTCTCTAATGCTGCAATTTTGAGTGTGTATCGCCATGCCTGGCCCAGAGTTGCTTTTGGGTTATATATCTCAGCACCACTTTGCTGGTTTGGTGGGGGTAAAGGAAAGCCTGTTTGTTCAGTCGAAAAACAGACAGGAACCACAAATAGTGAACAGCGATTTTAAATCGCAAAGCCATCTTTGTTTTCGTGGAAAGTGCTCTTTCTTCCCTCGGCAGTCTTTCCATTCCTGACCACAAAGTCATAAGGGCATCATTATCAATAACACCATCTCTGCACACGAAAGCTATTCCTTCGCCCAGCCGCCCGCTGAGCTGGCATTCTTTCTTGGTGATCTCCTTCATCGTTCCTACAACAGGCTGTTTCAGCGCGACTCCCGGTGACCCCATTTGCAGTTTTTATGTCTCATGTAATTTCCTCCTTCACAACTTGCAAGAACTTGTTCTTAATGTGTAAAATATGGCAGCATTATAGAATGTCCTGTCTGAGATTAGAATAGCAAAGACTTGACCATCTGTCCGGGCTCATTCTCCTCTGCTTTTGCACGTGCTCAGTTGAGTGGGACCCGGTAGGTTCACAAGGCAAAAAAAAAAAAAAAAAAGCAAAACAAAACAAAGTCAGTAGTGAGCCCGGTGAGTGGTGCCCCCCTGTAATCCCAGCATTCATGAGACTGGGGCAAGAGGACCAGAAAGAAGCTAAAGGCTAGCCCTGACTACATAGTTAATTCAAGGATAACCTGCCTTTAAGATGACTGCAGCACCAGCCAACCTGTGAGCAGCCAACATACAGCCCGAGAGGAGCTCAAATCTAAAAGCTGTGTTGGCGACAAAGGGAAACAATAGTTTATTGCCTTCTTATTTATCTGAGCCAGTCCTTTGGGTGTTACAGTTTCACACGTGTACCACCATGATTAGTTTTACTCGATTTTTTATAAGATTTATTTTTGTATGTACATCTGTATGCTACATGTGTGTAGGTGCCTGTGGAGATCAGAGGCAGTGCTGGCTTCCCCAGAGCTAGATTACAGGTATTTTTGAGCTACATGATATGGGTACTGGGAGTTAACTCCAGTCCTCTGGGATAGAGCAGCAAGTACTCTTATAGCCACTAAAGCATCTGCCAGCTCCAAGTTTTATATAATTTTTGGAATAATTTTTTATACAGAAATCAGCAATTAATACACCCAGCCATAATAGTGCATACATTAATTAACCCTAGCACTCAGGAGGCAGAGGCCAGAGGGCACAGAAGTTCAAGACCAGCCTCAGCTACATAATGAGTTCAAGACCATCCTGGGCCACACCAAAATCATTTCCAAATAAATAAAGAAGGTGGTGAGATGGGTCAGCAGGTGACAGTGGTTGCTGAGCAAGCCTGGTTCAAACACTGGATCCCACAGTGGAAGGATAGAGCACACACTGGATCCCACAGTCGAAGGATAGAGCACACTCCTGACAGTTCCCTCTGACTTCCAAATAGACAGCCCAATTCAAGGGCATTTGAAGTTAGTCTCTCTCTCTCACTCTCTCTCTCTCTCTCTCTCTCTCACTCTCTCTCTCTCTCTCTCTCTCACACACACACACACACTCACTCACACACAGACATATACATACATACAAAAACACACTCACACACAGACACATAAACACACACACACAGACACATAAACACACACACACAGACACATACATACACTCACACATACATCATCATCATTTTAATATTAAAAAAGTAAAACTAAAAAAGAGTAGGTTATTAATACAATCTGTTAGATATAATATATACTAACTTATGTCTAAATAAACTTTTCTCAGTTATGAAAACTGTTTGCCTGGTCTATATTAAACCATGAATTTCATCCTCAGCCCCACCCAAGCAAAGAAAACAAGTGCCTTGTCATGCTCCGTCCCCGCCCATCAGGGAATAAGACACAGGACAACCAGGTTTCTTCTCAGGACGGTTTACTCAGGAAAATGTAAAGTAGCAAAATGGTGGAATGGCCCCAAACCCCACCGCGAGCAGCCAATTTAAACCCTGTCCTGGCCAATCACCAAGCTGCCCCGTGGCTCTCGCTCATACACCAGGTGGTCTCAGGCACAAGATCAAACAACAGCTGACACTGCCTAATGCCAATTAAGAGTTGTTTATGCCAGTACAGCTGAGGCGGTCGGTGCTGTCTTTAAGGAGCAGTTGAATGGCTCCCTACAGTGCCTGTGTGCGGAAAGACTCACTCCTTATCCAACCAGGGTCTTTACGACCCAGAAAAGGCTATCACGCTGGCAAGCGACTGCATCATAATTTTGCTTCTAAGTATGAAATGTCTAAGTAAGAAATGTGGTCACAGCTGGGTGTGGTGGCTCACACCTTTGATCCCAGCACTTGGGAGGCAGAGGCAGGAGGATTTCTGAGTTCGAGGCCAGCCTGGTCTACAAAGTGAGTTCCAGGACAGCCAGGGCTATACAGAGAAATCCTGTCTCAAACAAAACAAAACAAAACAAAAAACCAAAAGAAAAAAAGAAAAAAAAAAGAAATGTGGTCATGTTATCATTTAGAAACAAGAAGTTTTGTTGTTTTTGTTTGTTTGTTTTTAGAAGTTTTAAGTCCCTAATTATTTTTTCCCTACTCTGGAAAAGAATGCACTCCTAGTTTGGTAGTAACTCTGATCAATTCTGGAAACCAAGGACTTTGTAGTAAAAATTATCATTGCTAAAGATTTGATCACACATGTTTATTTAACACAAAGATGCCATTGTGTGGAAACAATGACTTTGATAATTCTCATAATTAGTTGACTTAAAAACATTCTTTGGGGGGGTTGTTTTTTGTTTGTTTTTATTTGCAAGGTTGTTTTGTTTTGTTTTTCAAGACACGGTTTCTCTGTATAGCCCTGGCTGTCCTGGAACTCACTTTGTAGACCAGGCTGGCCTCGAACTCAGAAATCTGCCTGCCTCTGCCTCCCAAGTGCTGGGATTAAAGGTATGTGCTACCACTGCCCAGCAACAAGTACACACGTTTTTTTAAGTAATAAAGTTTATAAAAATTTTTTTAAATGTAAATAAACATATGAAATAATCAAGCCCATAATTTCAGCACTTGGAAGACTTAGGCAGGAGGATCACTGGAGTTTGAGACCAGTCTGGGCTACATAGTAAGTTCTGGGATAACTTGAACAGAGTGAGACTCTGTCTAAGAAAAACAGAATCAATCAACTATTAATCAATAAGTAAACTGAAACAAGTTTTCTTCCTTGTTCTGAATTTTAAAGTTTGATAAAATGTTCAAGCTCTGGGGGCTGGAGAGGTAGACGGGTCAGTGGTGAAAGGCTCTTGGCCCATGCAATGAACCTTGGTTCATTGTACCCATGTGAAGAGCTCACAACAGCCTGAAACTCCACCTCTAGGAGGCCCAAAATTCTGACCTCTGTAGGCATTAACACCTGCACATATAGCAGTCCCTGCCCCCAACAAGCACACACACATGCACAATTGAAAAAAAATTGTTTTTAAGTTCGAGCTTTGAAGAGCTATGGAACATCATCATCATCATCATCATCATCATCATAGCCTTTCTTTCATTTTTAATTACCTAATTAATTAATTAATTAATTAAATGTATTACAGGTGTTTTGTCAGCATGTACAGCTGTGAACCACGTGTATGGTTGCTGTCTGTGGATATCCTATGAGGAGGTCAGGTCCCCTGGAACAGATGGCTGTGAACCACCGTGTGGGTACTCTGGAAGAGCAGCAAGCGCTCATAACCTCTGGACCATCTCTTCAACTTCTGGAGGCTTTTTCTTGCCTCCCATTAAACCTATGGATACATTTCAACTAATCCTGCTAAAATTGTGTAAGTTTCCTTTTTTTACTAATATCAGAGAACTGAAATTCTTCGGAGCTAATCACCCCCTTTAGTTTGGGGCAGTGAAGGATAAAGAAATGAAGTCAAAGAGGCAGCCACCAACTGAGCAGATGGCTCAACAGCTCACAACAGCACTTGCCACCAAGCCTGATAACTTGAGCCCATGGATCCTCAGGACCCACACAGTAGACAGGGGACCCAACTCCTGAAGGTTGTCCTCTGACCTCCACGAGCACATCCTGACACTCATTGTGGACATAAAAGTACAAAATAAGGGATGAGGAGATGGCTCAGTAGGTAAGAGCACTGACTGCTGTTTCAGAGGTTGGATTTCCAGAACTCACATGGCACCTTACAAACTGTAACTCCAGTTCCAGTGGGTAAAACACTCTCTTCTGGCCTCCGAGGGCACCAGGCATGTATGTGATATGCACACATAAAATAATAAAATAAATATAGTAACTGATTTTCACTGGGAGGGGGGGTGTCTCTCTTTGTAGTCCTGACCTACAATTCATTATGCAATATACCAGGCTGGCCTCTGCCTCTCAAGTCCTGGAATTAAAACCAGTATAACTGGCTTTTTTTTTTTTTTTTTTTTTGGTTTTTCGAGACAGTGTTTCTCTGTATAGTCCTGGCTGTCCTGGAACTCACTCTGTAGACCAGGCTGGCCTTGAACTCAGAAATCCGCCTGCCTCTGCCTCCCGAGTGCTGGGATTAAAGGCGTGCGCCACCACGCCCGGCTATGGCTATTTTTTTAAAACCATATTAAACCAACACACACACACACACACACACACACACACACACACACACACATTTTAAGAGAGGCCCACACAATGAAGAAGCAAGTTCACTCCTTCATCTTTATTCATCTTCTGTCGGCCTACACATCTGCCCACAGGCGTTGATGTCCTTCCTCAGACACTTAGTCAGGCGCCAGAGGCCACCTCTGACTCTGCATCTCAAATCCCTTCCCCACTACTCATCTCTGAACTCCAGCAATTACTGTTGTTGTCTAGTGATGTCATCCAGGAAGCCAGTGATGCACTTCAAAGCTGGGACGTAGATTATAAACTTGAAGCTCTGAATGATTTATTTTAGAATGGGGTTGGGGGTGGAGTTTCTAGAACTCTTGCTTATTGCGTTTTATAAAATCAAAGCTTTTTTTGTTTTCTTTAAAAAAATTTTTTTAAGTACATATGATACATGTGTGTATGTGTGTGTCCAGATTTTCAAGTGTTTGGGCACGTGGGAGAGCATGTGTGTGTGCAGGTACACAAGCAGGAGTAGAGAGCAGAGGTTGACTTGAGATATCTTCTCTGATCTCTCTACCTTATATACAGACAAGGTCACTCACTCACTTGAACCTGGAGCTCTCTGACCCAACTAGTCTAGCTAGCCAGCTTGACCTAGGATCACTGCCAGGCAGCCATGATTGCCTGTCATAAGCAGCAGAAAGCCAGACACTGGCATTCACACTGGTTTGGCAAGTGGGATCACCCACTAAACCATCTCTCCAACCCATCAATGCTTTTTTTTTTAATCTCTCAGAGTTCGTTAGCTGTTTTCTGATTCATTCAACATGTATTTATTATATACTTTTATTTTTGCTATCTGAGTCAGACTGCTGAGAGCAGCAGTGTGGTTGTGAACAACACAGACGAGGAAAAAAACTGTGTCCATGATAAAAAACAAAACCAGAATCTAAACAAACCGCATAGCTCTGCAGGCCACTTTCTATACTTGGCAGAAGGGTGCAGGTAGAGAAGCTAGACAGGTAGATTATTAATTCACCAACTATAATTTTGTTTGGCAAATATTTTCAGTGCTACATGACCTATTAAATGTAACTATATATCTTCAAGTGCAGGTGTGCAATGAAGTGAAATAGCCTACTCGGAGTCCCTTTTCTGAGTACACATTAACAGGCCAACCACACAACTAATGATATCCGTGTAGTGTATAATTAGCATATAACTCAGTAAGTAATGCCTTTTTCTCAATGATAGATTACACTGCACTAAAAATACACACTCTTGTGCATTAAAAGAGGTCATAGATGTGATACAGTCATTATACATCCTGTACAGTTCTGCTCTGTGGTACCAGGACTCCTCTAGGCCTTATGTGTATCAGGTAAGCATTCTACCCTCAGTTACACCCCCAGAACTTCCTTTCCTTCTTCCTTTCCTCCCATCCTTCTTTCTTTCATTCTTAAAAAATCCTGTGTCTATAATAAAAGCCGAAACAGAAACAAACAAAAAACCCAAAACAACAACAAAAACCACACAGGTTCTTCAGAGCTCTGAAGCATACAGTCTACTTGAAGAGTGGGAAGAGAAAAGCTTCTTTCTTTCTTTCTTTCTTTCTTTCTTTCTTTCTTTCTTCCTTTCTTTCTTTCTTTCCAATTTTCTTTTTTCCACAACATAATATTTTTATTAATTATTTGGGGTTTCATACAATGTACCTGATTATACCCTCTTCCCATTTCTACCAGGTCCACCCTCCCATTCTAGCACCCAGACCCCCACCCCAATGGATACACCCTTTAATCCCAGCATTCAGGAAGCAAAGGCCAGTGGATCTCTATAAGTTCAAGGTCAGCCTGGTCTAGAAAGTGAGTTCCAGGTGTCTTTTAACCTTAGCCTACAAGTTTTGATATTTCAAGCACATTATAGAGTATCTGTTCTCCGGTAAATGTAGCTCCTGAATATCAAGACTAAGAATTATCATGGATTCATCTGAGGTCCAAATAAAGCTGGGATACTTTACAGACAGAAAATGAAATTTTAAAATGCCCTTTTATAGAAAGAATTATTAAAAGGAAGAAAACAAAGCAAAAAACAGAAAAGCTACCCTGGCTGTTTAGGAGAAACCAAGACTAGGAAAAACCCCACATATTTACAGGACAGGGTTGGCTTCATTAACCATCTACAATTCTCAAAAAAAATTAAGATAACATGTAACCTTAGACACCTGTGACCTTGGATGGCCAATGGGCTGGCAGTGACAGGAGCTACAGCAGTTGGGGGGCTGTGCCTTCCCTTCCAGCAAGTCATGTGTTCATTGAACTGTCACTTAAAAAACCTGGAAATTTCTTTCCCAAATTACAAGTGTCTTCCCCAAATATAGTTACCACAATACTGTGTTTGGCTCCTTTGGTCATCTCGTTAGCAGTTTTCACCAGCTCTAGGACTAGATGAAGAGAGGCAGAGTCAGGTGTTCCAGTCCTCTGGCTCTCCATTCTTACCAAACAGGAAGTTCATGAGCCAACCTCCAGGTTTCAAGAAGCTTAGATCAACCTGTTTGTTCCCTGTCCCATCTGGTCTTAAATTATTTTTTCCAATCTAGGTACAATTTGGATTAAAATATTTGAGCAACTTTTTCTAAAGTTGTTATGTATATCCAAGTGATAAATAGACTCCCTCTGTGACTAATAATAAAAAAGTTAAGGAATTTTTTAGCCTTAAGTGCTTGTAATATAATTATTTAGCCACCCATGGACCAACCCATATTTGTTTGCTCTCCCTAAAGTCCTTGTTAACTGTTCTGATTCACTGACTGTGCAGCTACTATACCCAAAACAAGCAAATATACTGCTGTACGGTGTATCCAAATGCTTCCCTGAAAAGACGCTGCACTGTGCAGGGACGGGGCTGCGAGCTACAGAGTTGTATGTAGTTCTGGTCCTATCAACTGGTTGTATGACTTGGTCACTTTAACCTGCAGTTTTCTCACTTGAAAATGAGGGGTTAAATGATCTGGAGTGCCTCCTGTGTAATTTTTACTATGGGGAATGCCAATCTTTATTATAGATGTTGTAAAGTCACACTTCTTAAGTTACAAAGCAAATACAAGGAGCGAGATATGGCTCAGCATATAAGGGCACTGGCTCTGCTCTCCCAGAGGGTCAGGGACAGACTTCCAGCCGCTAGATGCTGGCTCACAATGGTCTGTATATTATTCCAAGGATCCAACAGCCCTGTCCTAGCCTCTATGGTGCATAGACTTACACACAGGCAAAACAATCAGACACATAAATAAATAATGAAATGGTTTAAAAATACAAAAACCAAATACAGGGCTGGAGAGAGAGGGCTCAGGGGTTCAGAACACAACACTCATGTAGCTGACCACCACCTATACCGGGAGGCTCTCAACCACCTTTAACTCCTAATCCAAGGTGATCCACAGCCTCTGACCTTTGTGGGCATTACACACACACACACATACAGAAACAGACACACAGAGAAACAGACACACATACACAGGCACAGAGAGAGAGAGAGAGAGAGAGACAGACAGACAGACAGACAGACAGACACAGACACAGACACATGCAGAGACATAGAAACAGACACACACAGACACACACACAGACACACACAGAGACAGACACACATACACAGGCACACACACACACACATAGAGACAGAGAGACAGGCACACACACACACACACACAGAGACACAGAGACACACACACACACAGGCACATACACACAGAGAGACACACAGACGCACACACACACATATATAGACATACACACAGACTCATACAGACACACATAGACACACACACAAAGACACATAGACAGACACACAGACACACACACACTCCACACAAATATATGTGCATAATTTTAAAAATTAAAATTAAGCCGGGCGTGGTGGCACACGCCTTTAATCCCAGCACTCGGGAGGCAGAGGCAGGCGGATTTCTGAGTTCGAGGCCAGCCTGGTCTACAAAGTGAGTTCCAGGACAGCCAGGGCTACACAGAGAAACCCTGTCTCGAAAAACCAAAAAAAAAAAAAAAAAAATTAAAATTAAAATTAAAAAATGTAAAGAAATACAGGCCTTATTCTAATTATAAGTCAGGGGATAGAAATGGTACATCTGCCTGGGTTCTCTCTCTCTCTCTCTCTCTCTCTCTCTCTCTCTCTCTCTCTCTTCTCCTTTCTTGACACATTGTAGCCATGTCTGGCCTCCAGCTTACTATGTGGCCAAAGTGGGCCTTGACTGTCCTCCTGCCAAGAGCTAGGACTACAGGAGAGTACCACCACACCCAGGCTTCATGGCCGCAAGTAACAGAAGGGAAAATAGGCCCTAGCTTAGGTAGTAAGGGGAGTCTATAGTCAGGCATGGTTGCTCACACCTGTAATGCCATCACTCAGTAGGCTGAGGCAGGAAGATTCCCACAAATTGGAGACCAGTCTAAGTTACATAGTGTGTTCCGGTCCAGTCTGGGCTACAGTGAGATTCTGTCTCAAAAGAATTTAAAACAGTGCTGGAGCTGCTGACTGGGTCCTGCTAAAGTGGCCCTGATGTTTGCAATCATGTGCTCTGGGTTTCAAGTTCAGGACAGCAAGCTCAAAGATGAGCTGAATTCCCATCTTCTGAAGGAAGGACAGGCCCCTAGAATAAGATTCCAGCTGTTAGAGTAGGTGCTGTTGACACAGCTTGTGCCTTCAAGTATCTTTGTTTGTTTGTTTGTTTGTTTGTTTGTTTGTTTGAGACAGGGTTTCTCTGTATAGCCCTGGCTGTCCTGGAACTCACTTTGTAGACCAGGCTGGCCTCAAACTCAGAAATCCACCTGCCTCTGCCTCCCAAGTTCTGGGATTAAAGGCGTGTGCCACCACGCCCGGCTCGCTTTCAAGTATCTTAATGAAGGACTTGGCAGATGAAGTTGCCTTTGTTGATGTCAGGAAAGACAAACTAAAAGGAGACAAGTTGGGTCTCCAGCACGGTAGCCCCTTCCTTGGGACACAAAAATGTGTCTGGCAAAGATTATACAGTGACTGCAAACTTCAAACTAGCCCTTCCCACGCTGAGGCACATCAGAAAGAAGGAGAGGGACTCCTTAATTTGATCTAACATACATGAACATCTTTAAGTCTGTTATTCCTAATGCTATAAAATGCAGTCCAGATTGCAAGTTGCTGGATTTTTTTATTTAGCTTTTTTTAATTTATTCACTTTACATCCCATTCACTGTGCCCCTGCCAGTCACCCCCCTCCCACAATCCTTCCACCTACCTTTCCCCTTCCCCTTTTCCTCTGAGTGTATGGGGAGCCCCTGGATACCCTGGCATTTCAAATCTAGGCTAGGCCCTTCCTTTCCCACTGAGGCCAGACAAGGCAGCCCAGCTAGAAGAACACATCCCACAGATAGGCAGCAGCTTTTGGGATAGCCCCCATTCCAGTTGTTTGGAACCCACATGAAGACCAAGCTGCACATCTGTTACATATGTGCAGGGAGGCCTAGGTCCAGCCTATATATGTTTTGTGTTTGGTGGTTCAGACTCTGAGAGCTCCAAGGTTCCAGGTTAGTTGACTCTGTTGGTCTTCCTGTGGAGTTCCTATCCCCTTCGGGGCCCACAATCCTTCCTCCTATTCTTCCATAAGAGTCCCCAAGTTCCATCTACTCTTTGGCTGTATCTGTATCTGTCTGAGTTAGCTGATGGGTGGAGACTCTCCAAGGACAACATGCTCCTGTCCACAAACATAACAAAGTATCCTTAATAGTGCTAGAGATTTGTGCTTGCCCATGGGATGGGTCTGAAGCTGGGCCGCTTATTGGTTGGCTATTCCTCCAGTTTCTGCTCCATCCCCCCCCCCATGCCTGCATTTCTTGTTGGCAGGATAAATTTTAGGTTGAAAGTTCTGTGGGTGGGTTTGTAGCTCCAACATCCCACAAAGACACTCAACTATGTTCATAGCAGCTTTATCTGTAATAGCCAGAAGATGGAAATAACCTAGATGTCTCTCAAGTGAAGAATGGATAAAGAAAATGTGGTACATCTACACAATGGAATACGATTCAGCTATTAAAACAATGCCATCATGAATGGATGGTAGATGGATCTTGAGAATATCATCCTGAGTGAGGTAACACAGCCCCAAGAGGACATGCATGGTATGTACTCATAGTGGCTATTATCTATAAAATACAGGTACCATGCTACAAACCAAAAGAAGGTAAACAAGAAGGAAGGCCCAAGGGAGAGTGTTTGAATCTCACTTAGAAAGGGGAATAAAATACTTATAAGAGACATATGGAAGGAGGGAACTGGGATGGAGAGGGGATGGGGAGAGGAATGGGGGGACATGGTTTCAGGATCAGGTGTGGGTAAGGACAGGAGAGATGGTTAAATGGCTGTCTTAGTCAGGGTTTCTATTCCTGCACAAACATCATGACCAAGAAGCAAGTTGGGGAGGAAAGGGTTTATTTGGCTTACACTTCCATATTGCTGTTCATCACCAAGGAAGTCAGGACTGGAACTCAAACAGGTCAGGAAGCAGGAGCTGATGCAGAAGCCATGGAGGGATGTTCCTTACTGGCTTGCTTTCCCTGGCTTGCTCAGCCTGCTCTCTTATAGAACCCAAGACTGCCAGCCCAGAGATGGTCCCACCNTGTGTGTGTGTGTGTGTGTGTGTGTGTGTGTGTGTGTGAGACATTCACACTGTATCTTGGTGTGAATGTGGAGGTCAGAAGACAATTTGTGGAGATCAGTTCTTTCTATCCACTATAGAATTCAACTTAGGCTTGAAGGCAAGAGTTTTTAACCATTAAGTCATTTCCATGGGGGTCCTCTGCTTCCCCTAAGCCCAAGATACCCTAAAAGTTCTTAAATTAATAAACTAGCTGGGTGTGGTGGTACACAACTTTAATTCCAGAACTCAGGAGGCAGGAAGCAGATCTCTGGGAGTTCAAAGCCAGTCTAGTCTACATTGTGAGTTTTTGCTCCTCCAGGGTTACATAGTGAGATCCTGTCTCTAATTAATTGATTGATTGATTGATTGATTAAAAATTAAATTTACAAATCAGAAATGGTTCTCTGTCAGTCCCTAGGGAAGGGCTCCAACTGGCCACACTGGACAGATGTCATACTTATCAACTGTCATTTAAATGTGAGACAACACTGTTGTCATCACATTCCTCAAGAAGGAGGCAAATGAGAATAGGCACAAGCAGTAATTTATACAGTGCTCTGTGCTGTTACCCAGTAGTCATCTGTCTGTC
The DNA here is from genome assembly GCA_902729485.2 of Mus minutoides. Taxonomy (NCBI): domain Eukaryota; kingdom Metazoa; phylum Chordata; class Mammalia; order Rodentia; family Muridae; genus Mus; species Mus minutoides. Next base: position 504,630 of record LR749888.1, read on the forward strand.
TGTTAGTGGCTTAAAATAACAAGCTTATTCTATGCCTTGCAGGTCAACAGATGTTTCTGCTCTAAGTCACCCTCATTCATAGACTCTTACAGAGGTTTCCAGACTACAAGATGTACTTTTCATTGTTGCTTCTTTCTTTTTTAAAATATCATTTTAGCCAGGCAGTGGTGGCACACGCCTTTAATCCCAGCACTTGGGAGGCAGAGGCAGGCAGATTTCTGAGTTCGAGACTAACCTGGTCCACAGAGTGAGTTCCAGGACAGCCAGGGCTACACAGAGAAACCCTGTCTCGAAAAACAAACAAACAAACAAACAAACTAACTAACTAACTAACTAACTAAAATATAATTTTAAAAAATATTGAGTTTGGGGCTAGAGAGATAGCTCCATGGGTAAGAGCACTGGCTGCTCTTCCAGAGGACCACACCCAGCACCCACATGGCAGCTTGTAACTGTCTGTCTCTTTTCTGGCCATGTCAGGTGCTTCACACTTGGTGGTGCACAGACATGCATTCAGGCAGCCATTTCTGCACATTAAAAAAAAAAAAAGAGTGAAAACCCTTACAAAACAGAAGAGTTGATTCTTCACCCCTCACTCCAGGACTTTAGCACTCGCTCCTCAGTGGGTAGGAATATTCTGGGAGACCATGGAGCTTTTAGGAACAAGGATGTAGCTGGCAAGAGTGAGCCACTAGGAGCAGGACTTTGAAGGTGGCTCCAAACTCATGCGATGCCTCCTAGTCAGCCACAGTGTGAGTGACTCTCCTGCTCCAACATCCACAATGTGCTGAACACACTGTGAAACCATGTAAAGTAAGCATTTCCTCCCTAGGTTGTTTCTCTCAGCGTTTTGTCACAGTGACACAAAAGTACCTTACACACACAGTCTTGATGTGGAGCCCTGGGTGGTTTGGGACTCATAAGTCTCCTGCCTCTGATTCCCAAGTACTCATGTTACTGGACTGTGTCAGCAGGTCTAGCTTCCTTAAAAGAGAAAAAAAAAATTACTGTAAGTAAACAAATCAAAATCTAGTGAAGTTGGCACTGAGGAATTCTGATACACTCTGTGGCACACCTCTATAGCTACAGTGACTTAGGGGAATGTGGTACACCTCTATAGTTACAGTAACATAGGGGAATGTGGTACACCTCTATAGTTACAGTGACTTAGGGGAATGTGGTACACCTCTATAGCTACCGTTACTTAGGAAGTTCAAGGCCAGTCTGAACAAAAAAGTGACAAACAAAAAACTAATTCCCATGACAAAAACTACAAGTATATTTACCTAGCAAACTATGATAACGGCCTTTTTTTTTTAACTCCCCAAAGTGGTGAAGTTAAGAATTGTTTTCTTTTTAAATGTACTTCTTAAAATTTTTTTCTTAATTGTGTTCTTCATAAGAAAAATTAAAATAACTAATATCTGGGCAAGATATACTTGTCTGGAGTCATCTTGTTTCATACTAGGCTGAGCTCAGTAAAATAATAAATGATAAACATGAACTGAAATTGCAGGAGTCGTGTACTACAGCAAACTCCGGAGGCAGCATCGTAGGTTGCAGGAACTATTCATTCTCAGTTGTCCCTAAACTACAGTAAAATAACCCAATTCGTGTGCTGATTGGAAAGATTTTTCTTGAATATGCTTAGAATGGTAACTACACAGACCAACTATTCAGTAACTATCAGATTTTTCTTTTCCAGACAGGGTTTCTCTGTGTAGCCCTGGCTATCCTGGTACTCATTCTGTAGACCAGGCTGGCCTCGAACTCTCAGAAATCCACTTGCCTTTGCCTCCCCAGTGCTTGGATTAAAGGTGTGTGCTATCCTCCCTGGCTCAGGTTGCATTTACTTGTGTATGAAATGTGACTCAAGGACTGACACCTGCACTTTCCTCCAGGGCAGCATGACTCAACTTTGCTCTTTGTCTCTGGTCCAGCAAAGCATCTTTTTTTTTGGTATCCTAATTCCTGACACATTTTGGTCCTGACTTGGTGTCAACATTGGCTCTGACACCTCAGTGACAACTTCACCCCTCATCTCTTTTCTGGCCCCTCCTCTACTTCCCCTACTGTAGCAGCTTGGCCCGCCTGGTCCTCTCTACTGTCTTTACTTTTCCCAGGCACAATGTTCCAGACCTCACTCTGTATGGCTCTCACAAAAAAAGTTGTCATCCAAAAGAGGTAAACTTGCTGGGACTGGTGACCTGTACCTGTAATCCCAGCCACTGGAGGGGTTGGGGTAGGAGGATCAGGAGATGCTTTTAAAACACAAATAGCAAGACATGGTCATACACACCTTTAATCCCAGCATTTTCAAGGTAGAGGCCAGGTGGTTCCCAATTCAATGAGTTCCAGCCTGGTCTCCATATGGATGTGTGTGTGTGTGTGTGTGTGTGTGTGTGTGTGTGTAGCCCTTTTTCCCTTCTTCCTTTATGTGGCTTAGGGAAATCTGATTCAAGTCATCAAGCTTGGATGACAAGTACCTTTACCCATCAAGACATCTCAGAATGTTCTTTTTAGAGAAACAGATATGATTTTTAAAATTGCCTAAGAACAAATAGGTCTTTACCCTCTTCCCCAAGTCAGAGAATAGACTAGCTAGCGAGGACACCCATCTGAAGATAAAGCAGTCGCCACCATTCAGTTGATAGCTAGTTATTATAATGGCTTATAGGAAACAATAAATTTCCATGAGGTTAACCTGACCAAAATTAAATCTATAATCTGTCAATATATTGCCACTTACAGTGGTGGCCAGTTACAAATAAAACAAAAGAAATTGTCATTTTGACTACAAAAATACAAATAAACATTGCCACAAAGGGGTGATTTTTTAAAAGATCTATTAGTTGTCATGTGTTTTGCCTGCACATGTGTCTGTGTACCACATGGATACATTGCCCAGGGTGGTGAGCTGTCCTGTGGGTGCTGGGAATCCAACCCACCAGTCTCCTCTGCAAGGCCAGCAGTCCCAGGGAGACCTTCATACAAGCTACAGACCAAACACATTTGTTGAAAAGTTAATACCTACCACTTCACAATATTCTTATCCTATATTTAATGCCTGTGACTTCGAAAGACAAAGGGTTGCTTGCTCTGATCCCAGATCCTGGACTTCTTCCTATAATCACGAATTCTCACTACTGCTTGGGCTATGTTTAAGTATGTAGAAGAGTTATCGTCACAGGTCTTCACTGAAAGCACACATCTTAGGTAATTGTAACTAACTGGCCTGGAGAGACTTTAGGCATAAAAATCTTTTGAGGTTCCTTTCTGCTTTTTGTTTTTCAACAATACTCAACTATGACAGGATACTTAACTACCTGCACATACTGACTGAGGTGGCTTGAGCCATCTTGGAACATACCAACCAGAATTCAGCATTTGTGTAAAGGACAGGATAGGGTATTCAGGTCCCTAACCGGCTGACAAGGACTCCTAACCTCAGAGGCTGAGCTTGTAAACATTTCCGGGTCCTTCCTGTTTCCCCAGCTCACCGCAAGCTTGGTTCCTCTGTGAGGCGTGGGACCTGCCAGAACTCTCCTCGGCCCCAGCCTGCTCCTCCGGCATGGGCGAGAGTCTCTGGGACCAGAAAGGCAGAATTAGAACTTCCTCCAAAGTGTTGCATTGAGTCGGCAAGAGCCATTCAAAATGTTTTCTGCAGAACCCTGCACAGTGCTCTAAGGGGATCTGAATCCCCAGCCCTGCCTGTGGCTAACCTCCAGGGGCAGCTGGCCTCAGAGAGCCCAAGGCGAGGGTGGGGCGGGGTGGGGGGAGTTGGAGGGAGGCTGACTGCAGAGCACAAGCAGCATAGGGCCCAGGAGCAGCTCCCTGCCCTTCCCCGGAGTCCTCTGGCTTATCACAGTGCGGGGCTCATCAAGACTGGAGGCTAGGGGGAGCCCTGAGGACCAGAGCCAGGGGTGCGGGGATGCAAATGGAAAGGATGTCCATAGTGTCTGCTTAAGAGTCTTTGCAACTTTCTTTTAGAATGGTCGAAGTCCCACAGGTTGACTTTGCGAAGAAAATGAAAATGATCTACTGTAAGCTGCCAAAAAAACAAAACAAAACCAATAACCAAACAAAACCAAACTCCAAAAGCTTTAGATTCATATTCTCTCTCTCTCTCTCTCTCTCTCTCTCTCTCTCTCTCTCTCTCTCTCTTTCCCTCCTTCCCTCCCTCCGTCCCTCCCCCCCCCCCACCCCCGGTGTTTTCGAGACAGGGTCTCTCGGTATAGCCCTGGCTGTCCTGGAACTCACTCTGCAGACCAGGCTGGCCTCGAACTCAGAGATCTGCCTGCCTCTGCCTCCCGAGTGCTGGGATTAAAGGCATGTACTACTAGTATCTGGTTTACACATTCACTTTCTAATTATAAAATTCTTAATGTCACAAGGCAGGGGAAGGTCTTGGCACCAGCTGCTCACAAATCCTGTTACTGAAACACAGCACGAATTCCTTTTCTGTTTTCTCTAACATCCCTTTCTGCTTCATTTTAAAACATCAGACGTGACATCAAAAGTATAGCCACCCCACCCCACCCCCAAATCAGACTCTGTAGTGGTAAAGACCTTTAATCTCAGCACTGGAGAGTTCCAAAGCAGGTGGATCTCTATGAATTGGAGGCCAGCCTGGGATAGGAGACCCCTATCTCAAAAACCAAAACCAAGCCGGGCGTGGTGGCGTACGCCTTTAATTCCAGCACTTGGGAGGCAGAGACAGGTGGATTTCTGAGTTCGAGGCCAGCCTGGTCTACAAAGTGAGTTCCAGGACAGCCAGGGCTACTCAGAAAAACCCTGTCTCAAAAAACCAAAACAAACAAAAAAACAAAAAACAAAAACCCTTAGGGCTGGGGCGGGGCGGCTGTTCCTTTTGCATAATGCAAAAAAAAAAAAATCCTGAAACTCTCCAGCAGCAGTCTGTACCCTAGATAACTGTAGCCTTCAAGAAAGCCCCCCCCCCAAAAGAGTAAGGACTACCACAGCTTAGAAGAAAGTATTTGAGACTAATGCCTTTGAAAAAGGATGGGTGTGGTAGCACAGGCCTTTGATCCCCACCCTCTGGGGTGGGGCACTCCACTGAGGCAGATGTATCCTTTTGAGTTTCATACTAGCCTGGTCTACCCTCCAGCTCTCAACTAGCTGGGCTTACATAGTAAGAGCCTGTCTTGAGAGAGTCATACAATACAGATACAAGTGGGAATTAAGAAAGCATGTGTGTGTGTATGTGTGTGTGTACAAATGGATGTTTTTCGATCCTCTTTGTTTCCTTTCTTCAGGATGCTGCTGCACCTTGGTGGGTGGAGATGGAGGTGGAAAAGAACCTGGCAGTCGCACTTCAAATAATCTTCTTCAACTCTTTTTTTTTCCCCTTGTTCCAGTCAACCTCACTCACTCCGCTCAACCCCGCTCGCTCTGGCCGCCCCACCCTCCTCGCTCCAGTCGGCCCAGCTCGCTCCAGCTGTCCCGTTTGGCTCCGCTCGCTTCGGACAGCCCCGCTCGCTCCTGTTGGTCTCTCCAATCCAAGGATTCGTTTCTTCTTCTTCTTCTTAAATGCACAGTAGCTGACTTCAGACGCACCAGAGGAGGGCGTCAGATCTCATTATGGGTGGTTGTAAGCCACCATGTGGTTGCTGGGATTTGAACTCATCACCTTCGGAAGAGCAGTCGGGTGCTCTTACCTGCTCTTACCATCTCACCAGCCCTTCTTCAACTCTAAATACAGACACTGGATGAATGGAGAAAGGTAACAGACACATTCCTCCTTTCCATTTCCCTCATCTCCATTTCCCTGAGCCACTTAGTTACCACACAGGGTCAGAAGTAACCCAGTGCCAGACTGGATATGACAGATGCTCTAATCCCCTTGAGCTTAAGCTTTAAATGTCTGAAGAAGTAGCTAATTCATTGTCCCTGGGGGCTACTAAGGTCTACTGTAGAACATTGACACCAAACAATATGTGGATAGATAGATAGATAGATAGATAGATAGATAGATAGATAGATAGAGAGATTATTTTTTTTGAGACAGTGACTTGCTACATATTCTAGCCTGGCTTCAAATTCAGTATGTAGCCCAGCCTGACCGCCAATGTATATGACACTTCTGGCTAAGACTCCCTAGTGCTATTATTGCAGGTGTACAACACTGCCACACCCAGCCAGAAAAATAACATGCCTTCTCCTTGCAGATCACATTAACAAGCCTTCCTCAGGACTAAGGGCACCCAAATCCATCTTCAAGTTTAATTATGTTAGACATGGGATTGAAAGGGCCAAGTCATCTTACCATTGAATTATGTCTACCACTTACAACTGTTGCTCTGATTCCTATACTAATTTTTGTTTTGTTTTGTTTTTTTCTGAGACAGGGTTTTTCTGTGTAGCCCTGGCTGCCCTGGAACTCACTCTGTAGACCAGGCTGGCCTTGAACTCAGAAGTTCACCTGCCTCTGCCTCCCAAGTGCTGGGATTAAAGGCATGCGCCACCATGCTTGGCTGATTCCTATACTAATTATTATTAATTGTATTCATTTATTTTTGAGACAGGATCTCACATTGTAGTTCTGGTTGACCTATAACTGGCCGTATTGACCAGGCTGGCCTGAGACTCACAGAGACTCTCCTGCCTCTGCTTCCCCAATGCTGGTATCAAAAGCACGAGTCCTCACAATCTGCCACAGTTTTCTTTATATTTTTATTTATTACTATTTATACAATTATTGTTGTTGTTGTATGCATATATATGGAGTATGGGGGCATGTGTGCCATGCCACATGTGTGGAAGCTAGAGACAACTCTTGGGACTTGACACGCTCCTTTCTGTGAGGATCTGGGGCTTGAACTCAGGTTACTAGTTTTGTGCAGCAAGTGATTCTACCCACTGAGCTCTCTTGCCAGTGAGCATTTCTTATTTATTTATTTAGTTAGTTAGTTAGTTTTTTTAAAAACAGGGTTTCTCTGTGTAGCTCTGGCTGTCCTGGAACTCGTTCTGTAGACCAAGTTGGCCTTGAGTTCAGAGATCTGCCTGCCCCTGCCTTGTGTACCACCACCATCCAGCTCCTTTATTTTTTTTTGTTTAGTTTAGTCTAATTTTTTTGGAGACAGTTTTACTCTGTAGACCAGGGGAATGTGGAATTCCTCATACAGTTTGGGCCAAGCTAGAATTTACAATGAAACTTTTTCCTCAGCCTCCTGAGTGCTGGGAAAACGGACAAGTGCCACCATCCTGGTCTCTAGAAAATGAATCTTATGCAAAACTGTCATCACAGCTGCTACGGTGGCTCAGCAGGGAAAGGCTTGCTGTGGAGCACAATGACCTGTGTCAGATATTCTGGACTCACTTTTGCAGAACAAGAGAACTGACTCCTGCAAGGTGTCCTCTGACCTTTACATGTGCACTGTGAGGTGCAAACCCCTGCTTTCTTAATTAATAAATAAGTGTAAAAACTATCATTATGTTTGGCAGAAGAAAATTTGTTTAGTAAGAACTAGATACCTTTTTTAAATATCACTAGATACTTAGTGATCAAACATTTAAATTAGTGTTAATGTTTTTGAAGGTCAGAAAGTATTGCTAATGTCTTAGTTAAGGTTATTGTTGCTGTGATGAAAAATGCCATAACCAAAAACAAGTTAGGAAGGAAAGGATTTAGTTGGCTTGTACTTTCATACTCAAGTCCATCACTGAAGGAAGTCAGGACGGGAACTAAAGGGTCTCTCCTCTCAAATGACTTAAGCTTGTGTCAAGTTGACATAAAACTAGCCAGCACCGTTCATTTATATTATGGCCATTTTCCCTTTGTTAGATATTTACTCAAAAAAGACAAAAAAGGTTTAGAGAGGCCCCTTTCAAGTAAACAATGTAAAAACATGTTTAGGGGTTGTCTTAGTCAGGGTTTCTATTCCTGCAGAAACATCATGACCAAGAAGCAAGTTGGGGAGGAAAGGGTTTATTCAGCCTTCACCTCCATACAGCTGTTCATCACCAAAGGAAGTCAGGACTGGAACTCAAGGAGGTCAGAAAGCAGGAGCTGTTGCAGAAGCCATGGAGAGATGTTCTTTACTGACTTGCTTCCTCTGGCTTGCTCAGCCTGCTCTCTTATAGAACCCAAGACTGCCAGCCCAGAGATGGTCCCATCTACAAGGGGCCTTTCCCCCTTGATCACTAATTGAGAAAATACCCCACAGCTAGATCTCATGGAGGTACTTCCCCAACTGAAGCTCCTTTCTCTGTAATAACCCCAGCTGTGTCAAGTTGACACAAAACTAGCCAGTACAGGGGTCATGAGTATAATCCAACCTTACCATGTGTGCTAAGCATGCATGTGGTGCAGCACTTTCCCCAGAGTTTAGAACTTTCCATTTGGACGGAAAACTTAAGACAGGATGTTTTGTAGGTCAAACAACAGAATTTTCTAAGGGAGGGTGAAATATACCAGAGAAGTTGATTCAGACAGAACATAAACAATTCAAAATAGTTCAGGAAGTCCCTGAAACTGACTAGATTCAGTAGCCCTTTTACATCCCCAAGAGTATTATAAACAGTAAAGATTTCAGTTCTCTCTGGCAAGCTGCTTGGAAGTACCAGTTTAACTGCCCAGAACAATGACTAGCTTAACTGAAGCTCAGAAGAGGCTCAGACCAACTGAGCCACCTGAAAAGGACACTCTTCAACTCATTAAGCTGCCTGCGTACTGTGCAGTTATTTTGTGACCTGCAATGTACACTGTTTCCCTGTTTTGTGACCTGTAATGCACGCTGGGGTGGGCTTTGGTTATGTACCTTCTTTGTCTCATTTCTACTTCTGAAACCCCTCACCATATTTAACCCCTCACCCATACTCCCATAAGGAACCCAGTAAAACTCATTGGCTTATGAAGTTGGCCTTGTATGAATACACATTTTGGTCTGTCTGGGTTTCCTTTCTGGTGTGAGTAAGAATGTGTTGAGTCTCGATAGGAAGCCTCTCACATAACAATGCATGAAGATTTAATCTTAGAGTTTAGTCCCTAAGGGGAAAAAAAAAACAAAATTATTTAGATTATTTTTACTAGACATTACCAAAAGTCTCACTTCTCATAATGAAGAGCAAGTATATGGTAGGGCCAGATTTAGCAAGCACTCACCTCTAATCCCAGCACTAAGGTTGAATCAGGCAGACAGATATCTGTAAGTTCAAGGCCAGTCTGGTCTATATATGGAGTTCCAGAACAGCAAGGGACTACAAAGAGAGAAAGAGAGTGACTATGTCTAAAAAACAAAAGAAAGTATATGCCAGGAAGGGTCAAAACACATCTGAAGCTTAAAAACTCACCTACCAACAAATTCTATGAAAAAGTCCACTAATGGTTATTTGACCACTGTTTCCTCTTCTGCAATCTGGGGGTAATAATGCATCCCTGACCCAGCTGAGATGAAAACTTACATATGATAAAATAATGGAGGAGTAAGTAAATGCCTTGGAAGATAGAGATGGCAGACTTGTAATTCTTTTTATAAAGGCAGTTTCCAATAAAAACCACTGTAGGGAGGATAAGAAAGACATAGATAGCCCCAGTGTGTACAGTGCCATTTATGGCAACACACACACACACACACACACACACACACACGCACACATGCACACATCTTACATCATTTCTTTATTCAGCCATTTGTCACACTGAGAGAAAGATAGAGTGAGAATATGCATGTGTGCAGTATGTGGAGGTCAGAGAACAGCTTTCAGGACTCAGTTCTCTCCTTCTACTCTTGAAGTTCCAGGGATCAAACTCAGTCTTGGCAGCAAGTACTGTAGTGCCACGGACATGTTAGTGGTCCCCTCCCCCCCAAAAAAACAGACAGGAGCCAATCTGATGCAACTCACAGAAGGGTCTTTATTCTATTTAAGCTAGCTAGCTCCCCACCAACACAGGATGGTTTTAGTGGTAGGGGAGCCCCGAATATCTATTGGGGCAATACTCTATAATGAGCAGCAAGCAGGGGTGGGGTTAAGTGTGCAAGCATCTAATTGGAAAGCTACTGTGGCCTTTAACATAATTGGCTGGTACTGGAAGTCCTATAAACTTAACTTCTGCTCACCTCTGCATTGGTGGTTGCTAGACAGGAAGTAGGCTTGTAACCTAGGTGTACAGGTTTATTGGGGAGAGTAACCTTGGGGATGCTGGTCTTATTGGGGGCTAGCCTAGAGACTGGAACGAGGCTCAGGTTTTGCTGGGGAGCAACTTGGAAACTAATGCTAGGTACCAGCCTGCTAGTTTACCTGAGTTCAAACTTAAGTCAGGTTCTCTAAAATGGAATCTGAACTTAAAAGATTTGGCCTCTCAGTACCCTTACCCATTGAGCCTTCTTGATGCCATCATAAATATCTTTAATAACACAGCCATATATTGGTAAGCCTAACAAAAGATGGAAATGGGAAAGTCAAGGAATTTTAATTATAGGATATGGCTTTGTTTCACGCAGACATCAGTGGAAAGTAGCTGACTCCTATAGCTCAACTTTGTTTCCTTGAAGGGATCGGAAACTAACCAGTCAATTTCTCAAATTCTGGATTGTCCTAGAGTTTTCCAGAGCAGAATTTGGAGAGGTCTAAGAGACTTGACTCAAGGGAGGGGCAGGATAGCCAAAGAGCAGAGCCATTGTAGACTTTCCTGGGTATTTTGATCAGTCACAGAACATGTGTGTTACTCTGGGCTTCCTGACTCTACCTACAGACTTAGACTACTAGCTGACAAATCAGCGTGTATGCTTTTAAGGGCAAAATGCATAAAACAGGTGTAAAGGTGTTGCCGGTTGTGGGTTTTTATTTTTCTGAAACTTGAACAGAAGTGTGGGAGTAGAGATGTATGGCTTAGGTGGCTGGAGGTAGAAAACAAAGCCAGTGTGGCTGCTTGCAAGCACACGTGTGTTTTCACGTAGACACTGCATAGAAAACCCATCCATGATGTGTGCCCCTCCAGACTTGAGTTCGCCCTAAAAGAAAGGGTTTACCTATTCCGTTTTATGTCACTGTCTCCTGTTTTTCTATCTGTATCAATAACCGGGTGAGGGGTCCTCATTTCTCATCTTTAGCTAACACCCAGTGGTCATTTCCTTCCTTCTTCATCCTCTCTCTCAGTCTCTGTTTCTCTGTCTCTGTCTCTCTGTCTCTTTCTCTGTCTCACTCTCTCATGATACAAGGCCTGACTATGTAGTCCTGGCTGTCCTAGAACTCAGTATGTAGACCAAACTGGCCTGGAACACACAGAGATCTGCCTGCCTCTGCCTTCCAAGTCATGTTACACAACACCTCTGGCCTCTTTCCCTCTCCTACCCTTCCTTCTCTTCAAAGATCTTATGTTTATTATTTATTTATGAGTATTTCTCCTGCGTGTGTGTACATGCACCATGTGTGTACCCCCATGTCTTCAGAGGCCAGAGAAAGGAGCTGGGTTCTCTGGAACTCACTCTAGTTAGGAATGGTTGTGAGCCACCACTGGAACCCAGGCCGTCTTTAAGAGCAGGAAGTGCTCTTAACCACTGAGCCATCCCTCCAGCCCTGCGGCCAGTCTTTAGAGAGCATGCCTAACTCCTTGGCTCTCATGCTCTCTCCTCATTTACTTAGACTTTCTCCTCCCTAGTAAGTCCATCCTGCACCAGGCTTGCTGAGTACTGCGGGGGGCAAGGAACATGACTTGGAATTTGCTACAATGCAAATTCTTGCCCATCAGTTTTCTGGGGCAGGTCCACAGTACACGACTCCATCTTACTGTGTTTCCTGACTTCCAGATTCCTCTCATTTTTACAGCAGCCCCTCAGACACTTTCTATTTCACTTCCTCAAATTCAAATACTGACGTTAAGGGATGCGCAGAAACTCAGAATGTTCAGCTTGAGAATTTTTCATGTCTCAAGGTGCAAAAGCAACTGATATTTAGTAAAAATTGTACTTTGAATCTGAATTTCAGTCTCCTGGGGCTAGCCATATGCAATATAGGACCTCCCTGGAATACTGGACAGTTGTCACATCTCCCAGGGAACTGTGAAATCAAGGGGGGGGGGGGGCAGCAGACACTTGCTAGGCCAAAATGTTACTGAGGGTTTTTGACTTTAATCCCAGCACTTGGGAAGCAGAGGCAGGCGAATTTCTGAGTTTGAGACCAGCCTGGTCTACAAAGTGAGTTCCAGGACAGCCAGGGCTATACAGTGAAACCCTGTCTCAAAAAACCAAATAAATAAATAAATAAATAAATAAATAAATAAATAAATAAAAGCATCTGTGTATAATTCTACTTGATGAGTTGGTGTTTTTTTCTCCTATCTGATGGTTATCTGTGCTCTAACACTCTTTCTATCCCTCCACTTTATTTGGTTTTGGCTTTTCAGGACATGGCTTCTCTGTGTAGCCCTGGCTGGCCTTGAACTCAGAGACCTTCCTTCCTGTTTCCCAAGTACTAAGATTAGAGTCGCATGCCTCTACCTGGCTCTCTTGTTTTCTTTTTTTTTTCCTCGTTCCAATCAACCCTGCTCGCTCTGGTCTGCCCCCCTCACTCTGGTTGGCCCGCTCGCTCCGGCCAGCCCCGCTCGCTCTGGCCGTCCCCGTTCAGCCCCGCTCGCTCCGGTCGGTCTCACTTGTCTCCGGTCCAAGGATTCTTTTTATTATTATTATTCTTAAGTACGCTGTAGCTGACATCAGACGCACCAGAGGAGGGCGTCAGATCTCATTACAGGTGGTTGTAAGCCACCATGTGGTTGCTGGGATTTGAACTCATCACCTTTGGAAGAGCAATGGGGTGCTCTTACCCGCTGAGCCATCTCACCAGCCCCTCTCTTGTTTTCTTATTTTTTCTGTTATCATTTTTCTTCTAATATACTTAATTGTTTCTTTTAATTCCAGAATTATCTTATTTTTAAATAAATTTATTCTTTTATGTGTGGGGGGTATTTTTGCTTTCATGCCTGATGCTCCATGGGCCCAAGTCAGCATCAGATCCTCTGGAACTAGAGTTATAGACAGTTGTAAGCCACCAATTCTGCAAATTGAACCTACTTCCTCTAGAACACAGGTTTTCAACGTGTGGGTCTCAATCCCTTTGGTAAACCTCTATTTCCAACAATGTTTACATTGTGATTCATAACAGTAAAAAATTAGTTATGAAGTGACAATGAAAATAATTTCATGGCGGTGGTCACCAAAATATGAGGAACTATATTAGGAAGCATTAGGAAGGTGGAGAACCGCTGCTCTATGAGAACAGCCAGTGCTCTGAACCAGTCCAGCCTCCAGATCAGCTTATCTGATAGGCTTTAAAACCAAACAGGGTCTCTCTGTGTAGTCCTGGCTAGCCTAGAGCTCTGTGAAGAACAGGCTGGCCTCTAACTCACAGAGATCAGCCTGCTTCTGCCTCCAAAGCCCCGTGATTAAAAGCATGCACCACCATGCCCGTTTTAATAGATTTTGTTTCTTCTAAGGAATACTTTTTAAGAGATTATTTTAGGTGTATGTGTGATCTGCCTTCCTGAATGTCCACGTGCCTGATGCCCTTGGAGGCCAGAAGGCGCTGGATCCACTGGAACTGAAGGTACAGATGATTGTGAACTGCTATGTGGGTGCTGGAAACTGAACCCAGAGCTTCTCTGCCAGAGCACTGGATGCTTTTCATTACTGAACCATCTCTTCAGCACCCTAAGGAATAATTTTTTTTCTTATTTCGGTCTGCAAGAGTAATTTTAAAATCTTAATTCCAAGATGGAATTGTTCATTGTCTCTTTTTTTTGTATAATCATTGGGATTAATATTTGGAGATCTTGATCCATGTATATACCTATGCACTGTGTGAGTGCCTGGTGCCCACAGAAGCCAGAAGACGGCATTGAGTCCTCTGAAACAGGAGTAACAAATAGTTGTGTCATGTCAGTGTGTAATGTAAGTGACTGTGTCAATGCTAGCCATTGGACCTGGGTCCACTAGAAGTACAGCCAGTGATTTTAACATTGAGCCATCTCTTCAACCCCAGTATTAATTTTTAATAGATACAGACCAGAATGCATTGCAAGTATTCTTCCTACTGCCCACGACTCTATGTGTGACTGGTATACCAACCCTAACCCCACTCATATTACTTGGGGGATTATTATGAACTATTAATCTTTGTTCCCAACCCAGACTTAGTAAGTCAAAACCTGTGTTTTAACAAGCCCCACCCCCAATTTACTGTACACATATTAAAGTTCCGAAGCCGTATTCAGCAGGAACTTTCCTCTAGGGAAGTAATTCCTGACTTTCACTGAACATTAAATTCACCTGGGGGAGCTTTTGAAAGCTACTGGGGACTGGAGCACTCTCCCTCAGAGACTGATTTAATTGGCTGGAGGTTGGAGCTGTTGGCACCGGTATTTTTAAGGCCCCCTAATTGCATGGGGGTTGGGAGGGAGAGCTCTACAATTACAGGCTGCCATCGTTAGGGTTCTAGTTGTTTCAAAAGCAGAAAGGATGCGCCAGTCTTCTGATGGGGTTTCCCGAGGAAACAATAGCGATCTGAGAGCATTGTGCATGACACTGTATCCCCAGGACGTCACGGTGCTTCTAACTGCCTGGCTTGGCAAGGAGCCTCACCATTTCTTTAGTGCCCCTGATAAACAAAATTTACTTCCTTCCTGTTCATCTTTCTGTTCTGACACCCATCAAAAATGTTCCTGCCTTGCCTGTTCACTCACAGATGTGTCCCTGTCTGGATGTCTGGCCTCTGTCTTAAATATTCTAGTTATGGAGACTGGAGAGATGGCCCAGTGTTTAAGAACACTCGTTGGTTTTGCAGAGGACCAGAGTTCAGTTTCTAGGGTGGTTTCTAGTCTGTAACTTCAGCTCCAGGTGATCCAATGCCCGCTTCTTGCCTCTGCTGCCCTTTTGCCTGCACATGACACACACACATACACTGGGCACATACACATAAAATAATAGCCCTTAAAAATTCTTGCCATGAACCTGATATAATCTGACTTCTCTCTACTAGTTCCGGTTTTGGTTTGAAAGAGCTTAATTTCTTGTACAGTCAGAACTGCATAAATAGTTTCCAAGGGAGTCATCAGCTCCGCTCACAGCTCAGCCACAGTGATACATGAAGGCAGGTTCCAGGTGAAAACCTAATCAAAGAGAGTGTGTGGGTATGACTGGGACATAGCTTAGTGACAGCACTGACCTAGTGGTACTCTGAGAACCTTGCTGTTTCCTAATGATCATGCTTTTCCATAAACGCCCATAAGCAAATGTCTTTTATTTTGTATTTTATGTGTATGGGAGTTTTACCTGTATGTACATACACCACCACCTAGCTTAGAGATCTCTGATATTAAGATAGATATTTAATATGTAGGGTATTACATATATTTCAGTTTGGGGGGCATATAAAATGCCAAAATCAGACTTGGACTCAACATATATTTATCAGTCTAATACCTTAAAAGTTGCCCTTTTTAATACAGACATGATGGTGCATACCTTTAAATCCAGCACTGAGGAGGTAGTGGCAAGTGGATCTCTGTAAAAATTGAAGCTAACCTGATCCACGTATCAAATTCCAGGCCGGCCAGGGCTATATAATGGAACCATATTTCAAAGGAATTTTTTTTCCATTTTCCTGCTTCCCAACAACAGTAGAGAAGAATGATCCTAAAGATGATCATGTGATTTAAAACTCAATCCAGGGGCAGTTATGAAGCCTATGTCCAGATCAGCAACAGGCAGAGAGAATGAGCAGTGCATCTTGGAGCTCTAAGCGCTAGAGGTAGGATTCAAAGGCGAGCTTCCCTGACTTCACAGAACATCCTGCAAAGTGCTCTTTTTTCTCTTACTATTTATTTTATGGTACTGTTCTTTGAGGTAAAGCAAGCTTTCTTCCTTTTAAGCCAGCAGACTACTGCAGATTCTGACTTGAAAGCTTAGAAACCACTAAAGCCAGGTGTGGTGGTGGTATGTGCCTTTAATCCTAGTACTCAGGAGGCAGAGGCTGGTGGATCTCTTAAGTTTGAGGCCAGGCTGGTCTACAGAGTGAGTTCCAAGACAGTCAGGGTCAGGGTTACACAGAGAAACCTTGTCTCAAATCAAAACGAACAAAAATTTTTAAAGAAAAAAGGAGAAGAAGAATAAAAAGGAAACCACTAAGTTGTTTATATGTTTGTCTAAATGTGTGGTGATGGTTTTCCAAATCCTGGTGTAGTGGCTTGAGGATTGCCATATGTTTTGAGGCCAGACTGAGCTGCCTGGTAAGTCTAAGTCAGCCTGGTGTACATGCATGTAGGTGAATGTGTGAGACATTTATTCAGAAAAACAAAGTGTAATCTGGGCATGGTAGTGGAGGCTTTAAATCCTGGGACTGGGGAAACAGAAGGAGGCAGATCTCTGTGAGTTCTAGGCCAGCCTGGTCTACATAGTGAGCTCCTGGACAGCTAGGGCTACATACAGAGACTCTATCTCAAAAAGCAAACCTGAAAAGTAAAAATTGATATGCAAATAAAACCTGTTGCTTTCCTTTAGGGAGAACAGTAAAAACAGCAGCAAAATGGCTCTGTGCTGACCCTCCACTCTGCTGAGGTGCTGCTGGTGGGCTCCGGGGCGTCCACAGGCTGTCTGACTCCTTGCTTCCAGGCTCAGCATCCTGCTTGCGTCTGACACTAAGAGAAATATGGACATGCACTACCCCTGAAAGCCTCAGTCTTATACGACATTTTCCTGTTTGGAACGCAACACCTCTGGGAGTCTGTTTATCAGAATTGTGTACCAAGACAACAGGAAAAACAGTTGCTTTCTTCTGGTAATTTATTTCAGTGTTCAGCAGTTGTCAGGTTTGGAAGAGGTTGAACACATGGACCTTTGCTTCACGATACATGACAGTGAGGGGCCTTCCCACCGCAATGTGGGCTTGGCTACTTCTGATGAACCTTGATAGAATGTTGGGCTTGCCCTGCTTTAGGTTACTGGTTTTTAACTGCTGGAAGGAAAAGACCAGTAAATAGAACACCTTCCCAGCCATTTGACAGTCAGCCTGTAGCTTTCCAACGCCAAAGCAAAGGTAATTACTGAAGTATTTCTTAGCTGTTTCGAGCGTTTGTTATCTGAAATGGCACATAGCATATAAGATCTGCCACATTTGAATAGTTACTGTTCACAAGGCTCACCCTGCTCTCTCCCCTGACTGGATTTGAATAGTTGCTATTCTACAAGGCTCTCTCCCCTGACTGGGAGGCAAGCCAATGGAGAAGCAAGGCAGTGACGGAGAAAGAAGGCTAGGGAGAAGAGAGAGAGAACTCAGTTTCAACAGAGCAGCTAGGAAGGCAGATGGGATTCTGCCATGTGCCTGGGAAGCCGTTTTAGAAGCAGGTTAGAGGGGAGAAAGGTGATCTCAGACAAGTGGCACCTTCTTACTGGTGGAGCCTTGTGGCCAAATGCGCACCTGATCCTCACCACCTGGCACTCATGAGGTGCCAAGATCCAAGATAATTATTCCCTCAGGTTAGCTGTCTTCGTCAGGATTACCATTGCTGTGATGAAACACCATGACCAAAGCAAGTTGGGGAGGAAAGGGTTTGTTTGGCTTAGACCTCCACATCACACAGTTCATCATTGAAGGAAATCAGGACAGGAACTCAAGCAGGGCAGAAACCTGGAGGCAGGAGCTGATACAAAGGCCATTGGAGGAGTGCTGCTTATTGGCTCGTTCTGCATGGCTTCTTGCTCAGTCTTTTTTTCCTGTAGAACTGAAGACCACCAGCCCAGGAGTAGTACCACCCACAGTGGGCTGGGCCCTTCCCCATCAAGCACTATTTAGGAAAATGTCCCACAGCCAGATGTTATGGAGGGATTTTCTCAATTGAGATTCCCTCTTTTTAGATGATTCCGGCTTAGGTGGAGTTGAAATGAAACCCACCTGGCACACTTGTCTTCATATCCCAAGTTAGCGTCAGAGTTGCTGTTCAGACA
The DNA here is from genome assembly GCA_902729485.2 of Mus minutoides. Taxonomy (NCBI): domain Eukaryota; kingdom Metazoa; phylum Chordata; class Mammalia; order Rodentia; family Muridae; genus Mus; species Mus minutoides. The sequence continues at coordinate 522,584 of LR749888.1, forward strand.
GGGACGGCCTTGCACGTCTGACCCTCCTTGTCTCCACATCCTGGATGCTGAGATTACAGTCCCGGGTCACCAAGCCAGTGGAGGGGTGAGTTAGACAGCACTCCACCAACTGGGCTACAACCCCAGCCTTCAACCTGTTTGTGTCATTGAGAAACTTGCAATTCTTGTTACTCAACAGACAGGTTAACAGGGGTTGCCTGAGCAGCTGCCCAGGGCCTTCCAGCTGATTTCCAAGCTCAGGGTAATGGGTTTTACCTGGTAATTGTGAAAGACTTTGGAAGACAGAGTCACCTCCGTGTCAAATAGGGACATTATACTGTATAATATTGTGACTTTGTAATATATAGCTTCCATACTGTTTAGAGTCAACTATACATGTGGAATACGTCCAGGTTCCTTGAAATGTTCTGAAATGGGTAGTTTTTCCTCTACGAATCCTTTCTCTTTTCCCGAAACACCTCTCTGCGCTCTCCATTTTCAGCCACCTTCCTTCTTTTTCCATCTCCCAGACTGCCTACTTCTCTGTCACAGACTCAGCCTGGCAACTGCCCTTCCGTTCTCTCTCCCTACTGGACTCCAGTGTTTTATTTCTTATGAGACTTATATAAATTGGTGACTGATAAACTAATTTAAACTAACATATTAATGACTGACACCACCCGGGGAATTAGTAGAAGAAGTTGGGGGTTGGGGGTCCCTTCCCTGTGGCTTCCTAGTTCCACCTGAGCAGCGGCCTAATTAGTGTACCTCCAAGAGTATTGCTGTTCAAGTTAATTGACAAGAGCTCAACATCAGGAAAGATATGGTTTCAATGTAAAGTCGTTCTTTTGTTAGGGAAGGTCTCCAAATGTTAAGGAAGGTCTCCTTTGGACTTGACTGTTTACCATGCAAGGAAATAAAAAGCTAAGGAAGAACTCTCCCACCGAGCAGGATGTCCAACCCTCATGGCTAGACGTTAAACTATACTACTGACTTTACTCTAGGAAATTTTACATCTGTTTATTTATGCTGGGGGGGGGGTCTTATGTGTCAGAGGACAACTTTTGAGAGATGGTTCTTTCCTCCTACATGAAGGTCCCGGGGATCGAACCCAGGTCATCAAACTAGGCAATAGATTCCTTTACATGCTGAGCCATCTCACCTGCCTACTCTTTGGAGTTTTATAACTGAAGTGTGTAATTTATAACTATATACTTATAATTCAAGTATAATACTTGGGCATAGGGCTGGAGAGATGGCTCAGTGGTTCAGAGCACTGACTGCTCTTCCGAAGGTCCTGAATTCAAATCCCAGCAACCATATGGTGGCTTACAACCATCCATAATGAGATCTGATGACCTCTTCTGGTGTGTCTGAAGACAACTACAGTGTACTTACAAAATAAATAAATCTTAAAAAAAAAAAAGACTTGGGCATAACTTTGAAAGCATATAATTTTTTTTATTCTGTGGATATTTTTGAAAGGACATTTGGCTACCATTATTTATAGAGTTTAGTTTGAATCATGTACTTTCTTCAATTAAATAAGCATTTTCTTTTTGTAAGGGTGGGGGGGTAGGGGGTGTGCATGCACGAATGTGTGTATGTGTGTGTGTTTCTGAATGCACACACACTTCTTCCTCTTTGTTTTGTTTTGTTTTGTTTTGTTTTTTCGAGACAGAGTTTCTCTGTATAGCCCTGGCTGTCCTGGAACTCACTCTGTAGACCTGGCTGGCCTCGAACTCAGAAATCTGCCTCCCAAGTTCTGGGATTAAAGGTGTGCGCCACCATGCCAGGCGCACACACACTTCTGAGCACTACAGGCTGACGTCAGATATTTTCCTTGTCACTTTCCACCTTATTTTTTGGACAGGGCTCACTGAATCTAGAACTCGTTAATGTGCTAGGGTCAATCAGTGAGCCCTTAGGAGCCTCCTGACTGACTCACCCGTATCACCAAGCCTGGCTTTCTCCAAGGCTGCTGAGACTTTTAATTCCGTTCTTCACGCTTGCACAGTGAGCTCTTTATCCACTGAGCCATCTTCCCCGACCAAGACAGTTTTGCCTGAACATGGATCAATTCTATGAATTAGTTGGTAAATATATTTTTGGTTGTTTAAACTGCTGCTCTAGCCTGCAACCTGAGCCACTCTGGAGCTGGGTCAGAAGTCCAGGGTCTGGGCTACAGAGAGAATTCAAGTGCAGCCTTTGGCAACTTGGTAGGACACTGTCTTAAAACAGAAAGTAAAAAGAGGGTTGGAGATGTAGCTCAGTGGGAGGCATTTGCCTGACCTCTGTGAGGTCCTAGGTTCAATCCTCAGTCTGCAAAAAGAAATATATGGTGGATCAAACTTTGTATTGGACACATTTAGCCAGGTGAGGCAGTGCACACCTGTAATCCCAACAGCAGGGGGACTGAGGCAGGAGAAGGGACAGTCCAAGGCCAACCTTTACTTAATTAAGCAATGTGGGCGTGTCTAAGTATAATAAATATTTATGATGGCTCAGGGATTAAGAGCACTTGTCGCCCTGGCAGAGGACCTGGTTTCAGTGCCCAGCACTCACACAGGCGCTCAATCACGTATAACTTCAGTTCTAAGAAATTCCAGCACCCTTTTCTGGCCTCCCTGGGCACCATACCTGCTACTGGTACACAGACATAAAGCAGACAAAACACCCATACACATGAGATAAATAAATCTAAAATATATAAACAAATACATAAATGTAACTATATATTTAATGGTGCAGATAGTATTCCTTTTTATTATCACATCAAATTATATAGCTTTAATTGGACCCATTTCTCAGCATTTAATAAACCATCTGAAGTAACTTAGTAACCTCGATTTATTCTTTTTCATCCACTTAAAATTCCTGTCTGTGAATTCTTTACACATTGTTGATGCTATCTTACATCCATTCGCATTCACATGAATGTGTTAGGTCTCTTCAGTAGGCTTAGCATTTGTCTGATATTTGAGCATGATAATCTTATTTCTTATTTTTAAGTTGTTGCAGTTTTGTTTTCCAGAGAGGGTCTCACTGTGTACTTCTGGCGGGCATGGAACTCACAGACAGCTTGCCTCTGCCTCCTTGATGTTGTGGGATTAAAGGCATGCACCACTAGACTGGCAATCTTATTTTCTAAGGCAGAAAAGAAAACCAACAAACAACCCAGGGCTCACACTCTGACAAGTGCATCCTTAGCAGCTGTGTTTCTGATTGACAGAAATCAGGACACTCCAGGAAAACCTAAAGCCGGGTGTTTGCACTTGGTGATCACAAAGGCATCATATAAAATGACCAAGTGGTTTACTGACTACTACTGTGTTGAGCTCCTTATAAATACCATAGCTAATCTCCACAGCACAACCTGCAGACGTGTGCTAGCATTTTCACACATAGATGCAGAACCCGAGGATTCAGGGAGGCATGAAGTAGGTGGTCGCTCATGGATGCTAAGATGGCTGCTGTGTGCCAGAACTGGCCCAATGCCAAAGCCCGTAATTGCACATCACCTCCAAAAATACCCAATGCCCTTGTGTCTTGCGGTGTGCAGACATCTGTGGTTAAGATAGTTTGGTTTTGGTGTGTGTGTGTGAGGGAGTGTTCCTCAGTAAAGAGCACTCATTGCTCTACCAGTGACCTGGGTTTGTCAGCTCACAATCAACCATTCATAGCTCCAATTTTCTCTCTTGACTCCCATGGATACCAGACAACCATATGGTACCCAGACATACATGTTGGCAAAACTCTCATACAGTTAAAATAAAGCTAAAATATAGAAAATAATGTAGAGGCATGGCTCTGTTAATAAAGTACTTGCTGTGCATTCACAAGGACCCACATTAAAAACTACATGGTGGTACTCCTGTAGTTCTAGGGCTGGGGAAACAGAGGCAGGTGGATGCCAAGAGCTCACTGGACAGCCGTCTGGTAGAATCTGTGAGCTCTGGGTTCAGTGAGAAAGCCAAACTCAAGAAAATAAATCCAGGCATGGTGGCACATGCCTTTAATCCCAGCACTTGGGAGGCAGAGGCAGGCAGATTTCTGAGTTCGAGGCCAGCCTGGTCTACAGAGTGAGTTCCAGGACAGCCAGGGCTACACAGAGAAACCATGTCTTGAAAAGCCAAAAAAAAAAAAAAAAAAAAAAAAAAAAAAAAAAAAAAAAAAAAAAAAAAAAAAAAAAAAAAAAAAAAAAAAAAAAAAAAAAAAAAAAAAAAAAGAAAAGAAAAAAAGAAAGAAAGAAAGAAAGAAAATAAAGTAGCGAGAGACTGAAGAAGACATCCAACATTGACTTCTGACCTCCATGTGGATAGGCACACACGTGTGCCTATCCATGAACATGAACACACATATAGCTAACACATATGCACAGTAATAGTTTGGAGAGACGTGAGAGAGCCAGACCTGAGTTTACCACTTAGGAGTTGGATGACTAAGGGCAGGTCTATCTGGCTTCTGGAAACCCCACTGACACAGCTCCTCCCAAAAGACCATATCTTCTAGTTCTCCCCAAACAGCCCACCAGCTGGGAACTGAATATTAAAACACATGAGCCTAAAGGCCATACTCATCCAAACGTCCACATCATACAAGCCTCCAGACCTGAGTCTGATCCAAGGTCCACATAAAAGTCCAAATGGTACACACCTGTAACCCAGGCAGTCCTGTGGGGAGACACTGGGGAAGCCAGCTTAGAATGAGCAGCACAAGGCCAGAAACCAATGGGAAAGACCCTGCCTCAAAAACACAGATGGTGCCTGGGGAGGAACAAGGTTGCCCTCTGACCTCCATACACGTACCACACACACACACACACACACACACACACACACACACACACACACCTCTGATAAGGCCTGATCTCTTACTTTAGAAAACAAAGTCAACCTTGTCCTGAGGAGAGCTAGTGGAAAATTAGTCTAGCTTCAGAGATGGTTGACAAAGAAAGATAAACAATGGGGATTTTAAGAATGTGGATGTATGTAATCTATTTTTGAGGGTCTCTTGTAGCCCAAGCTTTCTTCAAACTCGCTGGGTACCCAAGAATGTGGGCTTGAACTTCTGCCCCTCCTGCCTCTACCTTCTCTGAGTGTGGAAGTACAGGCATGAGCCACCACGCTCTGGTTGATGAGGTGCTAGGAATTGAACCCAAGGCCTCTTATAAACTGAGCTACATCCCCTGAACTGTCTGTCTATCTGCCTGTCTCTTTTTCCTCCTCCTCCTTACCCCTTCCTTCTCTCTCCTTTCTCCTCCTTTCCCCCTCTCACCTCTCTCTCCCTTTCTCCTCTCACTTCTCCCCTCCCCACCTCCTCGCTCCCCTCCCCTCTCTCCATGTGTGTCTGAGACAGGCTGATTCTCCTACCTCTACCTTCCAGATGTTAGGATTAAGATGTGCATCAGCTGGGCTTGGTGGCACATGCCTTTAATCCCAGCACTCGGGAGGCAGAGGCAGGTGGATTTCTGAGTTCGAGGCCAGCCTGGTCTACAAAACGTGAGTTCCAGAACAGCCAGGGCTATACAGAGAAAAACCCTGTCTTGAGAAAAAAAAAAAAAAAAAAACAAAACAAAAAAACATGTGCACCAAGCCTGGACAGAAGCTCTGTGGTTTTGTTTAGATTTCTATTTTGAGGTAGGATTTTGCTCTGCTGCCCAAGCTGGCCACTCGATCTCCTACCTCGGCTTCCCAAACACTTGGGTTTCAGGTGTGTACCAGCACATCACTCAAAAATGTAGTTTCGCCATAAAATAATAGTCATGATTTAGAGATAAAATACTTTGGGAACCAATCAACAATCTCACAATAGTAGAATATGACCCCAAAAAACTTCATAAAACATAGTTAAGTTCAATTAACAAACATTACATTTTGCTAGAAATAACTAATTGTAATTGGTAAAATCTGATTTCTGAGGCTGGAGAGATGGCTCAGTGGTTAAGAGCAATGGCTGTTCTTCCAGAGGACCTGGGTTTAATTCCCAGCACCTATATGATGGCTCATAACTGTAATTCAAGTTCCAGGGTACCTCTCCCCTTCCTCTGGCCTCCGTGGGTATCAGGTACCTGTGTGTGCATCATGAGTCACAAGGTGCACATGCAGGCAAAGTACACACACATTAAGTAATCAGAGAGATCGTTTTGAAGCATCTGATCTCTGATTTTGCTGTCAGCTGTCTTCTCAGAACATTTAAATTGGCATTTCAACATATTTTAAATCCATGCCTTGTAGATCATGGCTTCCCTGTTGATGTGTCTTTTACCCCAGCTTGGTAAAAAGCCCTTACAGGTATTCAAGTTCATGCCACCTCTGTCTGACTAATAGTTCTCAGGTAATTAGATTCTGTGATCCACCCACTTGACACATGAATCAGTTTCCTGTTAATACGCCCTCTTACGTATTTAAAACAAAAATAAGAAAATTTAAATAACAATAAGGCCACAAAGCCAAGGAGTTTAAAATAACCACAACAGCTTCTAAATTAAAATAGAATTCCTTTGAAATCTATGAAGCGGTGCAGGAGAGATGGCTCTGAAGCCAGGAGCTCTTGCTTCTCCTGCAGAGGATCCGAACTTGATTGCTAACACCCACACCGTGTGGCTCCTAAACGGCCTGCAACCCCAGCGCCTGGACATCCACCACCCTCTTTTCTGAGGGCGCTTGCACACATTCATGAATACATGGTTAAAAATATGTGAAGTTCTGCTTGTGAACATGCTCAGAGTAGACCTAGAATATTAAAAATTCATTCCTCAAACAATATTGGTGTAGCCAGTGAGACTGCTCGGCGAGTAGCGGTGCTTGTCGCCAAACCGGACAACCTGGGTTTGATCCCCGGGAAGGTGGAAGGAGAGATCTGACTCCTACACTTTTCCTCTGACCTCCACAGGTGCACTGTGACACTTGCCTCCCCCACAGTAAGGTAATTACAGCGCAATCAAAATGAATATATATCCACAGAGGCTCATTTCTTGTCCCATATTAGTTGTCTAGTAAAAGAAACCGTTGAGGAAGCATAACGACATTGTGAAGTGACAAGTCCTGCAAGAAGCATCTAGGAACACCCCCCCAAAAAAAAGACAATGGTGTATGCAGACGAAAGGGCTGACTCAAATTAATTCTAATCACTACAAAGAATGTCTTAGGAACGCAGATCTTTCTAAAGCACAAGATACATTTCTTGAAAGCATAAGACACATTTCTGAGCAGTTAAATTTGAGCCCCACAAAATCATGGGGGGGGGGGCGGAGCTGGTTCTCTTGCAAGCTTCTAATTTAAGTCTCGCATTAACCTCACTACTGAGAAAACAGGGTCCCCAGAACTGTAGTGAACGGCAGCAACAGAAGAAGCCCGGCTTCTGTGCGTGCTCTTGTAGCTTCCCCTCCTCCCCCCTCCCCCAACGTGTTACTTCATGATTCAGGACTGGTGAGGCCCAACTTCACATTTTCTCCTCCTCCTCCTCCTCCTCCTCCTCCTCCTCCTCCTCTTTTCTTCTTCTTCTTCTTCTTTCCCCTGAACTTGATCTGCAGACCAGAGTTGAGGTTGGCCTCAAACTCACAGAGATCTGCCTGCCTCTGCCTCCCGAGTAAAGATTCTTTAATCTTTGTAATAACCTTTGTATGCACTGCCATGCCCAACTCGGAACCACAAAGTCTTGCAGTTTGTACATAACATTGCCATTGTCGTCCATAGAGCTGTAAAGGAAAAAGTAAGCTGGGGCTCAGTTGTGTTTGTGTGACCTTGAGTGGAGTGCAAGGGACCCAAATGGCTGGGCAGTTACTGGGAGGCACTGCATGGGAAGGATTAGGAGGCGTGGCCTTGTTGGAAGAGGCGTGTCACAGGGTAGGCTCTAAGGATTCAAAAGCCCAGGCCCAGTTACTCTCTCAGCCTCAGACTTCTGGATCAGCCGTAATCTCTCAGCTACTGCTCTAACACCACGCCTGCCTGCCTGCCTGCCTGCCTGCCTGCCTGCCTGCCTGCCTGCCTGTTGCCATGCTCACACCATGATAGCCATACACCCTAACCCTCTGGGACCATGAACCCCAAATTAAACACTTTCCTTTATAAGTTGCTTTGATCATGATGTTTGTCACAGCAATAGAAAAGTAACTAAGACAGTCACCCAGAGGAAAAATTTTAAAATATGTGATTACATTGCCAAAGACAAACTATTTTATCACATACAGTAAAAAAAAGTCTTCCCAAGACAGATCATGTTTTCTGTGATGAATTGTCTTCCCATACTAGTAAAAATTAAGAGGCCAGAGAGGTGGCTCGATGGTTAAGACCTGCTCTCAGCACCCCAACATTAGTTCATAACAGTCTGTAACTCTAGTTGTAAGAGATCTGACATCCTCTTCTGGCCTCTGTCGGCTCCAGGGGCATAAGTGGGGGCCCAGCAGAACATACAGACTATACTTATACATACCAAATAAAAATAAATCTTAAAAAAAGTTAGCTCTGTGGCACATGTGTGCACCATGCCCTCACACAAAATGAGTAAATAAGTACTTTTAAAATTTTTATTAGTCCAGTGGTAATTACAAACAAAACCCACATACTCCTTATTTTGTACTTATCGCAAAACAGTACATGTTCTCTTCAGGTAAAAAGAGAGAGAGAGAGAGAGAGAGAGAGAGAGAGAGAGAGAGAGAGAGAATCAGAAAAAGATAGTTTAATAAATACCATTAAACTCATCCATCCAGAAGTAAGTATTCTAGTATGCTAGTAAGTATGCTAGTCTGTGTTAAAATTCTGATATAAATTTAAGGATTTATGTATTATGCATCCAGTCTCTCCCCCCTCTGGCCTTGTTTTGTTTTTGAGATAGGGACTCACTGTGTAGCCCTGACTGGCCTTGAACTTACTGAGATCCACTTGCCTCTGCCTCCTGAGTGTTGAGGGTAAAAGCCTGGGCCACAATGCCTGGAAATCACGTGTAATTACAGCCGGGCATGGTGGCGCATGCCTTTAATCCCAGAACTTGGGAGGGAGAGGCAGGCGGATTTCTGAGTTCGAGGCCAGACTGGTCTACAAAGTGAGTTCCAGGACAGCCAGGGCTATACAGAGAAACCCTGTCTCAAAAAAAAATAAACAAAAATAAACAAACAAACAAAGTTTTATCTCGTGGGGCTAAAATGGCAACTCAGCAGCCAGCTGTTTGGCTAACACAATTTATTTTTAATTGCTAAACATCTGAATTACTTTTTCCTTTTTCTTTTTTTCCCCTAAGACACCCCCCCTCTTATCCCCCACAATACACACTTACCTAGGGACCACATCCAGGGCCTCCAGTTGGGCAGCTTTCATAACCTGCATTAAGAAACTGGTATGGTGGGGTGTGCTTGTGATTCCTGTGCTCTGGTGGACAAGATAGGCGAATCCCTGGGTCTCACTAGCCAGCAAGCCTGACCACCTTGGTGAGTTCCAGGCCAGTGTCTCCAGGACAATGTAGGCAGCACCTGAGGAATGACACCTGAGGCTGTCTCTGGTCCCCATGTGCACATGAACACACGCACACAAAACTAGGCATTTTAAAATCACATTTATCCATTTATTTGGGGAGGAAAGGGGAGTGCCATGGGAATTGTGGAGGTTGGAAAGGGTCTCGGGGCTGGAGAGGTAGCCCTGCGGTTAAGAGTGCTTGTTTTGGCGGAGGAACCAGGTGGTTTTGTTTTGTTTTGTTTTGTTTTGTTTTGTTTTTCGGTTTTTCGAGACAGGGTTTCTCTGTATAGCCCTGGCTGTCCTGGAACTCACTTTGTAGACCAGGATGGCCTTGAACTCAGAAATCCGCTTGCCTCTGCCTCCCGAGTGCTGGGATTAAAGGCGTGCGCCACCAAGGCCGGCCTAGGAACCAGGTTTGATTGCCAGCACCCACATGACAACTTACAATTTATAAGCTCGGTTCCAGGGGACCTGATACTCTCCAGGCATGCATATAGTGCACATACACAAACACAGGAAAGACACACGCACACACATAGAAGAAAAATAAGTCTTAAAGAAAACAAAGACAAAGTCTCACTGTGTGTAGCCTTGGCTAGCCTAGAACTCACTGTGTAACCCAGACTGACCTTAAACTCAGAAATCTTGTCTGCCTCTGCCTCCCAAGTGCTGGGATTAAAGGTTTGGGGTTTTGCTTGCTTGTTTATATTTGTTTGTTTGTTGTTGTGGTTTATTTGAGACAGGGTTTTTCTGTGTAGTCTTAACTGTCCTGGAACTCACTATGTAGACCATACTAACCTCAAGAGATACGTCTGCCTCTGCCTCCTGAATGCTGGAATTAAAGAAATTGGTCACCACCTCCCGGCCAGCTTTTTTTTTTTTCAATATTATTTTTATTCTTATTTCTGTGTCCACGTGTGAGTATGCAACGTGTGCAGGTGCTTACAGAGCCCAGAAAAAAAAAAAAAATCATCGAATCCCTTAAAGATGGTGTTACGGATAGCTACGAGCCACCTGACGAGGCTGCAAGATCAGCAAGCACACTTAACCAACTGCTGGACCATTTTCCCCAACTTAAAAACGTTTTTAAAAAGCGTTTTTATTTATTTTCATTTTTATGCATGTGAGTGCTTTGCCTGCGTGTACGTATATGCATCACATGCCTGCCTGGTCAAAAGAAGGAGCTGGGTCCCCCGGAGCTGGGTCCCCTGGAGCTGGAGTTCTAAGTGATGTGAGCCACCTTGTCGGTGTTGGAAACTGAGCCCAAGTCCTCTGCAGGAACAGCCATTGCTCCATCCCCCAACTTAAAAACTTTAAAAAAATTATTATTTCCATGCACATTTGTGTTTTTCTCATGCATGTGTGTCTGTGTGAGGGTGTCACGTCCTCTGGAGTTATAATCACATTGGTGCTGGGGATTGAACCCAGTCCTCTGGAAGAGCAGCCAGTGCTCTTAGCCTCTGAGCCATCTCTCCAGCCCCTGAAAAAACGTCTTAAAGCCGAGTAACAAAGAGTACACTGAAGGCCTGAGCTATGTGAGATTCGCATTACAAGCAGACAAATGTTTTAGTGTCTATCTGAATCTTTCCATTCTGCCTCTACCTCTATCTATCTTTCTCTTCTGTGTCACCCTTAGGCACCCTTAGGTTCTCAGTCTTCTTAAATGCCGGGACCCTTTAACACAGTTCCCCATGCTGTGGTGACCCCCAAGTATACAATGATTGTCATTGCTACTCATAACTGTAATTTTATTACTGTTTTGAATCGTAAACATCTGTGCTTTCCGATGGTCTTAGGAGACCCTGTGGAAGGGGTCAGTTAACACCCCTGCACCCTACAGGGTCATGACCCACAGGTTGAGAACCACTGAACTAAGGCTATATATAACATACAGTTTCTCCTAATGATACCTTTAAAAAATCCTTTCCATTTGAACTCAAGTGCCTGGGCCGGCTGTAAACCATGATCCTTAGCCTCAGCCTCCTGTGTCTAGGATTACTGGCACATGCTATCATTCCTGACCTAATGATGATATACCTTAATGAAGTTTTATTTATAATGCAATACAATGCTACTTGAAACTTCAGTGGAAATAAGTCAGACACAGAGATATGAATAATTGTCCTCAAATGTTTTTTGGTGGTGGTTCAGTGAGACACTGACTGCGCCAGGCCCTGTCTGCTTCTCAATGTTCTTATCCCAGTATCATTTCTGGTCCTTCTCCTTGGCTTCTTGGAGTCGTCTATATTTTTAGGAAAGCAGTTTATTGACGGCTGGGTAAGAAAATGTGGAACAGGCTCTTCCCCAAACTTTAGCTCACAAATTCATCAGCGCGAGGGGTGGGTGGGGGGGGGGATGGTAGGGTGGTCTATGCTAGAGGGGTGGAGTGTTCATGAAGGTTTGCTGCTTGAGAAGTGACAGCTCACAGCCCGGTGGAGTGATCCATGCCTGCAATGCCAGCACTCGAGAGGCTGCGGAGGTAGGGTCGTGAGTTTGAAGCCATATTGTTTTATATCCAGTTGTAAACCAGCCCATGTAGTGAGTCCTTAAAAGGGGGTGGCAGCGGAGAGGTAGGAGAAGCAGACAGATGGTTCTTGAGGTCAAGCCTAATGATCCGAGTCCAAGTGTCAGGACCCACATGGAGGGAGGAAGAGAACTGACTCCTGCAAACTGTCCTCTGACCTCCACTCCACATGTGTGCCCTGCCATAGGCATACATGCACACAAGTAAAGGAATAAAGTTACAAAAATTCAAAATGTTCATCCCAGAAAGGACAGTGGATCTAATCTGTTTTTCCATGGTTTCTTTGTGCTTTCTGTTGTTTTCTCCAGTGTTCATCGGGAAGAAAACCAAGGGGTCCAATAAGGACCCAGTGTAGCTGGGACTCTAAAAGGGTCAGCTTGCTTTTTGAGACTCATGTAGTCCAGGCTAGCCTCAGACTTTATATATAGCCAAGGATGATCTTGAACTCCTATCCTCCTGCCTTAAGCTCTCAAGGGACATGACTTCGGGGATGACCAATACACACTATGTCAGCCAAGTTCATTGTTTTAGCTTTTAGGACATATATTTAAACTTTGTTTTAGTCATGTCAGGATCAAAGCAGAGTCTCACACCTTCTAGGAAGAGCTCCAACTCCTATTATGTCCTTAATCTCAAGATCTCAAGATTGTTGTGTGAATAGGATCACAGTGTGTGAACTTTGGAAGGATTTTCTTAACGTAAGTTAAGAAACCTTGAGGCTCATCCAAGTTGTTGTATAGATTAAGGTTGTCCTTTTTTATTGCTGAATATCATTTATGATAAATAGCATCTCAGTTCAATCACTGAACATAAGGATTATTTTCATTCTGGGTACTTGTTCTAATTTGATATTCTGCTGGGCAGGAAAGGTTGTTTTGGTTTTTTTTTTTAATTTTTTTTTTTAATTTTGGCCTATATACTTCCGGGTTATAATTCATCACTGAGAGAAGTCAGGGCTTCTTCCCTGCCTTCTTTTTCCAACTCAGCTAGCTTTCTTCTTCTTTTTTTTTTTTTTTTTTTTTTTTTTTTTTTTTTTTTTTTTTTTTTTTTTTTTTTTTTTTTTTTTTTTTTTTTTTTTTTTTTTTTTTTTTTTTTTTTTTTTTTTTTTTTTTTTTTTTATTTATTTTATTTATTATATGTAAGTACACTGTAGCTGTCTTCAGACACTCCAGAAGAGGGTGCCAGATCTCGTTATGGATGGTTGTGAACCACCATGTGGATGCTGGGATTTGAACTTATCACCTTCGGAAGAGCAGTCGGGTGCTCTTACCCGCTGAGCCATCTCACCAGCCCCTTAGCTAGCTTTCTTATATAGCCTAGGCCAACCTGCCTAGGCACGTGCTGGATCTCTAACACCTATAAACTGCGGATGGTATGTAGACCTTGAGGTAGAGGCAGGAGGATCGGGGAGTTCATGGTCACCTTCCTCTACCTGGGGAGTTTGAAGTCATAGTGACACAAAACACACAATAATCAAAACAAACAAAACAACCCAGTTCAGAGCTATTGTACCCTCTCAGCAGCAGGGCATGGTTTACAGGTTCATGGTATGTGGCATACGGCTAGTGTTGGCTGTTGTCTTTATTTACTGTTTGTTTGTTTGAGACAGGGTTTCTCTTTATAGCCCTGGCTGTCCTGGAACTCACTTTGTAGACCAGGCTGGCCTCGAACTCAGAAATCTGCCTGCCTCTGCCTCCCGAGTGCTGGGATTAAAGGCATGTGCCACCACGCCTGGCTATTACTGTTTTATTTTGATTGGTATGCCAAGATATCACATTGTGGAGTCTGTTTCTTAGGCCCCTTGCAGGTTTTATATCAATATAAATAGCCTAGTCTGGAACTTGGTGTGTAGGCCAGGCTGCCCTGGAATTTACAGTAGTCCTTCTGCCTCTGTACTGGGGTTATTGGTGTTAGCCACCATGCCTAGCCCTTCGCTATGACTTGGTTTGTTTGACTTTTCTGAGACAGGGTTTTGCTCTGACCTAGTTACTTGCTATGTAGCCCAGGATGGTTTCAAACTCCAAAGACTCATCTTGCCTCCTCCACTTCCTCAATGCTGAGATTACAGGATTTCATTACAAACTCTAACCGGCCATTATATTTTTAACTTGCCTTTACCTGATGTCTAATGAGACTGAGCCATGTTCCACCCCATCTATACATCTTCCATGAAATAGCTGGCTGTTCTTTTCTTCTGCCTGTTCTTTATTTAGAGATCATGTTGTTTGAGATGGGGCTTGTATACCCCAGGTTTGTCCTGGGGCTCCCAGTAATCCCCGTGTCTCAGAATCCCAAAAGCTGGGATTACAGATGTGTGCTAGCCTCTGTATTTTGATTGGGTTTCTTTGGGACATGGTATCCTGTAGCCTACAATAGCACTGGACTCAGTAGATAGACCTTTGAGCTTCTGATTCTCCAGCTTCTGCCTTCCCAGTGCTGGGATTCACATATGGGTTTTGATTCCAGTATAATAAACTCTTTCAAAATTGTTCATGCTCTGGCTAGTTAGTATAACCTAGTGGTAGCTGGTAGGTTCCAAAGCAAAAACAGGCTCTCCCACTGCATAGCTAGGTGACTTTTGACAAGCATGTAAAGGTCACTAAATTTTTCCTCCTCACTTGAAAATAGAGTTTGGAAGATTAAATTACTTACTGATTGAAAAATGCCCCCAATCAGGGACACTCCTTTCATCTCGGCAGAGGCAGGTGAATCTCTGTGAGTTCTAGGCCAGCCAGTGCTACACCGCGAGACCCTGTCTCAGTAAATAAACAAAGGAAAAGAAGAAACCCAGCAAACCCTAGAATTCCTTTCCTCAAAGAACTTACTTCCTGTTCAGGCAACAAGCCAACTCGGGCATTGGTCAGCTGAGCAGTTTTCTTCTTGGCTGTGACTCAGGGACCCGGGCTCCTCAATTTTCCTCTCATCTCGTGCCATTGTCCTCTAGGTTTGGGGGACCTTTTTAGTTTTTTGGTGGGAAAAGGGGAGGAAAGTGAGAAGGTGTTTGAGGATTGTCTCTAGCAGAGGCAACCGCTGGTTCCCACAGACTACCGTCTGAATGCACCCACACCGGCCCAAGTAATTGCTTCAGGGAAGTGAGGAAACGTGCGAGTTGTGTACCCAGGAGGAAAATAAGCGGGCAGGGCGCTGTCTGGCGGGAAATGCTGCGCCGTCCTGCGTCACCACAAGTAGGGGCAGAGGTGGTGGTGGCTGAGACTGGGTGGCAGTCCTCACAGAACAGGAAGTAGAGGTGACAAGTAAGGTCCAGACAGCAGCAAGCACACGGAGTTCGGGTAAGGTGTGCCCAGCAGAAGAAAGAGAAGTGCAAACACCTCAGTTTGGGCTCATTTTAGAGACATCTTTCTTCTCTCGGGTTTCCAAATGGTGACTGCTCCTATACAGGAACACCTGTAATGAAACGTTTTTGAACCTCCATTAATAATTCTTAGTTGAGGCCAGGCGTGGTGGCGCAGGCCTGGGAGGCAGAGGCAGGTGGATTTCTGAGTTCGAGGCCAGCCTGGTCTACAAAGTGAGTTCCAGGACAGCCATGGCTATACAGAGAAACCCTGTCTTGAAAAACTTAAAAAAAAAAAAATCTTAGTTGACTGTTAGTTTTCCAGTTAGATTATTAGATTATTTATACATAATGAAAAGTCCCTCCTCTTGGGGCTGAAGAAATTGATGACCAGTGGGTAAAGTGCTTGCCATGCAATTGTGTGGGATGGAGTCCCCAGAATCCACATAAAGGCAGATGTAGTGGCACACATCTGTAGTTCCACGGTTCCCATGGTGAGATGAGAGGTGGAGACAGGAGGATCACCAGAAGCTTGAAGGCCAGTACGCCTAGCTTATGCAGGGGTGAATAAAAGACATCTCAGTAAGGTGGGAGGCAAAGGCCTGAGGGTGTCCTCTGACCCCCCACATGTGACCTCTGCCCGAACTAACACATGCATTTTAGTCCCACACAGGAAGTTCTCTTCCTCCTGTGTGCACGAGTAAAGAGAGAGGGTTTGTGCATTGTTCAGGCTAGCCTTGAACTGGGAGACTTCCTGCTTCAGCATCCAAGTAGGTGGGAGACGGGTGTGTACCTGTACCTCACTCAACTTCTTGGTCTGTTTTTGGTATCTATACCTTTTTGTCTCTGAATTATTATCTACATCTTGAATAGACATATACTAGCAATATAGCAGATGGAGATCAGATGTTAGGAAAATGTATGCTTTCATTGTTGCTCTGACTTTTACTAACCAGAAGTGACTCTGGAGTTTTGCTACCCCTCTCCCACCCCCCAACCTTTGGGGGCAGAGCCTCAATGTAGGAAGCTTAGGCTAGCTTTGACTTCGTGATCTTCCAGTCTCAGTCCCCATAGGCACAGACTACTATGGACTGGCTTGGGGGTTTACTCTTTTTTTCCCCCCAAGACAGGGTTTCTCTGTGTAGCCTGGGCTGTCCTGGAACTTGTTTTGTAGACCAGACTGGTCTCAAACTCAAAGATCTGCCTGCCTCTCTGCCTCCTAAGTGCTGGGACAAATGCCACCACTTCTCCGCTCAGAATTTTTACTCTTTTCATCTGCTAATGTTATGAATTTTGCTTTTTGAGTTCCCAATGCTTTATCTTTTGCTTATTCTTAAAATAAGCCTCTCCTGCTTGGCTGTGCTGCTCAGCTAATTAATACGCTACTGGATCTTAGTGCTAAAGCTTATCCAGGGGTTTTCACATCTGCTTAAGTTTAATTTATTTCATTTAATCATGTTTTATTATATTCTATTCCCCCCTCTCTATGTATGTGGGGTTCTGTTAGTGCTATATAGCATTCTGTTTTATACAGTGGCCTAGGTAGTATTGATGACAATGTGTCCATATAATAAAATCTTTCTAGAATTAATGTATAAACACTTAAGAAATTCCACCTGTAGAAGGCTGAGGCAGGAGGATAACTGCAAATCTGAAGTCAGCCTAGTTTAAATAGCCAATTCTAGTCCAGACACTGTCTCAAAAAAAAAAAAATCTGATTCTGGAATCTATGTCCACTCCATAGGTGATGGACTTTAGTCTCCTGCGCTAATGGAAGCCTAAACTCAATTCTGCAGTCCAAGCAAGTGAACTTTTGCGGTAGCCTATGGTTTCTCTAGCATGGTAAATCATCCTTAACTACTACAGAGATAGCTGGCAAATACAGGAGACTACTTTTATTTGACAAAACAGAACTAACCCAAAGCATGGAGGGAAACGAAACTCTTCTCTATTTTTGAATTTCCCTGATATGATCACCCAATGGTTGGCAGTCCCCGCCTTCCCACCTTCCAGCTCTCCTTTCTATACACTTTTTTTAAAAATGGGGTGCTTCATGAGTTTCCGAGTAATCCTTGCGCAGGGCCATGCTATTTTCCTCCATACGCTTCCAATGTTAGCATACGTGCTGCTAAGGCGAGCACCCCCCACTAGCCCTTTTCTCTTTTTCCAGTATCGGGGAGTGAACTCAGAGCCTCGAACATGCTAAGCAAGCCAAGTGTCCCACTTCAGCCCACAACGTTCCCTGGCAGCCTCCGGAGGAGACTCAGTTAGCCTTACAACTTTTCGGGATAACCGTTCCTTCTAGCTCTGGTGCACTCTGTTGCTAACAGGAGTTGTTAGAGACTCCGAGAGGCAGCTCTTCTGGATTGTTACCCTCTTTTTTTCCTGGAGCCAAAGTGGATGGTTCTTTTGGCTGGCACTTTCCTGAGGAAGAACACACCCAGAGAGCAAGAATCTTCGAAGTTCTCGGATGGCCTCAGGTGGCTGGGACTGTGTTCACGTGATGCGCCAACGCCTTCAGAAATAGCCATCAAATGGGACACATGCTGTGGGACCTTGGGCAGTTTTTGCTTTCCTTGTTTTTGTTTTTAGAGATGGCATCTTTGGAGTCTAGGCTGCTCCCCAATCCACCAATCAACTGAATGTGAAGTTTTCTTTCTTTCTTTCTTTCTTTCTTTCTTTCTTTCTTTCTTTCTTTCTTTCTTTCTTTCTTTCTCTCTCTCTCTCTCTTTTTCTTTCTTTCTTCCTTTCTTCCTTTCTCCCTTCCTTCCTTCCTTTCTCCCTTCCTTCCTTCCTTCCTTCCTTCCTTCCTTCCTTCCTCCATCTCCCTCCCTTCTCCTCCTCCTTTTCTTTTCTCCTCTTCCTCTTCTTCTTCCTCCTCCTCCTTCTTCTTTTGGCTTGATTTTTCAAGACAGACTTTCTCTGTTTATCTCTGGCTGTCCTGGACTCACTCTGTAGTTTAGGCTGGGCTTGAACTCATAAAGATCTACCTGCCACTGCCCTTGAGTGCCGGGATTCATTAGGGATGCATTAACAAGCATACTGTAAGCACTGCTGAGCCTCACACCCAGGGCTTCGTGCACGCTAGGCAGGTACTCTAGCTTGACCAGCCACATTCCACAGTCCAATTTCCTTTATTCCTATTTTCTACAAACTGAGAATAATAATACAAGATGTTTGAAATACCTTTCATCTGAGTCATTATGACTTCATTGTTCTTACTGGCAATGTGCTAAGAGATTTTTAAGTTTAACTTTTACACCTTTTTTATTTTTTGTAGTTCTGGGAATTAAAATTGGGGCCCTCAGTATGTCAGGCATGTGCCTGCAATGAATCACATCCCCAAGCCCTTTTTCATTTTAATTAAGAAATTATTGTAAACTGGGTGGTGGTAGCAAGTGCCTTTAATCCTGGTACTCACTCTGGAGGCAGAGGCAGGCAACATCTCTGAGTTTGAGGCTGGCCTGATCCTTATAAGATAAAGTTCCTCTAAGGGACTCAAAGTGAAGTTTAAATGTGTGAGAGTTAAGGGAGGATTGGATATGTTAGTAGACCATAGACCAAAGGAAAACACTAAGAAGGGGAGCAGTATTAGAGAAAGGCATCCAGGAGTAAGGAAGGAGCTAAGGTGGATAAAACAGGGCAAAGGTATATATGTTCTAGCTTGTTGTCTGTTGCTGTGATAAATACCACGGCCAGAAGCTCCCTTCAGTCTCTCAGTTACTTTCCTTATACAGCCCAGGGCCACCTGCCCAGGTGGTACTACCCACAGTGGGCTGAGCCAACAAGAAAATGTTGTACAGACATGTCCACAGGTCAATCCAACGGAGGACTGACCTATGGGCAATCGAGCAGCTTCCCTAATCCCAATGTGCCAGAGTGACCAGTGAAGCTAACTATGACAGTGCATATTAAACTCTTGGGAAGGAGAAAAATGGGGAATTTGCATTGAAAGCAGAGCTCATGGGACATGGCCCGGGCTCTGTAAATAAAGCAGGAGGTAAGTGATTGCTGAGAGTAAAGGTTAGAGCTAAAAGTGAAGGAATGCTGGTCAGAGCCTTCAGGAAAGTGGGAAAGATATTGTCTAGAAAACCTGCTGAGGGGCACACTCAACAGAGCCAGTGTAGGATCCCTTCAAAGACAAGCAGAGGGTTGGCGAAGACCCCAGACTAGGCAGCAGCTTTGTGGTAATATCTAGAAATGATCACAAAGGTACCTCATAGCTCTGCTGAACACCATGAGTAGGTGGGCACTTGGCTCTGTGTGTGGTTACTTGAAGAAAGGAAAGAGTAGGAACAGATTTGACTAATGGGCAGATATCATGTAAATCTATCAACTTCAGGACATCCTTATTTCCTATTTCTGGGAACAATTTAATAATCTTTTTTTTTTTTTTTTTTTTTTTTGGTTTTTCGAGACAGGGTTTCTCTGTGTAGCCCTGGCTGTCCTGGAACTCACTTTGTAGACCAGGCTGGCCTCGAACTCAGAAATCTGCCTGCCTCTGCCTCCCAAGTGCTGGGATTAAAGGCGTGCGCCACCATACCTGGCTTAATAATCTATTTATTGTTGTTGTTGTTATTATTAAAGTTTTTGAGACAAGGGTCACTCTGTAGCCCAGCCTGGCTTTGAATGCACATGATCCACCTGCCTCAGGATGCTAGGATTGTAGGCAGGAGCCACCACAGTCCATAGTGCGGTATTTCAGCTCCCTCCCATTCCTAGTCTATTCTTGATCACCCCATTTCTTCCAGTGCTGTTCCTTGCTATTCTAGACTCCCAGGCCTGACATCTTGGAATCATTGCTTTTCTTCTTCTCTTGGCGTCACCTACACAGTCACCTACAGTCATACAAGGATGAAGTTTAATTTATAGAGAAGGCACAATAACAGATAAACAATAATACTTATGGTGATACATCATAATTAATGCCATGTAGTCTCTGTTCTGGAAAGAGTCAGGACATGCTGTCAGTTGCAGAGTATAGCTGACAGCAGGTAGGTAACTGGAGGCTTCAAGGAGTGAGACCCACAAGGGAGGGCTGCAGTAGGCTCATTTTGTGATTAACCTTCTACCTCCTCTTCCCCAATAGTCTCCCTGCCTTGAAGGCTCTGCCAGATCCAGTACCCACTACCCCCAGACTCGTCCTGCTAACGTCAGTTTTGAGAGTCACTCATCATAAGTCTTCAGAAAACCCAAACAGGGTCCCCAAGAAAAGAAAGAACACCCTGGGGGTTGGGGATTTAGTTCAGTGGTAGAGTGCTTGCCTAACAAGTGCAAGGCCCTGGGTTCAGTCCTCAGCTCTGGGAAGAAAGAGAGCACCCTGGATGTGCTCATGTTCAGTGAGAATGGGTACAGATATTGTACTCAGGATCGGGGTAGGGAGGCAGATTTAGGAAGGGCTTCTCTGAGGAGAGACAAGGGAAGAGATAGCAGGGAGCTCGCAAACACCAGGGCGTAGTGAACAGGCTGATACCAGGCAGATTCTGAATCTTTCAGGGAGAAGAGTGGATCACTGAGGGGTAGAGAGAATGATAAGGAGTGGGCTGATGTCTTCCCTGGGCACAGTGTATTGGATTTGTCAGTTAGGAGTCAGAATCGAGGGCGGTTTCAGTAGCAAAAAAGGAAGTACAGAGGGTAGGTAAAGACACCACAAATGCAGAGAATGGGGAAGGATCATAGATTTCCTTCTGAAAGTATGGGTTGAGAAGGAAGAAGGAGGATAAAAGCCAACAGGCTTTGTCCTTCCCTCCCCTGTAAAACAGACTAGTTCTGCACTAGTTCAGAGCCTGGGGCATAGATCCCTGTGGTGAAGAAGCTGCTATTTAGAGAAAGGTGTTTGATGGGAGTGAGATTCCCCCCACGGGGGTGTGAGGAGATGGAATCTCATCCGGGAAACTGTTCTGTGCCTTTATAATCATTCTCTGACTGTATGCATGCCAACTTGCACGTGTGTGATTGTACAGGTTGAACAACTATAAACCCAAAAGCTTCCGAAGCTAAAGTTTGAATATGGGCTTGACTGCACAAGTGGGGACAAAAAGTCCCACCTCTGATCTCAGGAGCTGGGCGACAATGAAATACCGAAGAGCTGAAAGCTGTTTGCATAGCTGTATACAAAACATGAATGTCAAGAGAAATCATCTGAGAGGCTTGCAAATACTTTCAGACTCTAAACTGGATCTTTTAATGTTAGATTGCCAGTGTAGATTTATATAACTACCATAAATTTAGTTAAGTCAGGAGCCCAAACTAAGTTGCAGCAGGTTAAAATAAGGGTACAGAAGGGCTGTACACCTTTTGGACCTTTTTAGGGGATAATCTTGCCCCGTCTAGCTTCTAGAGACAACCACAAGGGCTGGGGGATGTAGCCCAGTTGTGGAAACCTTGACTAGAGATAACCACATTCCTTGGCTTTTGACCCAGTTTCTTCATCCAAAACCAGCAGTGCCACATGTCTCTTGACTTTTGTGCAATCATACTCAGTCAGGGACTGGGGATATGGCTCAGCAGTGAAGTGCTTACCTACATGTGGTAGGCTCTGGGTTCTCCCCAGGAGTCCATCCAAATAATAATAATAATAATAATAATAATAATAATAATAATAAGCATAGTTGGGAAGTGTCTACTTTTCAGAACTCCTGTAGTCAGGTTAGACACAACTGGGGAGCACACGGCAATCGGCCCACCTCAAGGCCCTTAACCTTAATTACGTCTGTGAGTTTCTTGTATAAACTAACACACAGGCATGGGCACCTCTGGAGGCTTTACTCTGCCTACCACACTAGAACTAAGTATGAGGTTCTTATTTTAAGTTTGAAACAGGCAAAGTATTTAATCTTGGAAAGTTTGGAGCTGGAGAGGTGGCTCAGTGGTTGCTGTTCTTTCGGAGGATCCATATTAGGTTCCCAGCATCCAGACGTTACTAGCAATCATCTGTAACCCCATCTCTAGTGGCTCCGACACCCGCTTCTGGCTTCCTCAGGCATTGTCTGCAAGCAGCACACATACATACATGTAGGCAAACACTCACATGTAAAACAAACACAAAATCTGTTTTTAAAGTAAAATATATATATATATATATATATATATATATATATATATATATATATATATATATATATATATGGAAGTTTGATATTTGTACTTGGGGAAAGATAACTTGGAAAAATAGGTGAACTTGATTCTAAAGGCCAGGCATGTGGAATGTAAAGGCTACAAAGGTATAGAAAAGCGGCCAACTGGTAGCCTGAGGTAAAACTTTCAGCCTGTGAAGAGAAATATAACCGGAAAAGTGAATCTCAACTATGCTTAGGAAGGAAGACATAGGCATTTGAACCAACATTAAGACAATAGAAATCACAGTAGTGGCAAGATTTGCAGGTTCTAGAGAGGGGTACCACCAATATAAAAGGGAGAAACGCTAAGAGTTTTCATTCCCAGGAGCTTGCGGGGTTAGCAGGCTTCATGTGGAGTTTTAAGGTTAGAATTTACAAAAATTTTTACAAAAAAAAATTTTTTTTTTTACAAAAATTTTTCAGGGCTAGCTTCTGAATTCAGCTGCTTTGTGAATATATGTGTTGCCCCATGAGTGCACTCTTTGTAAAGCCAGATGGCCAGTTCTTGATGTCAAAATAGCATTTCTTGGCAATCCAATTCCAACTATAGAAGCCAAATAGTAAGAAATTCTATTCTAACTCTAAGTACTTTCAGAAATATGATAGAGGAAGTATTCTTCCCCAGTGGGCTTTGTATACTAGCTGTGTTCCAGGTACTGTCCTGAATATTTTTTTTTAATTAAAAATCCAAGTAGTAAGAGTTTCAATGATCCCTGCTTGATAGGCTAAAGCATGAACACAAAGGAGAAAATAAAAGAGGAACAAATACATCCTAATATTTTCTACTCCAGTAACAAATTAGTCAGTAAATGACATGTCAGATATTAGTGAAACTGTAAAAAGCTGTTTTGTTGTTGATTAAAGGGAACTCTGTAATCCATATTTTAAAGCCACTGATTTATTCTTTGTATATCTTGTTTCTTAAAAGAATAATAGATTTGCCTGAACATAGTTAACAATTTATCCTGTAAGCTACAATCAGCATATATAATCTAGGTAGATTCTAGATGTATGATCTACATTCTATCCCCGCATTAGGATGAAAGCAGGTGTTCACCTGACTCTCCATCAAATAATATAATCAAGTTTCTGTTTTGTACATCTACCTAACCACTGATCCAAACAACATATGTGTGCCAAACTCTGATCATAGAGGGGTACTGTGCAAGGCTGTGTGCGATAGCACAAATATTAAATTTTTATAACACATAACACAGGTATTTAAATTTTTATAAATTTACTATTTATATATACTTATATAAGATATATTTTTATAAAATTCTTTTTTTTTTTTTTTTTTGGTTTTTTTTTTTTCGAGACAGGGTTTCTCTGTATAGCCCTGGCTGTCCTGGAACTCACTTTGTAGACCAGGCTGGCCTCGAACTCAGAAATCCGCCTGCCTCTGCCTCCCAAGTGCTGGGATTAAAGGCGTGCGCCACCACGCCCGGCTAAAATTCTATTTTTATAGTTCTAAACTTATTTAACTTTTTTTGTTTTGTTTGTTTTGTTTTATTGAGGCAGGGTTTCTCTGTGTAGCCCTGGCTGTCCTGGAACTCACTTTGTAGACCAAGCTGGCCTCGAACTCAGAAATCCGCCTGCCTCAGCCTACTGAGTGCTGGGATTAAAGGCGTGCGCCACCACGCCCGGCTAGCTTTTATTTCCTATTGTAAAGTAAAATATTACTGTCAGTTACCTGTCTTCATCTTCCTCTTTTCTCTACACTGTGTCTTTAAAATGTGCATTCATCTTTCTTCAGTGAAGAGTCTACCTCTCAGCTCTGTCTGCCCAGTATGTTTTCTGGACCATCCTTCCAGAGGTGTCTTAGTGTTTGCATTTAGGTGTGTGTGTGCGCGCGCGCGCGCGCGCGCGAGTGTTTTGCCTGCATGTTTGTATGTGTATCACGCGAATGTCCATGAAGATCAGGAGGAGACACCAGACCCCTTGGAACCATAGCTTTGATTATAAGAAACCATATGGGTACTGGGAATTGAACCTGCGTCCTCTACAGAGCAGCAGTTGCTATCTCTGTAGCCCTTAGATTTAATATCAAGCAAATATGTGAGCATATCAAGCCATAAAATATTCACATACCTTTTGTTCTTTGGCTTCCTCATATTTTAATGCCTGAATACTAGCCACTGTATACACACAGCATAATTTATATAATGTTGACATTTCCATTTGTTTTAATCTGGCATTTCCAACACTACCAAATTAAATATTCATATCAAGATGCCTGAGGAATATCTTCCTACACATGGAATTTCTAGCATGTTTGTAATTTTATGTAGATTTTTTTGTCTATTTTCCCCTCAATAGAAATTTGTTTTTCCACAGACTTATCAACATGGTGAGCTTTGCTAATACAGAAGATGAAAACTGTTCTTGCAGTGTAGTCCTAGCTTGAATTTCTCTTATTAATAGGATTGAGAGTGTTTAAAAAGCCAGTTGTATTTCTACTTGGTGACTGTGATTATAAAAATTTTTCATCTATTAGGGAAATTTGTCCACAGTTGCAAATATTTTTCTCAATTTGATTTTTTGAATTTAAACTTTGTGGTAGCTGCTGTCATACAAAACTTTTAATTTTTTCTTTATGGAATCAAATGTTGTGAATTCTGCGCTTCGTGTTATAATTGGCTTTCCTCATTTATAGGTACCTTTAAACAAATTCTATGGTTTCCTGTAGCACTTTCATGATGAATAAATATTTTTTGTAAATTTTACTTTAAATGTATTTACTTATTGCTGTGTTATATGAGGTATGGATAAAAGTGTGTCATGGTGTGCATGTAGGGGTCAGAGGGACTACCAGGATTCAACTTGGGTCATGGTCTTGTTTGGCAATCATTTTGCCCAGTGAACCATTTTGCTGGCCCCATTAACAACCATACTTAATTACTACACATTCTAAATAGTCTTGCACATAGAATCAAGTTCCTTGTTTCAATTTCTATCTGAGCTTGAATAGAAAATCTTTGTTGTTTTCCTTTTTGTTGTTTGTTTTGCTTTTTTGTTTTTCGAGACAGGGTTTCTCTGTCCTGGAAATAGTGCTGTAGGCCAAGCTGGCCTCAAACTCACAGAGATGTACCCACTTCTGTGTCTGGTATTAAAGACATATGCCACCGCTACCACTGCTGGGCCTGAAGAGGAAATCTTAAGTACACAATAGGAATAGGGAGTGTCATTTTTGGACCATTGAACAGAATGGTGGCATCTATACTTCCTGATTCAGATGCTGGTGTCTTACCTACATAACTTCTCCAGCCTCAGTGTCTTCATCTGCAAAGTCAAAAGACAAACTATGCTGCTAAGTTTGGGATGAAAACCGTATGATTCGTCTAAAGCCTGCAGCATAAGCATTTGTGAAAACATGAACTATCATTGCGTCACTGATGGCCATAGACAATTCTTCCACGTTTACTAACATCCTATACTTCCTAATTCTAATGAGAAGAGGCTGGAGATCAGCCTGCTGTGGTAGCTCACCCCTTTATGTCCAGCACCCCGGAGGCAGAGGCAGTCGGATCTCTGTGAGTTTGAGGCCAGACGATTCTACAGAGAGAGTTCCAGGACAGCCATGACTCTGTTAGACAAAGAAATGCTGTCTCAAAAAAACAAAGAAACCAAAAAAAAAAAAAAAAACCCAATCAATCAACCAACCAAAAAAAAAAAACAACAAAACAAAACAAAAACCAATCTGCATCAGTATTTTCCAAACACTCACAGGTGATTGAGGGGGGGGGGGGCAGGAGAGGTCTAGAACACACCTATGCTCTGCGTTGTTCTTCACATGGGAGGGCCTCTGTCTGATTTGAGAACAGTGGCTCTAGAGCTCTGAGGCCTGACTAGAGATGAGAGACATGTCCTGATCCACAGGCAGAGGACTAGAAAGAGCCTGGACCTTTCCTGGGCTTTTCAAACCTTAAAGCCCACCTCTAGTGACACACTTCCTCCAACAGGGCCACACCTCCTAATCTTTCTAATCTTTTCAAAGAATCTCACTCCTTGGTGACTAAGCATTCAAATATCTGAGCCTGTGGGGGCCATTCTTATTCTAATGACCCCAAGAAAACAAACTTTTGCACATGATAATTTTAGTTTTCTAAGCTTACATAACATCTTCTAACAGTCACAAATCAAATAAACTATACATGTAACCCAGAAAATAAGTGTACTGAAAATTGAGTATGAGAGCAGAAAAATTGATTTTGATAGTATTTATTTGATAGGTAAAATTTTAAAAAAATCTTAATTTTGATAGCATAATAAAATAATCTAAATAGTCGATATTTGTATTTATAATAAGAAAATAAACACTTGCTTTTACATTTTTAAAGAAAAATTTAAAGTCATATTTACTTATTGGAGTGGGGGGGACACAAAAGAGGAGATCAAAGGACAATCTACGGGAGTGGGTTCTGGAAACAGAACCTAGGTAGTCAGGTTTGGTGACAAGTGTCTTAAGCCACAGAACCATTTGCCTGTCTATCTTACTGCTTTTCGATAATTGTAACAATTTTTAAAATGTAGCAAATAGTAAATTGAAAACTAGAAGTATTCAGAGAGTTTAATCCATTTCTAGATTACCACTTATTTTAACTTTTGGGAGATATATATATATATATATATATATATATATATATATATATATATATATATATATATATATATATACTGTGCTAATACAGACCTCAGGCGAGGGGTTTAGCATAAGTAGGCCCCTGGGTTCACCTGCATCTCTCTCTCTCTCTCTCTCCCCCCCCCCCAAAGCACACACACACACACACACACACACACACACACACACACACCACTCACCTTGTAAATTAAATTTTCATCTTTCCCCTTTGTTAGGTGACTGTTGTGGGTGCTATTAATAACTACTTCCTAGAGAATTCTTACTATTAATCTGTATATTATTTGGAGGCCAATTTTAAAAACACCAAGTCTTTAAGTGTGTACTGTGTACTTCTCTGAAAAGCATATAGGCTTAAGTATATACTCGCCACTGGGAGACTTCTAAGCTTCTGTGTGTGACTATGCTCATGCAGAAATGTGTATGCATACACACTATTAACTGGTTTTAAGTGTCATAGGACAGACTTTCACCAAGTTTGGATTTGCTAGTTCTATAATCATCTAAAAGTAGTTTGAGAAGTTCATAACTGGTAAATAGTCTTAAACACCACCACCCCCAAGTACAAATAATTATAGAAGATCCCAGTTTTTAAAATCATTTCACAGTGTTAGTAATTAGGAAAAAAAGTAACATTTTACTGGAAGACTATTCTTCAGTTATACTTTTAGACTCCTTCTTACATGTTAATTTGCAAATAAGCAAATAGAGTGATGGCAAAAATTATTAAAAGTTGGTGAACATTCTGAATGACTTCTAATTTAGAATATCCTTTTCAATTCAAAAGTCCCAAGTCTTATAAGAATTAAATTTGGTTTCATTAAAGAAAATTACTGATATGGGAAAATTGTCTTATGAGAGATTTCGGTAGTAAATTTAACATCGTTAAGATTCTAATTGAACTGAACATTAACCTTAAGTTACTTATAGATTATAAGTTACTTATACTTTTTAAAAGTTTCTGTGTTTAGTTTTAAATATGTGGGGGATCATATAAGTGTGATGACATTTCAAACTTTTGTCTTTTCCTGAGCTATCAAACTCTTTGAATTGTTTTAAGTATCAAGAAGGACTGGTGTCAAGAAAAGTACTTTCTTTCAAAATGGATGTTTACGCATGCAAAATACTTTGAGGGTTTTAGCGATTTCGTTTCTTATTCTTCCCTTCTTCAAAACGCAATTTAAATCGGAGCCGGAATCCTCTTTTCAGCTCAATAGCTGAACGCTGGTAGCCCATTGGAAAAGATGAAGGCTTTACTTTGTCAGCCATGTGTTTAAGGAACACTAGCGCTTTCCCCAGATCTTCTGGACGATAATCTCAAACATGGAGGATGCTTCTGATTCTTCACGAGGGGTTGCTCCATTAATTAATAATGTAGCTCTCCCAGGCTCTTCGCCCTCTCTTCCTGTATCAGTGACAGGCTGTAAAAGTCATCCAGTAGCCAATAAAAAGGTAGAAGCGAGAAGCGAAAAGCTCCTCCCCACTGCTCTTCCTCCTTCAGAGCCGAAAGTAGCTCAGAAACTTCCCGGGAGCGCGGAGAGGCGGGGAAGTGCCGGCGGGACGCGATCCCCGCGCGGAGCCCGGCAGTGGCAGCGCGAGCGGCGGCGGCCGGGAGAGACTCTGGGGCGGGGCGGTCCGGGCCCTCGCGGCGTTCCTCGTGGGAAGGTGCGGCGGCCGGCAAGTGCTCGCAGGTGAGGGGCTGGCCAGCCGGCGTCCCGGGGAACCGGGAACAAAGCGCGGCGGCGCCCGGGCTCCGTGGCCGCCTAGCCCCGGGGATGCGTCGAGCACGTTGCGAGTCCCAGGACCGGTGGTGCTGCGGCGGCGGCCCGGAGCGGCGCTGGGGGGGTGGGGAGGGAGCCGCCGCACCGCCCGCCGCCGGGCGTCCGCCCCTTTGTGAGGTGCCCGCGGGGCGCGCCGGGGCCGCGGCCGCCCGACAGACTCGGCACCCCGGCGGCGGGGAGGACCGGACTCGTCTGTCACACAAAAGGCAGCCGAGCCGCCCCGGCGCTCCCCGACCTTACCGGCTTTTTCCTTTCCCTCCAATTTGCTAGGGACGCGGGCGGACGCGCGCAGCCGGGAGATGCCGCTGCTTCACCGAAAGCCGTTCGTGAGGCAGAAGCCGCCGGGGGACCTGCGGCCGGACGAGGAAGTTTTCTACTGTAAAGTCACCAACGAGATCTTCCGCCACTACGAGTAAGGCCGGCCGCGGCGCGGGCGCCGGGGCTGCGGGGACAGCCGCCCCAGCGCCCTTTTGTCTGTCTGTCTGTCTGTCTGTCTGTCTGTCTGTCTGTCTGTCTGTCTGACTCCTCTTTCTCTCCCGGGGCTCGTGACGGGTGGCCGGGCCGCCCATCCCCCGCGCACCGTGACCGCGTGGGGCGGCTGGCGGCGGGGCCCGCGGAGGCCGGCGACCGCTCGGAGCCGCCGCGCTCGCCCGGGCGGGCAGGCGGGCGGAAACTCCCCGCCTCGCCCCTCCCCGCCGCGGCCGCACGCGCTCGGCCGCCGGTTCCGGGATCCCCCGCCGGGTCAGCCCGCGCGCCGCCGCGGTTCCGCAGCCCGGAGAGGGATTCTCCGAGCCCGAGGGCAGGAAGCGGCTGGCCCCGGACTGGGTTTTTCGCGGTCGCGCGTGGCTTCTGACGTTTGGTTGTGGGAGGCTGCCGGGGCTGAGGTGGGGACCGGGGCGGGAGTGGAGGCTCGCTCCGCGGGAGGGGGCAAGGGGTTACTTCACCGGCCGGGAGGACGGGGCCGGGGAGCGTTGGGGGGCACGGGTGTCCCGAGCGGCGGCCTCGCGTCCCGCGCCGCCTAGGCCTGGGAGTGTGCGACGAGAGCCACGCTCTGTCACCGCCTCTTCTTGGTGACTAACTCCGGTCCCCGGGGAACTCGGCGTCTCCGCCCCTAGGAGACCTGCGAGGGAGAAGTCGAGCCGTGCGTGGGGAAAGGAGTGGGAGATAGCCGGGTCCCGGACGCCCCTGGTTTTCCTTTCGAGCATCCAAGAGCCAGGCGGTGGGAGTTGGGAGAGGGGGGTTAGACAAGTTCAACTCCAGCTTCAGTTTTGTCGCCTCCACCGCCCCCCCCCCTCCTCTGGCGCATGTGGGCCGCCTGACATGTGCCACTGCTTTTGTTTTGATAAGAACCCGAAGCTGCTGCAGATGTAGCTTCAACTCCCAATTTTTTAGGTCATTGCTTGGTGTATCCGAGAGTTTCCGTGGGTGGCTCAGTGACACGAAGCAGTGGGGTGTTTCAGCGACCCGTGTTTAAACAGGGACTCTTAAGTGAGAACCCGAATTGATCAGTCACGGGAACAGCCTGGTACACACACACACACACACACACACACACACACACACACACAAGCCCTCTTTTTCGTTCTTTCTCCTCTATGCAGACTCTCTTTGAGGCTTAGAAACCGTATGTTAATAGCAACCAAAGAGCTTGTGTGAAGGAGGATTTCTGAGTATGGGGGCCTAGGAGAAAGGCTTGATCCAGGGTGGTCTTTAGGTGGATTCAACAGCCGGCTGAGAAAGGAGTAGTAAGATTAGAAAAGTCGGTTCCAAATAAGACCCTCCACCCCCTACCCCATCTTCAGCTCCCTAGAAGGGGATACAGGTAAACATGTTGTATCTAGAGAAGTAGATAGTTCTTTTCACCAAACAGTACCCTTAAGTAGGAGTGCACATCTCACTGGGCTCCTGTACAGACTTGTTTTATTACGTTGAGTGCACTCTTGTAACTTCTTAGGTGGATTTGAGTTGGGTAACTGTGCGAGGATAATGTCTTCATCTAATGTTTAAGCTTAGGAACATTTCTGATTATTTTTTAATTTAAAAGTACCAAGAAAATAGTTAACAGGCTCACATCCAAAACTCTTCCTTGGTTTTATATAAGCAGTCTTTTGAAAAGGCTCTCCTGGCATGGTACTCAGGAGGTTGAACCAGATGGTCTGCAAGTTCAAGGCCAGCCCCACGCGGGGGGGGGGGGGGGGGGGGGGGGGGGGGGGGGGGGGGGGGGGGGGGGGGGGGGGAGGCGGGGGGGGGCACAGAGTGAGTTTTGGGTCAGTCTGGGTTACAAAGTGAAGACCTCAGGTCAAAACACAAACAGAGTCTCCAATCCAAACTTCAGAAAGAGGCTGCCATTACTGTAGAGGGCATGGTAGACTTGACTTTTATCTCCTGTGAATTAAAAACCCTTGGTGTACTTTGGTTCCTGGGATGAATTATTCTAATCACAGAGAAGTCTGAAATGCTGAAATAAAGGTTTTTTTGTTGTTGTTGTTGTTGTTGTTGTTGTTTGTTTTTGTTTTTGTTTTTGTTTTTTGCATCCCAACATGAAAAGTGGAAAATTGTATGTTTTGTAGTCTTATAGGATATTAAAGCATTTAAAGGTGGCTTAAAACAAATAAACACCTCTGTATTTTCTCCCCAGTGCTAAAGTATTTGAGGTTTTATTTATTTATTTATTTTATTTTTTATTTTGGTTTTTTGAGACAGGGTTTCTCTGTATAGCCTTGGCTATCCTGGAACTCACTTTGTAGACCAGGCTGGCCTCAAACTCAGAAATGCACCTGCTTCTGCCTCCCGAGTGCTGGGATTAAAGGCCTGCGCCACCACGCCCGGCAGTATTTGAGGTTTTAAAAGTTACAAACAGTTTAAGAGAGATGATTAATTTGGTAACATATTTGATCATTTGCTTTAAACAAAATTGCACTATGTCCTTAGATATCTAATCCTTATTATTTTTGGATTGGCTATAAGATACAAGACTGTCATTTAGCTGTGTTAATTTACTTTGAATTATCTTCCCATTCCTTTAATTGGTTAAAAAAAAAAGAAAGTTATCTTTCCAAAACTGCATTTAGGGTGGGTGGTGTAGAAACAAAAGGAAAGCCATTTTAACTTACATCTTAGATTGGTTTGTGTTAATTTTAAGATTACCTTTTATATTAAAATCTTGTATTTGAGTAGTTTTATCTGTGCTCACCCAGTTACTTCAGCTTTCTTATTATTTCTTGAGTGTAAATTTCTACCGTAGCCTTCAGCTTCCAGCCTTGCTCATTTCCCAAGAAACCTCCAACCCCCTGGTTAGTTTGTCAGAAGCTTTTCCATTGCTAGGTAGTATTCTGTCTCTGTCGCTGATGCCTCCTCCTCCCTCCTCTCACCACATTGTGGTCCTGGCCTCCTTCTGAAGAGTGTGCTTGATCAATCCTATTACAGCTCATTTAAGACCCTATGCTCTCTAAGAGAGAGACTATGGTCAGGAGGGATTGTCAATGATTATACAGTATTAAGTTCCCCTGTTTAAATAGTTTGGACTGCTTGTTTCTGGACTAATTGCTATCCTGTTTGACCTGCTCTCTGAAAGCCTACTACAAATAACACATTAAGTATAGGCAAATATATATATATATATATATATATATATATATATATATATAGAGAGAGAGAGAGAGAGAGAGAGAGCGCATAATTTAGTTTCAAGGCAGGTAAAGATTTATACTATAATTTTGACTGGCCCCAAATTTTTTTTTTTTTTTCGAGACAGGGTTTCTCTGTGTAGCCCTGGCTGTCCTGGAACTCACTTTGTAGACCAGGCCGCCTGCCTCTGCCTCCCAAGTGCTGGAATTAAAGGCATGTGCCACCATGCCCAGCCTGGCCCAAAATTTTTATTTTTGGTTGTAAATTGTTAAAAAAAAAAAGAAAGAAATTGGCTCTTAATATTAGAACTTATATATCATAAATATAATTTCTTATTTATTTTGCTTTATTATCCAGTGGTTTAATATCTTTGACCTTTTTCCTACTTGGAATTAAAATTTCACATCTTTGACTCCATGTAAAGTTTAATACTCTCTTCCACCTCACACTAGTAGGCAATCCAGCGTGCTTCAACCCAGAACAAGTGAAGTTTACAGTGAAAAGTTTCCCGAGGAAAAGATTTGACTAGTTTCTAGTATATTGTGTTTGGTTGTCTGTGGTTCTTGTGAATTGAACTACAGTCCTTTTTATGAATGAGGAAGGGTCACAGGCTCTCGATTAAGCCCCTGGATTGCAATTGTAATCACATACTTAGCACTTGATGGCACTAGACCTGGACTTCATATTTCTAAGGCCTTCCATGTTCTGTGCTTCTTGCTGTTTACTTTCACATGTTGCTTCTATGAAGAATTCTTCCTGTTGCCCAAGTTTGTAGAAATATGCACAAAGACACTAGAATTACAAGCTATTCAGGTTAGCTCCCTAGGTCTCCGTAGATGGTGACTGCGCTTCTCAGCTCCGCACTGACCTTACTGCACCCCTCAGTGATTAGCCTCTAGGTGGGAAGTGTGTCGTGTAGCCCAAGCTGGCCAGGAACTTGAGACCCTCTTGCACTTGAGTGCTGGGATTTGCAGGCATGTGCCACCACACCTGGTGCCATCAATTTGTCGTGGGGTAAAATGCTTTTCATACCAGCCAGTTTCCACACTGATGACAGGATACACAAAATCGAGTTGTAGTCAAAAGCTATGTGGTGAGCATGCACTCTTCAAGGGGAATGTGGAGAATCTTTCAAACTAGCGTCTTCAAATTGGGTGTATTTAGCTCCTTTTCGGGAATAAGTTGGCTACATGTTCCTGATCATTTAGCCCACAGTCTCTTTTTCCCTAGTGTAGAGCAGAGATTCCTAAATGCATTTTTCAACTTTGTTTATTCTTTTCTTCTCTCTCTTCCTCTCTCCCTCTCTCCCTCCAGGATTTCTTTGAACCAGACTGGCCTTGAACAGAGATCTTCCTGCCTCCACAAGCCCAATTTTCAGCTTTATCTTTCTTATATTTAGCAGTTATCCTTGTTTGTTAACACTTAGCTTTCTTCGGTCAAATATGTGTATCAGTAGTTGTAATGTACTGGTCTACCCCAAAGTTAATGGATTGAAACAACAGCCCATTCTGTCTGCCTGTCACAACAGCCCATTCTGTCTGCCTGTCACTGTTGTGTGGTTTCTCAGTTATGTTTTGCTGGCATCCTCTGGGCTCACCCACTTAACTATGTCCACCTGGAGGCCACGCTGATCTTGAAAAAGTAAAGTAAGAAATGAACTCTGATACATGTGTGGGACTCTGAAAGGTGACATCTCTCATCTTAAGAGGGTATCCTGAGGTGCCTCAGGACGAGAGAGAGCTGAGAGGTCTCAGTGTCATCTTGGTTACATTGATGAAAACCATCAATGGCCACTCTAGATTCAAGGGACGATGAACTTAGACTCCATGTCTAAGACAGTCAGTGTTGCCTGAAGAGATATATTAGCAGTTAAGAGCAATGGCTGCTTTCTAGAAGACCTGGGTTCAATTCCCAGTGCTTACATTGGGGCTCACAACTGTCTGTAACTTTAGTTCCAGGCAGTCCAATGCCCTCTTCTGGCCTCCGTGGGCACCAGGCACATACGTGGTGCCTAGGCATACATGGCAAGCAAAACATCCACATAGATATTTTTTAAAATGATGTCATAATTCATCTGTACACCTTTAGCTTTCTTTGCCAACAAACTGGGCTTTAGGGTATTCTAATCTGATGTTATTAATCAAAATACAGTGACAGCTGGGCCAGCAAGATAGGTCAGCACTCGCAGTGCAAATAAGGGGTCCTGGAACCCACAGAGGAAGGAAAGGATTGACCTCCACACATGCTCCACATGGCCCTTGTGTGCTTACACTCCCAACACACAGAGCACACATGCTCTACACACTTGGAGAAATTCTTTCTAAATATCCTGTGGGCTTGCCTTGTTGCCTGCCCTCATCCTGCCTATAGTGACTTAAGCTCTGTGTCTTTTAAAACTTTCTGTTGTTCTTGTGCTTGCCCTCAAGGGGTTGCCAGGAAGGAATTCTTCAGATACTTAAGCTAATTAATTCCTACTCTTCTTCCCAATGCTCAACTTTCTCTTGTGTTCCTCTGACATTGTTTGTTTCTTTCTTTCTTTTTTAATTTTTTTATTAGATATTTTCTTCATTTACATTTCAAGTGCTATCCCATAAGTCTCCTATACCCGCCCCCTCCGCCCTGCTCCCCTACCCACCCACTCCCACTTCTTGGCCCTGGCATTCCCCTGTACTGGGGCATATAAAGATTGCTAGACCAAGGGGCCTCTCTTCCCAATAATGGCCGACTAGGCCATCTTCTAATACATATGCAGCTAGAGACACGAGCTCTGGGGGTTCTGGTTAGTCCATATTGTTGTTCCATCTATAGGGTTGCAGACAGTTTCTTTACTGTCCTGGTGATCCTCTTAGGACAGTGGCTTTCAACCTATGGGTCATGACCTTTAGGGATCAAATGACTCTTTCACAAGGGTAGCTGAAGACCATTAGAAAACACAGATAGATACATTAGGATTCACAACAGTAGCACAATTACAGTTATGAGGTAACAGGGAAAGTAAATTTATGGTTGGGGTCACCCCAGCATGAGGTCCTGAACTCAAGGGTCACAGCATTAGGAAGGCTGAGAAGCACTGTCTTAGGATCTTCTTTGCACGTACGATCCTGAACAATAATTAAAAAAAAAATGAGTGCACATATCCTATAGGTATTTGTTTAGAATTATCTCATTTAGTTTCTTTTACATAAACTATGAAACGTAGCCCCATTTTATAGAAGAGGGAACCAGGTTCAGAGAGATTATGTAACTTACCAAAAGAAAAGTGATAAAGCTAGGTTTGGACATTTCCTCTCTTCCTCTTTCTAAACGCACATTAAAAAAAAAAATGAATGTGGGGAGCCAGGCATGATGGCACATGCCTTTAGTAGGACTAAAGCGCCAGAAGCAGAGGTGGTGGTTCTCAGAGTTCAAGGCAAGCCTGGCCTACAAACCAAGTCCAGAACAGCCAAGAATCCCTAAAAAAGAATCCCTAAAAAAAAAAAAAAAAAAATGTGGTCCATGAGAGTACATGCGTTTATTTACTGTTGAAACTTTTTTTCCTTTGGAGAGACTTTGAAAACGCTGAGATAATTTGTCTCCTTAGTGAGAAGTGTCTGCAACATGATAGTATAAGTCTCATCTATCTTACGAGGCCAGCATGATGGGAACATGGCAGAGGAACTTGATAACAGTTTGCTGGGAACCGGGAGAGCCCTCCAATAGGAGAGTATCTAAAGTGGATCCTGAAGGGAGAGGCTCGTGGGCCACATGGTGGGGCAGGAAGAGGTTCTAGGTAGAAGATGTAAAGAACCCTTATAAAGCAAGGGAAGTATATTAAAAACAACACTGAAGTACGCATTTGAATCCCACTTAAAATTGTCTTACAGCCATTATTTTAAACGAGGACTTGCACATCCAGCACGGGTGCTTGTTTTACCTTTGCCACTTTCTTAGGATGTTCAAGCCCATCATCGCCACTTCACACCTTTGTACCACCTGCCAGGCTGTAAGCATGTCATCTCTGTCAAAGGCAGCACTGGACAAAATGCAGAAGAAAATTTCATTAGCATGGCTTTAAAAAACTGGACCCCATATTTGTTTGTTTAAAAACTTCCTGGTTGTTTATGAGTATAAAAATACATTTTTCAGCCGGGCGTGGTGGCGCACGCCTTTAATCCCAGCACTCGGGAGGCAGAGGCAGGCAGATTTCTGAGTTCGAGGCCAGCCTGGTCTACAAAGTGAGTTCCAGGACAGCCAGGGCTATACAGAGAAACCCTGTCTCAAAAAACCAAAAACAAAAAAAAAAAATACATTTTTCATCTTGCTGGTATCTTCATAATACAAGGCATATTTATCCTATCATGCCCATGATCTAATCTGCACTTATGTCCCTCCTAGAGAAGAAAATTATTAGTAATTTTCCAGCCTTCCAGTAGTGGTCACCATTTAAAATTTGTAAGTTCTACTTTTCATCCATTGCATATCACGGACTATTTTAAGTTAGGAATTCTAATTTTTAGCATGTCTGATCTTTTTTGGCAATGGGGGCAGTGCTTTAGATCTCTGCTACTGGATTGTTTTGGAGTTCACATTTTGAGTCTGGCTGTAAAGTGTCAGTCCTTAAGTAAAGAATTCTTTGTGTTCATCTGAATTGTGTGTGATGTTCCTTAATTCTTAAACCCACTAGGCTTTTAGTTTTCGTGATCCCTGACAAATTAACATCCTGCTACATTTTCTTAGCTTGTTTACTAGAATTAATAGACTGGAATATGTGTTTAGGAAAGATCTTTATCTTGTACTTAGACTCTGACGAAACAGCGGTAAAGGGGAAAGGCCATCATATATTTTGTGTTTGAAGTATCAGATAACAAATATTTTAGAACGTTCTGGTCACAATGTCTCCCACACTCTGTGCAAATGAATTGAGAAAGCAGAGAATATAGAAGTGAAGATGAAATTGTGTGCCAGTAAAATTAAATACAAAAGAAGGCTGGATTTGGCTTCTAGACGGTAATATATCTCTAACCTAAAGAGGCTTTTTGAAGAGTATAGTCATAAATCAGATATAATTTATGTTATCGTAAGTAATTTATATTAAATAGTTCTCATTTTGCATTTTCTTTTTGCTCACAATGGCAAAATGTACTTGTAATGTAGATGTTGAAGTGACAGTGTGACGCTCCCTTGAGTCTAGCATTAACAATAATCTTGAATGTGTGCACTGAAGGTCAAGTGTAAGCAGAATGGTGCAGTGGGCAGAGATGAAGATGTGCAACAGGCGGGCTTCTGTGCTGTTGGGGGGGATGAACTTTCCCTCCTTGTGACAACAGCCACAGTGGTGAAGTACACCTTGCCACCTACCTCCTGAGGGTTAGATCTTTTGTGTACAAGGCTATCAATGTAACCAAAACTGCCTAGAGACTGAAGGAAATATAAGAACATTAAGGTTTTGGAGAAGATAAAGGAAACCTCGTGGGAGGAGCAGGGCAGCTGCATCATTGAGTTCTCGTCCTGTTTTGTTTCGTTTTGTATTTTA
The DNA here is from genome assembly GCA_902729485.2 of Mus minutoides. NCBI lineage: Eukaryota > Metazoa > Chordata > Mammalia > Rodentia > Muridae > Mus > Mus minutoides. The sequence continues at coordinate 560,505 of LR749888.1, forward strand.
CATGTATCTGTCTACCTTCCTACCTGCCTATTTATCCTTTGTGTGTGTGCACATGAGTTTAGATACCACTGGTGAGTGTATCAGTCACAAGACAGCTTGTGAGAGTTGATTCTCTCTCTGCACCCTGTGAGTTTGGGGGGATGAAGCTCAGGTTGTCAGGCTCGGTGACCCATCCTGCTGGCCCTTACTCTGTTTTTCTACCTGGTAACACAGTGCCTAGTGGCTGCTAATACACTTGTGCCATTGCCCCTTTGATAATTTTAGGCAGTGTTAATGTCTATCAAAACCTGTTTTATACTTAACCTGCAGCAGGTTCAGATGCTAAACCTATGCTGTCTGATACAGAAGCTAAACCTATGCTGTCTGATACAGAAGCTATTGCTTAGCCGTATGGACCATTAACTACTTGAAACGGTTTGGTGTGGATAGTAGGATTTAATATACAAAGATATAAATGATTTTGATGTTATTTATATCCATTTTATTCTGTATACTCAAAAATTACTGTTAGTTATATATTTTCCTATCTTAGTTAATAAAGTATTATGATAAATTTTCTTTTATTAGAAATAGATTCCACCCGTCCATCCCCACCCCAGCATTCTTTTTGCTTTTTTTTGTTGTTGGTGGTGGTTTTTGTTCTTGGGGGGGGGGTTGTTTTGTTTTTGTTTTTGTTTTGTTTTTGAGCCAGGATTTCTCTGCATAGCTTTGGCTGTCCTAGACTTGCTCTGTAGACCATGCTGGCCTCAAACTCCAATGCTTCTGCCTCCTGAGTGCTGGGATTAAAGGTGTGTACCACCACCACCACCACCACCACCACCACCACCACCAAGCTAACTTGATGCTTTCTTTAAGACCTAATCCTTAATATCATTTGAAAAAAATGTTCTAGAATTTCCTGATCCATTTTACCTTTCTCTGAATTCTTTTGTTAGTATACCTGTTGCCTCTTATAAACAAACAAACAAACAAACAAAAACACTTATTGCCACACCAAAACATACTTCAGAAAAGGGTCTTCAAATAGAATCAGGGTCATCAAAGTTGGCACATACACAATTTTTATTTTTAATGACATGTATATGCGTGTGAGTGAGTGAGTGAGTGAGTGAGTGAGTGAGTGAGTGAGTGAGTGTGTGCACATGTGTGTAGGAACCTGAGGAGTTCAGAGGCTTCAGATTCTGGGAGCTGGAGTTACAGACAGTTGTGAGCTATTAATATGGGTGCTAGGATTCAAACTCAGGTCCACTGTAAGAACAGTAAGTGCTCTAACCAAGTCAGCTTTCCAGCCTTGTGTATCAATTGTCATCGTCTTCATCTTCTTCTTCATCCTCTTCATCATCATCATATTACTAATATTATTGTCATCATTTTTATCATCACCCCTTTCATTGTGTTGTGATTGGTTTCTCTTGAATTTCATAGATTTTTAAAAATTTTTGTTGCTATCTTGACATGCATACAAATAAAACAGTCCTAATAGACATGCCCCAAATGATCTTTGAAGATCATGAGTGTTTATAGGGATAATCTGTAAGACAGATTGACTAGCCAAGATTGATGGATTGGAATGATGCTTGAGAATGATGGGAGAGGAGGTCAGGAATGTGAAACTTAGAGAAGGATTGTTCATGCATTCATGTAGTTACTTAAAAGTTACCAGAGTATGTCTTTACTCTCTGGGGAGGACAAAGTTGAACACACCCTTCCCCTTTGGCTACCTGTTATTAACTTTTTGCGTGTGTCTGATAGTTTATATTTAGAAGAACCTCCTTGTGAAATGACGCATGAGTGAGTACATGATTAAATAAAAATTCAGATAATGTGGAAATGTTTAGAATCATGCACATACAACATTTTTCCTTTCTTCTCAGTCTCTTGCTTTCTCTATAGGAACATCTGTTTATAGTATGCCTATAAAGACACATTTTTGTGGTTAATGTATGTGTGTGGGCTTTTTTTTTTTTTTTTTTTTTTTTTTTTTTTTTTTTTTTTTTTTTTTTTTTTTTTTTTTTTTTTTTTTTTTTTTTTTTTTTTGTATATTCAGTGCATTTTTCCACCCAATCTCTCTTTGAAGTTTTTCTATTTTATGTTTCTTGTACTTTAAAAGAAACTAGGTAAATTTTCAGAAAATAAAGGTTCATATTAAGAAATCACTGTAGTTCAAAAGGGCACTGCATGTTGAATGGTAGTTTTATCCCCATCCCTAGCTATAACCTGGGCCTTTTGTTTCTAAGATAGGTTCTTGGGTAGTGCAGGCTAGCTTTATTTGCTCTTGCCTCTCTCTCTCCCAGGTGCTGCATACACTTGTATACACCAGCACTCCTGGCACCTTGGTTTATGTTTTGAGGCAGAGCCTTACTGTAGCTTTGGCTGAACAGGAACTCACTTTGGTGGCCTCGAAACTGTTGAGTTTTCCTACCTGAGCCTGCTGAATCTGGGTTGGTCACTCAGGAGCCAGCCACGTATGGCCAGCCTAGTATCCTAATTTTGTTGTAATATTTAAAAAAAAAACTCTGCTTTTTCAAGTTCTCCCTCCTCACTTGCTGTATTATCAGGGTTCTCTAGAGTCACAGCACTTAAGGAATGTCTATATAGTAAGGGAATTTATTTAATGACTTACAGTCTGCAATACCATTAGCCCAACAGTGGGCAGTTGCAAATGGGAAGTCCAAGAATCTAGTAGCCGCTCAGGCCCACAAGGCTAGTTGTTTCAGCTGGTCTTCTGGAATCCTGAAGAGGTAGGTTCCAACAGATGTGCTGGCAAGTAAGTGCAAGCAGGTGAAGAAGAGTGAGTCTTCCTTCTTCCAGCGTCCTTATGTAGGCCTCCAGCAGAAACTGAGGCCCAGATTAAAGGTGTGTACTACCTTGCCTGGCCTTAAGCTTTTCATGGTCACTATACCTCAAGATCTGGATCAAAAGCATGTGTCATGTCATGTCATGATCCGGGTCAGAAGTCTGTGTCTTCCGGCCTTGAGATCTGGATCACAGGTGTGCCCTCCATTTCTGGACTGTATGTAGTTCATTCCAAATGTAGTCAAGCTGACAAGCAGGAGTAGCCACCACACTCGCTCCCCCTACCCCCACTTCTGTGTTGTTGCTTCTTTCCCTTTTCTGTTTTGTTTTTCTATGAAGGTAAAGTCAATGCTTACTGTGAAGAGAACAAAGAAAGGCTCAAATTTGAAATAAGGTTCTTTGTCCCTCTTAGAGTAAACATTCTTGTACTGCTTACTGACTGACTTTTTCATCACATAAAATATTTAGTTTCCTCTTATTGTTAGGTGCCCAGATTTATTAGTTTTTCCACTATTAAGGTCTCATAAAAAGTCATGGTTAATTTGACATTGGTGTTGTGCTTTTCAACAAATAAGCTTATAAATAAAAGGAAAAGAAAGGTTGAATCTGTGTTTAGTTTGGCTCCAAATTTCAGAACTGGCATTGTAAGCATCTGTCTACTTTAAAGACTTTTTCTTAATTTTGTATTAAAGAGTAAGTTGATGAGGTGGTATAGGGGGAAAGATAATAAAGGTACTTATATTAATGTAATACTTATGCAATGATAGGTAATGGGATTTTTTGTTTGTTTGTTTCTTAATCAGTGACTTTTTTGAACGAACCATTCTGTGCAACAGCCTTGTGTGGAGCTGTGCTGTGACGGGTAAACCTGGACTGACTTATCAGGAAGCACTTGAATCAGAAAGAAAAGCAAGACAGAATCTCCAGAGTTTTCCAGAACCACTAATTATTCCAGTTTTGTACTTGACCAACCTTACCCATCGTTCACGCTTACATGAAATTTGTGATGATATCTTTGCCTATGTCAAGGATCGATATTTTGTTGAAGAGATTGTGGAAGTCATTCGGAACAATGGTACAAGGTAAAGTACTTTTCATTCTTCTTGACAAGCATAAATTGCTCAGAAGTCAAAATAAAGCCAGTATGACACTACATGCCTATAATATCAGCATTTGGAAAGCTGAGGCAGGAGGATTGGGACTTCTAGCAAGACTGTCTAAATATTGAAAAGGAGATCTGATGGAATCTTTCCTTTTGCTTTCGTCTAGCTACCCTATTAGCCCACATATTGATATTGTGGTGTCTAATATATATCGCCACTTAGATACCACCAAAAATATGTACATGCATGTGTCACATGTCTGCACAAACATACAGACATAGTCCTCCTTTGAATATAATGGGTAATGTTCTCTATAATCCTTTACTTCAAATATATTTGAGATCATGTTGCTATATAAACCATCTTCTCTTTAATTTACTATAAAATAAACCATTTACATGGACAATCCTTTTTTTTTTTTTTTTTGGTTTTTTGACACAGTTTCTCTGTATAGCCCTGGCTGTCCTGGCCTCCAACTCAGAAATCCACCTGCCTCTGCCTCCTGAGTGCTGGGATTAAAGGTGTGCGCCACTACACCCAGCTGACAATCCATATAGCCTAAAACAGCCTAAAAAATGACAATCCATAAAGCCTAAAATAATATCTACCATATCATACTAAATAATAATTTAAATATAGTTGTATGTTTTGATGGCTTCCAGTATCTTATTTAACAAAACTAGATCTTGAACATGTCCACCTTTTTGTATATTTTTGACTCTTAAACTTGATCTGCGTCTATTGAGATGCTTGGTTTGTCAGCACACCTAGGTCCTGTAAGGTAAGACAGCAGGAGCTCAAGGCCATCCTTTGCTGCATAGCAAATTCAGTTTGGGATAGATGAGACCCTATATCTATGTCCCCATGGATTGAGAAGGGTAGTAGGTCCATGTGGGTCCCGGGTAGCAGCCTCAGGCTGTCAAGCAAGCACTTTTACACATTGAACCATACACACAGCACCCTATATCGACCTTTTAAAGTTTTATTAAGTTTTACTTATTTTACATATGTGAGTGCTTTGAATGTAAACACCTGCACTTCATGCATGCCTGGTTCTCACAGAGATCAAAAGGAACTGTAATTACAGATGGTTGCTAGGATCCATGTGGGTGCTAACAACCAAAACCTGGTCCTATGAGAGCAAAAGTGCTCTTAAACAACCACTGAGTTTTCTCAGCAGGCCCCCTCTCTTTTTTTTTTTTTTCTATTTGAGGCAGAGATGACCTTTTACTCCTGGTTTTGTCTCCACCTCTCAGTGCTGGGTTTGCCCATTCTTGAGATCATGCCTAAAATTTTCCCTCTGCTAGATACAACATTCAAGTGATGTTCTTTAACAATAATGCATAGAGCTGTGCATAGTTGCACATGCCTGTATTCCCTGCTACTCAGTAGACTGAGGCTGGCTGGGATCATGAGGATAAGGCATACATGGAGAGAACCAGACCTTTTTTTTTTTTTTTTTTTTTTTTTTTGTCATTTGAAAGGGGAATGCCAACCAGATAGAACTTTTAGGGCATCCTACCAGAAAACAGCTGCCTAGGGCAAGAAATAGTGTATTTGAAAGGAGAAGGCCTGGGGTGCCATGCTGGAAAACGCTGTCTAGGAAGTGTTTCCCTAGGTTTAGCTGTACAGGCCACTGCAGTGTGGTCCACAGGGTCCAGGCAGCCAGACCTGTGGCAGTATCTCATCTGTGTTGGCTTTATAGGTGTGTAAGGTGGAGAGGCTCACAGAGGCTTCGTCAGCATCCCAGAAAGCCACCAGGGTCAGGTGATTTATAGCAGGATAAGATTTTCTACATGGAGGGGAGAAGAAAGCTGCTTTTACTCTGCTAGGTTACAAGCAGACTGTTGCTGTCCACTGTGCAGCCACGCCTCCACGCCTCCTCAAAGGTTGCTTCTTGGCAGATATCTGTGACAATAAGAGGAAAGAACTAAATCACATGGAAAGGGAGGCTAGATGGCGAGGAAGTGATTTTAAAGAGGATTAGGCAAGGCAATGGTTGAACACGCACGATCTTTGGAGTCGGTTCTCTCCTTTTACCGTACATGTCTTGAGGATGAAGCTCCGGTTCTCAGGTTTGGCAGTAGGTGCCTTTGGCCGCTGAACCAGCATTACACATTCTCCTCTCTTCCTTTTCTAAAATTCAACCATAGTTCTCTATGAGCAACATGAATGTTGCTTCGCAAAGTGCCAGACATGGTCCCTGCCTTGGCGTCTTTGTATTTGTTCAACCTGAACATTTTTTCCATATATCAAAATGGCAAACCTTTCTCCATGCTTTTTCCTCACAATCGTTCTCTCAGTAGAGCCTTTCTCTTTCCACCTGAAATTCAGCATGCCTTTGTCCCAACACTTTTAAAATTTTTTATTTAAAATGACGAGGAGAAAGATGTAAGAAAAGAATAGTTAGAACATTTTGATTTCTTTCCCTTCAGTGGGTGATAAAATGTAGAAGCCTGGTCACTATGCTGTCACGTTAGGCCCAGCTCACGTTGCTCAGTTTCATGGACTGCTGCTTATGTTTTTACTTTGGGCTCTGTGGGCCAGATCCTGGGCTGGGTGTTGTAGATTGAGAGAGATTAAGATGCACTTAAGTTCAGTTGAGAGGAGAGAGAGGGAGGGTTTGTGTGTGTGTGTGTGTGTGTGTGTGTGTGTGTGTGTGTGTGTGTGTTGCCTGTGAGAATTGGTTCTCTCTACATGTGAGCCCAGAGGACTGGACTGGCTCAGTATCAAGCACCTTTACCCATTAAGCCATCTTGCTGACTCTAAATTTTTAGTTTCATTTCGAGACATATTGATAGTGAAAGGCTAAGGCTCTGAAATTACACAGACTTCTTTGGAAGTTATTTCTTTTTTTTTCTCCCTCGTTCAGGTCAACCCTGCTCGCTCTGGTCGGCCCTGCTCACTCCGGCTGGCCCCACTCGCTCCGGTCGGCCCAGGAAGTTATTTCAAAGATAAAAATATGAGAGAATGTCAGAGGAGGGTAGAGGGAGGGAGAGAGAGAGCTTTGTACATATACTGAATCTTCATATAAATAGATATTGAGGGAATTATGTTGCTTTCCACTCATATGGTGGGTGTCTGCTAATATTTTTCTGCTATTACTGGATGAACTTTTTTTTTTTTTTAAGGCAAAGGATGTAACTCACTTTGTAGAGTGCTTCTTGGCATCAGGAAGCCCTGGGTTCCATTGTTATCATGGTGTAAACCGAGTATGGTAGAGGTAGAAGGCGATCCATGGCTGCATAATGAGTTCATGGCCATTCTGGCTGCATGGATGACACACTGTTTCAGTTTACTCTAAGTTACTGTATATAGTCTTTGCTCTTACTCTTTTCACCTAAATTTTGGCTAAAATATATTACTAAGCACATTAGGAATTGTTCCTGCCATATGCCTATCTACCAATTACCTGTATATAAGTTTTGGCAAATTATTTAAAATTGCTTGTCTCTCTTAGACTTTCTGGGAAAAGCATGCAGAGAAATGGCCCTTTGTTATTCTGAATGAGTTCCATACTCTGGGCTGGCTCATCTCAATGCTCTCTCATTGCCTCATTCATGTCTTTCTCTTAATTTTTATTTTATTTCATTTTTTATATGCATTGGTGTTTTGTCTGCATTTATGTCTGTGCAGCTGGTGCTCTCTGATGTTAGAAGTGGCATCAGAGCCCCAGAAACTGGAGTTACAGATGATTGTGAGTTGCCATGTAGGTCTGGGGTCTCAACCCAGGTCCTTTAGTGTTCTTGTTTTGTTTTGTTTCTCTGTATAGCCCTGGATGTCCTGGAAATTGCTTGTAGACCAGACTGGCCTCAGGTATCTGCTTGCCTCTGCCTCCTGAGTGCTGGAATTTAAAAGTGTACACCACCACTGGCCTAAACACATAAAAGCAATATACAGCAAACCAACAGCCAGTATCAAATTAAATGGAGAAATACTTAAAGCACTCCCACTTAAATTAAGGACAAGACAAGGATACCCACTCTCCCCATATCTATTCAATATAGTACTCAATAAGTGCTAGATAGAACTTCAATATAGTACTCAATAAGTGCTAGATAGAACTTCAATATAGTATCCAATAAGTGCTAGATAGAACTTCAATATAGTACTCAATAAGTGCTAAATAGAACTTCAATATAGTATCCAATAAGTGCTGGATAGAACAATAAGACAACAAAAAGAGATCAAAGGGGATATATATGCATGACAAAGCAGAATACGCTTGTAGCCCCAGGCTGGGGCTAGCAGATCCTGACAGAGCTCCTGTTCACTGGCCATCCGCTCATTGGTAAGTTCCAGAAAGACAATTGTGGGCATCCACCATAGGTCTTTTTGTTTGGTTTGGTTTTGTCATTGTTTAGATTTACTTATTTTATATGTAAGAATGTTTTGCCTGTGTGTGTTTATGTATGTCTGTACACTACTTGCATGCCTGATACCTTTTGGAAGTTGGAAGGTAGTGATGGATTCCCTGGACCTGGAGTTATAAATGGTTGTGAGCCATGAATGTTGGTGCTGTGAATTACAAACCTTGGTCCTTTGCAAGAGCATCAAGGGTCTTAGTCTCTGAGCCATCTCTCCAGCTCCCTCCAGATTTTTGTTTGCTTGTTTTGAGACAAGGTCTCACAGTATAGCCTCTGGCTGACTTGAACTTATTATGTAGACCAGGCTGGCCTCAAACTTAAAAAGATCATCTCCCTTTGCCTTCCATCTGGTGAGATTAAAGGCATGTGCCACTATACCCAGCTTCACCTACTACCATGCCCATCTCCAACTACACAGTTTTATAGAATCATTTTGAAATGGATTGTTTGGGGTTTTTGTTTGTTTCTTTAGTTTGTTGCCTTGGAGTTTTTGGTTGGGATGTGTACAGAGGTCAACTTCTACTGGCTTTTTTTTTTTTTTAAAGATGGATACACACTGTCCTATAATTTACTGAAAAAATATAACTCACTGAAAGATAAAAACCTATTTTAAAAGGCATATAGTTAAGATGTTTTGGGAGCTGGAAGAAGTTCACAGGAGATTTGAAACAATAGATGGCAGAAGGTATTTCTAAAGCACACTGACAGCATTAATATTAGAGGAGAAGCTGGGAAAATACCCTGGCTGAGACTCTGTGCAAGGTATCAGAATTAGAACATTACAGACCTGAAAACATAGGAGAGCGTGTTGAGCCTACCAGACCAGCAAGCCCAGCACTGGGGCTTTCATTATACTTTCATGGTCAGATTAATTGACCCAGATTTTTTTTTTCCGAGACAGGGTTTCTCTGTGTAGTCCTGGCTGTCCTGGAACTCACTCTGTAGACCACGCTGGCCTCGAACTCAGAAATCTGCCTGCCTCTGCCTCCCAAGTGCTGGGATTAAAGGCATGCGCCACCACTGTCTGGCCAGAGAATTTTAAATGCTATATGCTTTACTTGTTCAGAGCATGAATTTCTAAATTCTGCTTTTTTTATAAAAATAAGATCTTGATATGTCTCCATCCTCCCTTCTCTACATATACATACATGCGAGTGCCCACGCATGCGCGCACATACACACACACACACACACACACACACACACACACACACACACTGTGTTATTTGGGAAGCCCTAGCTATAAATCAAAATCTAGATTACAATATAATTCTGCTATATAATTTTACTTATTAAAATAATATACAATCAAAGAAATGTGAAAGATTTAGACTCCATTTCTCAAGTGCTCTTATCAGAAATATCAGTCAAATTGAATATATAGTTTACTTTTTCTTGTATTGTACTAATTTTAAAAATAGCAAGCTGATTTTTCATTTAGGAATGGTTTGGATGGCTTCTTGAGTCAGAATGCTGGGCGTGGTAGCACATCTGTTATCCCAGCACATAGAAGGCTGGGGCAACTTAGGGAGAACCTTTCTCAGAAACGAGCAAACCTACCAAGACACCTAAATGTACACTGCTTCTAATTGGTTTTGTAGAAACTGATTAAACTGTTGGCTCATTAGGACCATCACTGGATATTGCCCTTCTCTGAGGCTGCTAAAAAGCATTTCTTATACTAACCTGCTATGAGTTCTTTGAAAATAACTCATTTCCTCTCCTGCATGCTTACTCTGGTTTTAGGTAAAATCTCACAGTATTTGCAAAGCTGGCCTGGATCTCGTGAGCTCAGCTGCTTCTCCAGTCGCCTTCTGAGTTACTGGGGCTATATCCATACACTGCCATACCTGCCTTACAGTGCATTGACTTTTTTTTTTTTTCCCCCTTGTTCTGGTCAACCCCGCTCGCTCTGCTCGACCCCGCTCGCTCTGGCTGCCCCCATACGGCCCCCGCTTGTTCCAGCCAGCCCCGCTCGCTCCGATCGGCTCCGCTTGCTCCGGTTTGGCCCCACTCATTCCGGCCGTCCCCTGTTCGGCCCCACTCGCTCCGGCCCTGCTAGCTCCGGCGTCCCCGCTTGCTCCGGCCCTGCTAGCTCCGGCGTCCCCGCTTGCTCCGGCCATCCCCCGTTCGGCTCCGTTTGCTCCGGACAGCCTGGCTTGCTCCGGTTGGTCTCTCCGGTCCAAGGATTCATTTCTTATTATTCTTCATAAGTACGCTGTAGCTGACTTCAGACGCACCAGAGGAGGGCGTCAGATCTTGTTACGGGTGGTTGTAAGCCACCATGTGGTTGCTGGGATTTGAACTTATCACCTTTGGAAGAGCAGTCGGGTGCTCTAACCCGCTGAGCCATCTCACCAGCCCCAACTTTTTTTTTTTTTCTGTCTCAAAAAGTTTTATTTTTACTTGGTCCAAGACTTGGCAGAGGCTCCAGGGCATTGACTTTCAATAATGTCAGGCTTTTAGCTGACTGACTTTACCAACCTAGTAATAACCAAATAAGTAACATAGCAGATTTAGATTTGTACTAGAGTGTTTAATTGATCTCTAGGGATCTCCTAAATATGATCCCTGTACTATTTATTTGGCCTTAAGGTCTTAAAGAACTTTTAAAAAATTTTATGTGTATGTTTGCTTGCCTGTGTGTGTGTGACTACTGTACTATGTATGGGGGCCAGAAGAAGCTATCAGATTCCCTGGGACTGGGCAGTTGTGAGCTGTCTTGTGGGTATTGGGAATCGAATCTGGGTCTTCTACAAAAGTGGCATGTGCTCTTAACTGCTGAGTCATCATCTCTCCAGCCCCATTAAATTAACTTTTTTTTTGTTTTTTGGTTGTTTTTTTTTTTTTTTTGATTTTTCGAGACAGGGTTTCTCTGTCCTGGAACTCACTCTGTAGACCAGTCTGGCCTCGAACTCAGAAATCCACCTGCCTCTGCCTCCCTAGTGCTGGGATTAAAGGCGTGTGCCACCACGCCCGGCTTTGAATTAACTTTTTAAAAAATATTATTTGGTAAAAAAAGTATAAGCTATTATACTTCAATATTTTTTTAACTATCTTGGAAAGTAAATATTATGGAATTCTTTTAACCTTGTAAGTATATCAGTTTTAGCATCATGGTGACCCACAGGCTGAAAATAGTGGTGCTTGTCCCTAGTCCCAGAACTTGTGAGACAGCGGTAGAGGATCCTGCAAGATCCAGCATGGTCTATGTTGGGAATCCCGGGCCTGCCTGGGCTGTGCATAATGAGGCTTTGTCTCAAAAAAGGAAAAGAGAAAGGTGGCCAACGTACTATTACTCTTAACATTTCAACTATTGCAATATTTTATTAGTTCAGTAACGTGAACTAATAAAAGAAAATTTGAACAAAGACATGTAAGGAGCGGGTACTCAGGATGTGATATAATTAGAAGTGAGAAAATGGACATTTCCTCTTGGACTTTTTTTATGTTTATGTGTCTTGAGTGCATGGTCCCAGGAGTCATTCCTCACCTGCCATCGTATTGAGACAGGTTTGCTACATCCACTCTAGTAGTGACATGTGAGACAGGCCCCCAAAACCTGGGCCCTGTCCCGGGAAGAAAAGTTCATGGAAACTTAGTCTCCTGGAACTGTGGCATCCTGTATATCGAATGCTCCAATGTCCTTGCTTTAGTTGGTAAATGGATCTGTGTGCTTTCCCTTAATATTGCTTTATTATAAGTGCCTCTATTTGACATATAGCTAAGTTAGATTCTAGGCAGTCCTTGAGCCAACCATGGGCTTTGAATTCCTATAGTAAGAATGTTTCCTATTCAGTGACATTCAGATTTGCCTCTAGTATTGTAAGAGAGATAGTGAAAGAAATCAGGCATTACTATCTACTACATAGAGTTAGAAATCTCAGGGCAAACTACACCCATATGCAGGAATTTATCATTATCTAGGAAGAAGGAAGTTTGTGCAACCTCACTGTATCTTGCAGGTATGTCACCTAGCTTCCCTATTTTCTTCTGTATAAATAGTTTGATGCTGGATTTGACACATTACATTCAGATCCAACACACTCTCTCGTGTCTGCGTCTGTCAATTGTTGCCAACTCTATGCCCATCTGTCCGAGCCCCTGATTCCCACTGATTGAGGGAGGCCGACTAGGCCCAGTCCGTGACACAGGTTCCTCATTGGCCTGGTGCTCACTCACCATCTAAGCCAGGCTGGCTGGATAGTGGACCCCATGGGTCCCTGTCTCATCCTCACAAAGCTGGGCTTACAAGTACATACTTCCTGCCCAACTCTTCCCCTACCCCCATGCAATGAACTTTAATGATGGAATTTAAGAGAGTAGGGTTACCTAAGTCCTTCCCCTTCTTCCATATGTCCAGTATAGAAGCTGTGAGGGAGATGCTCAGTGCTGAGGTCTCATTTGGAACAAACTCCCCAGCAGCCGAGGGCCTTTCTCTTCACCGGTGTTTCTGTTGGGTCGTTTCTTACTCCTTGGAGGCTACAAGGACCATGAGGTCCACTGTCCTGTCATTGTAGCCAAATTTGTTGTTATACCATACCAGGAAGAGTTTGATAAAGTGGCCATTGAGGGCAATGCCAGCACGCACCAGCATCAAAGATGAAGGAATGGGTGTCACAGTTAGAGTCACAGGAAGCAACCTGGTTCTCAGAATAGCTCGCCCAGGGTGCCCTTAGTGAGCCCTCTGATGCTTGCTTTACCACCTTCTTGCTGCCATCGTGCCTGGCAGCCTTCTCAAATCTGCAGGTCAGATCCTCAACAGACATATTGGCAATAGGAACCCAGAAAGCCACAGCAGCGAGCTCAGTCAGTTCTGGGATGACCTTGCCCACAGTCTCGGGAGTTCCTGTGGGTACAGGAATGATGTCCCGGGTACCCTGTGGCCATCACCACAGTTTTCCAGAGGGCCATCTACAGTCTTCAGGGCAGTGGTGATGGCATGAGTCCTTCCACAAAGCTGTCGTGGGTAACCTTGATTAGGGGTTACTGAGCAGTTGATAGTACAGGAGGCATCGGTGGCAATTTTGAATGAGTTGTCAATACTTTCTTTAGTTCAGGCCTATCACAAACATGGAGGGAACAGCTGAAGGGGAAGAGATTGATGACACTTAGGCTCCGATCTTCTTCATGATGGTGAAGGCATCAGTAGACTCCAGCATATTTGACACCAGTGTCACCTCATATGATGTTGGTGGGATCTTGTTCCAGGAAGATGAAGATAGGCTTCCCATTGGTTAAGTTTCCCTTTCTCAGCTTTGACTGAGACTTTCTGTGGATAAGATCATAGTGGAATGTGTATGTAGTGAATTGAGTGTATGAGTAAGGCCAGTGAAGGGGCCATTGATGGCAGTAGCATCCACATTGCCAGAATCGAAGAACAGGCACCCAGTACTGCCAGATCAGCTCACTCTGACCTTCATCGTTGTGTCTCAGGAGCAAGGCTGACTCTGGAACAGGGAGGAACAGAGAGCACCCACTCATCCCCCATATCCCTGCCCCCAACCTTNCACACACACACACACACACACACACACACACAGAGCGGGGGTTGGAGGTATAGATGGGGAAGGGGCTTATTAGACAGGAATGCAGCAGGGAGACTTCTAGCAACATCCTAATTAAAATGTTTATTTCATGCATGTGAGTGTTTTGCCTGCTGGTCAGTAAATACGTGCTTGCTGCCCTTAGAAGCTAGAAGAGAGCCACCATGAGGGAGCTGGTAACTGAATCCAGGTCCTTTGTGACAGCAGCAATGCTCCTAACCTTAATCTCTGAGCCATCTCTCCAGCTCCCACCCACCGTTTTTTTTTTTTCTTTAAGGCTTTAATCTGGTTAACATATACTACTGATCTGTTTTGTTTTGTTTGTTTAGTTGATTTTTGTTTGTTTGGTTGGTTGGTTGGTTTTTCGAGACAGGGTCTCTCTGTGTAGCCCTGGCTGTCCTGGAACTCACTCTGTAGACCAGGCTGGCCTCGAACTCAGAAATTCGCCTGCCTCTGCCTCCCAAGTGCTGGGATTAAAGGCGTGCGTCACCACGCCCGGTTCTCTCTCTCTCTTTTTTTTTTTTTAAGATTTATTTATTATTATATCTAAGTACACTTTGTTGCTGACTTCAGACACACCAGAAGAGGGCGTCAGATCTCATTATAAGTGGTTATGAGCCACCATGTGGTTTCTGGGATTTGAACTTAGGACCTTCAGAAGAGCACTTGGTGCTCTTAACCACTGAGCCATCTCTCCAGCCCCAAGAGAGGCTTTAGTCCTGGAACTCACTCTAGACTAAACTGGCCTTGAACTCACAGTGATCCACCTGCCTCTGCCTTTTGAGTGCTGGGATTAAAGGTGTGTGCCACCACATCCAGTCTGTTTACAACTGATATTTTAATGCTTGTTTTTATTGTCAAGCTGACAAAACCAATATTCTCCCTAGAACACTTATAATCAAAGTTAATATTTTTATATTTATTATTAACACTTTAAAATTAAAATTACTGTTTTGAGATAATTATTGCTTCACATAAGGCTATAAGACAATAAAGCTTTTCCCAATGATAATGTCTTGCAAAATTATGATAACAAAAACAGGATATTGACAGGAATTGATATAGTTTGGATATAGAACATTTCTGTCACTATAAGCCCCCTTCCCCCTAAATGCTATTCATGTAAAGCTACATCAGCTTCTCTCTTGTCCCTCGAGTGAGCGAGTGATATATCTCTTGAGGTGCTAGGGATTGCCACTTTTTAGGTCATGATTGTTAAGCTAATTTTCCATGTTCTAGAACAATTATGACTTGAAGTCTATATTGCCACTGATAATTCTTTTGTGAGTCTCTTAAACTTTTTTGTATCTCAAAAATCTTTGGATTCTCTGAAATGAAGAAATAGTAGCAAGTGGATTTGAAAGACATTTAAGCTAATTTCTAGAAGTGGAAATCTAATAGATACTGATTTGGCATTCTGAGTAATTGACTTTGAGCCCAGTAAGGCCTAGTCAGGAGTGGTAGCTGTGGTTTGCGTGTGGTACATAGCTAATAGCAATATTGACAATAGCTAATGCAATTGATATATTAAATATGTGTCTCAATATTCTACTGGTTTCCTTCTCCCGAATTGTGTCAGGAAATTGTTCTTTCTGTTGGTTTAAGGAGATGAGAACCTCAAACTCTTGTAGTGCAGTACACCATATTGTGGTTAGACTGTTCCCTTTTACAGTCTGTAAGAGTACTTTTAGATGCTACACCAAACACCTAGGTGCTAAGTGGGCTAGGATTCTCCCTCTCATGACTGTCACCATCAGCATCGTCAGTAACACATGGGCTCTGCTAGGGAAGAGGTTCCCTGAAAAGTTTCCTTCATTGCTCTGTGAAGACTGACTACTATGAAGCCTGGATATGAGATTTAAGTCTTCAAAAGTGAATGTAATAGACAGATCCTGTCAGAAAGAGAAAGAAGGAAGGAAGGAAATAAAAAACAAATCTATTTGATTACTTTCATGTCTCCAAATTCCAGATCTATACCACTATCCAAAAAGTTTTGATACTACTTCTTGCAGTTTTTCCTGTTTAGAAACTTTGCTTTATCTCTGTCAGCCAGTGTGAAAATCAGCCTGCAGATATTTCTATTTGCTGGCAATGTGGGTGTGTTCATTGAATTTTTTTCTAGGCTTTTCTGTTAGGACAATAGCACAGGTTTATGCTTTGTGTAAAAAAAAAAATTACCATTTTAATCATTTTA
The DNA here is from genome assembly GCA_902729485.2 of Mus minutoides. Lineage (NCBI taxonomy): Eukaryota > Metazoa > Chordata > Mammalia > Rodentia > Muridae > Mus > Mus minutoides. The sequence goes on from LR749888.1 coordinate 576,511, forward strand.
ATTGTGAAATTCAGTGGTGTTCACAGTGTTGTATAACTATCACCACTGTTTCCAGAACATTTTCATCATTCCAAACAGAAACTCTGTACTCTTAGGCAATCGCTTCCCGTTCTGCCCTCCCCCCTGCCCCTGGTAACCTTGCTTCTACTTTCTGTCGGTGAACTTGCTGGTTTTATACACTGCATGTGAGCAGGCTCAAGTATTTGTCCTTTTGTAGCTTATCACACTGACTGTTTCCAGGCTCCATTCATATTTAGAATGTATTAGAATGTCATTCTTTTAATGTCAGGATATTCTCTTGTGTTTATATAACCACATTTTGTTTATCTGTTAGTGGACTTTTTGGTTGATTCCATGTTTTGTCTACTGGAAACACTGGTGTTCAAGTATCTAAATTCTTCTTTCAATCTTTAATTTTTTTAAGTGGAGTTGGTAGGTTTTATGATAATTCTGTGTTTGACTTTGTGGGGACATAGAAATGCTGTTTTCTATAACATCTGCTGTAGAAGTTTGGTCCTGCTTCTTCCTCTCAGCCCCATGCTCCAAGAAATAAGACTCAGACTCAAAAATATATTTACAAATACATTGGCCATATAGCTAGGTTCTTCTCTGACTAGATCATAACTTATTATAACCCATTTACTCTAATCTACAGTCTGCCACGTGCCTGGTTACCTGTGCTCCATCCATCTTGTCACTTCTTCCTGGGTGAATCTCCCGAGCCTGGCACTACCCAAGAATCCTTTCTGCCTCCCAGGTGTGCCATCTCCCATTTCCTGCCTACGCCATAGACCATCAGAATTATCACTGGCAGGTGCCACATCCATACAGATATAGGATATTCTCTCCGCAGTCTGCATCAGTTCTTACAGCCTTACCAGTACTCATTTACTGTTAAGTTTTGCTTTTGAGAGACATGCCACCTCACTGGATATGGTCTGTTACTTGCTGTGGTTTTGATTCTGTGCTTTGCAGATGAGACGAGCATCTTTTTTTTTTTTTTTTTTTTTTTTTTGGTTTTTTGAGACAGGGTTTCTCTGTGTAGCCTTGGCTGTCCTGGAGCTCACTTTGTAGACCAGGCTGGCCTCGAACTCAGAAATCCACCTGCCTCTGCCTCCCGAGTGCTGGGATTAAAGGCGTGCGCCACCACGCCCGGCTGAGACGAGCATCTTTTTATGCTCTTTGCCATTTATAGTTTCGAGAAGTGTCTACTCAGACCTACTAATTTTTTAAAAGTTCATTGTTTTTCTTTCAGTTGTAAGAACTCTTCATGTATTTATTCTATCTCAGGTGTTCTAGAATGAGTTAGGAAGTATTTTCTATCCTTCAATCTTTTAAAAGACTCACTTTTATGCTTATGTGTGATCGCTGAGTGTGTGTGTGGGCACCCTATGTGTTCATGGGCACTTCACGCATTAGATCCCCTGCAGTGGTGTTGGAAGCCGAAATGTGGACCGGGGAACTGAACCTTAGTCCTCTGCAGGAGCAGCAACTGCTCTTAAAGATTGAGATGGCTCAGTGATTATGATTTTGAATTTTTAAAAGAATTATGTGTGCATATCTGGGTGTGGGTGTGTGCACATGAATTAGATGCCTGAGGAAGCCAGAGGTGTTGGATCTCCTTAGAGCAGGAATTACAGGCAGCAGTGAGCCTCCTGATGTGGGTGCTGGAATTGAAATCAGGTCCTCTGCAAGAGCAGTAAGTGCTCTTAATTGCTGACCTTTCCAGCCCTTTAAAAAATTGATTTATTTATTTTAGATTTATATTTATTATTTTAAATTACATATGTGCATGTGGGTTTGTGTATATGAATTTGGTGTCAGCAGAGGACAGAGATGTTGGATTCCACTGGAGCTTGAGTTACAGGCACCTGTGAGCCTGCTGATGTCACTGCTGGGGACTGAACTCAGGTCTACCATAAGAGCAATGTGCACTGTTAACCCGTGAACCAGCTTTCTCCCCTCTATAAAAAAATTTTTTTCCCCCATAGGAGAAGAGCTAGCAAATGAATAGTCCTGTGAATTCTGATACACACACACACACACACCATGCACAGCCTTGTTCATTGAATGAGATATGCAAATGAATAGCACAGTCTCTAACATTCTAACATGGATCCTCCTTTTTCTGCAGAGAACAGGGAATTGGCTCATTGCTAGAGATGTATATGTCTATTCTTACCGGGACTCCCCTCGATTGTCTGAGAGCTGCAGACGAATGTGGATAAGATCCCACCAGCACTGGCTCTTGTTTCTTTGGTTACTATGTTCTACATGTCTGCTTTACCTGTTATTTATTTTTCATTTATTTTGAGTGTTTTGCCTATATTTCTGTGTGTGTACCATGTTACAGATGGCTGTGAGCTGACCTGTGAGTGCTGGGAACTGAACCCCAGTCCTATAGAAGAACAGCAAGGGCTCTTAACCACTGACCCATCTCTCTAGTCCCTACTGGCAGTGTTTTAGTAACTTGGATATATATTTTACTTTTCACAAAATTAGCCTATCTGAGATGTACATTGTTAAATGTGCCTTTAAGACATACTGCTGTACAACCATCACCCAGTCTAATTTTAGAAAACTTTCAACACCTAGAAGGAAACCTGTGTGAGGTCGCAATCATTACCAGTTTCTACTACCCAACCCCCACCCCAACCCCCACCCCAACTTCCACCCCCACCCCTGCCCCCACCCACAGCTTCCTGGTATCCACTCATCTGGTTCCTTTCTCTGTGAGTTTTCTTGTTCTAGAAACTAATAAACTCCTACATTTTGTTTTATTAGGTGTCTGGCCTGTTAATTTAGCATAATGTTTTCAAGATTCATCTATATTATATGTATCATGTCCAATTCCTTTTGAGACAGATTATCTGTATATAGCTCACGCTGTCATTAAACTTACCCTTCTTGTGCTTCAGCTTCCCTAGAGATGGGATCATGGGCACATGCCTGGATGTTCACATTGTGTGCATGTGTGTGCACACGTGTGTGTGTGTGTGTGTGCACACGTGTGTGTGTGTGTGTGTGTGTGCATGCATGCGCGCGCGCGCGCGCACATGTGTCCATGCCACAGTGCACATATGGGGTCAGTGAACAGATCCGAGGAATAGATTCTTTCCTTATGCCATGGGGAATACAAGGTTGAATTCAGAAAGGGGAAGAAATTTTATCCAATGTAGATATCTGGCCACCTGAGAAATGGTTTGTCTTTTTTAATGTGTGTGTGGTTTTTATGTGTAGATTGATTTCAAGACTAGAAGTGAAGTTGGAGCTCGAGGGATTATGAAAAGAGCAAGTGACAATCTTTTTTTTGTCACTGAAAGTTGACACAATAGCAATGGGATTAAGTAGTACTTTAATTAGTAAAGGAGTCAGAAATTGGTCCCATACAATCCAAAAATTCTGTGCAGAATAAAAAGAAGCCAGATTAGGACTGGGAATGTGTCTTGTAGTACAATACATGTGAGATGCCCACGTTTGAACCTCAGCATTCTATAATAACAATTATAATAATAGGGTTTTTTTGTTTGGGGGTTTTGTTATTGTTTTGTTTTGTTTTAATTAAGGGAACGCCAGAATGGTGGTTACAGAATTAGGGAATAGAAAAAATTTCCAGATATCAAAAAGAAAATCTCTAGATTTATGATAAAAATAAAAATTTGGTCAAGAGCCTTATAGCATTTAAGATATTGGCTTTTGAAGAACTATAGGATTCATTCTGGGTGATGACATATACAAATACTTGATTTTTCTTTTTTTAAATTTTTTTTGATATATATATATATTTTTAACACAGGGCTTCTCTATGTAGCCCTGACTCTCTTAAGACAGCGTTTAACACGCTGGCCACAAAGTCACAGAGATCTGCCTGGCTCTGCCCCCGAGTGTCGGGGTTAAAGACTTATGCCATCACCCCCTGGCTGATATTTGATTTTTTTTTTTCTAAGCAGTTATTTTAGTTAAGAGTGTAATTGACTGGGTTTGGTGGCACATGCAATGCCACCATCTTAGTACTCCAGATGCTGAAACAGAAGAATCAAAAGTAAGCCGGGCGTGGTGGCACACGCTTTTAATCCCAGCACTCGGGAGGCAGAGGCAGGCGGATTTCTGAGTTTGAGGCCAGCCTGGTCTACAAAGTGAGTTCCAGGACAGCCAGGGCTACACAGAGAAACCCTGTCTCAAAAAACCAAAAAAAAAAATAGAAGAAGAATCAAAAGTTTGAGGCTAGCCTCATATACATATTGAAATTGTCTCAAATACAATTCCTAAAAGACAGTTTAGCCTCACTAGATTTAAAAAGATAAATAATTGTATTAATCATAGTTCCCTAGATAGAAAATATATTTGTAGATGGTGGAGAGAGAAGGTGTAAGATGTAGGTCCCGAAAGCATAGTTATAGTTCTCACACTTGGCTATCTGAGAAGTGGATTACCAGGGGCTGGGAGCAGAGCATTGCAGTCCATATCTGAAGGCAGAATCAGGAGGCTGAGGATGCGCTTGTCACTCTGAAGCTGAAGGCCTGCCTGAGAACAGTGGGAAGGGTGCTGCAGGACCTGAGCCCAGAGATCTTGAAGCTTTCTTCCTCAGGGTAGAGTAAGGGACCCCAGCAAGAAAGTGAGTTACTGTTTCCCGCCTTTCTGTTAAGTGTGATATGGGGAGAAGCTAATGAGGCGACAGCTGCCAGCATGGAGGGCCAGTCTGCCCTCCAATACCAATGACTCTAGAATCAGCAGGAAATCACGCTCTTTTGTTTCTGTTACTGTGTGCAGTACTGGGGGTTGAGCCCAGTGTATGCTGGCAGGCGCTGTACCAGCTGGGTCACATCACTAGCTCAAGAGTCAGGCCAACTGAATTTTAAAATTAGATGTCATATTTTCTTTTTAATTGAATTGTTTAGTTAGCCATAGTCTTCCATACATAGACTGTTTAGTTTATGAATGAGTTTGGGTTATATTGATAGTAAGATGTGTCTCTTTTAGACCCTGTTACAGCTAGACACACTGCTCACCTGACACGACTTGCTTTTTGTGATTATTTGTTTCAGGCTGCAGTGTAGAATCTTGGAAGTCCTCCCCCCATTACATCAGAATGGTTTTGCTAACGGACACCTGAGTAGCGTTGATGGAGAGACGATTGTCATCAGCGACAGTGACGACTCGGAAACACAAAGCAGCTCTTTTCACCATGGGTGAGTAGTTTGTACTTTAGCTACCAGATTGGTGATCCTCTATTGAAATATAAACTTTCTTTCCTGCCTTTCCTTTTCTAGTCATACTGTGGTATACTGTCCTTAAATTACCTATTTCAACAACAGATGTTGGAATTTTCAAAATGTAAACCAAGTTAATTCTCTAATTAGCTGCTTAAGTACAGTCCCACTAGCTGGGTATGACAGTGCACATGCCTTTGGGCTAAATAGTCAGACAGTGTCTCCAAAAACCAAAACCAAACAAAACAGTTTGTTTCTTGTTTGCTGGCGATTGACCCTAGAGCCTCACAGGTGTAGGCAAGCCCCACCTACCACACAGATGGGTCTCACTCTCTGTTCCTGCTACTCCTGGCAATCACTTCCACACTGTCGGCCTTCCCACAATGTAGCCTTTCCAGACTGGCTTCTTCCACTTGAGCATATGCATTTAAGTTCTCACTGTGTCTCTTTTATAAGACCCTTGATAGCTTGTTTCCTTTTTGCATGCAATAATACTGCATTATCTTAAAAAATTATTACATTTTTTTTTGTTTGTTCATGAGTGTTGGTGCATGTGTGCTACAGCTTGCCTATGGTGGTCATAGGATATGTGGGAGCCAGTTTTTTCCTTCCAAGGTCCACATGTTGGAAGTTCTGGGTATGGAAGTCAGCTTATCAGGCCCTTGGGGGAAAGTGCCTTTACCTGTTTTGTCATCTCACCAGCCTAATAGACTGCTCTTTATACCCTATTTTTCACTTACCTACTGAAGGACGTGTTTGTCTGTTAGTTTTGAGACAGTTTCTCTATGTAATAGTCCTGGCTGTCCTGGAACTCGCTCTGTGGGCAGGCTGGCCTCAAACTCACAGAGATCCGCTCACCTCTGCCTCTCAAGTGCTGGATGAAGGACATTTTTATTGCTTCTATGTGTTGGCAATTTCAAATAAAAACTGATGTGAACATATATGGCAGGCTTCCATGTTGGTGTAAGCTTTTTGCACATATATATGGGTAAATATCAAGGAATATGAATGTAGATCACAAGGGTGTGTTTTGGGTTTCAGTTGCTAATTTTTAAAAAATTTTTATTTTGTAGGTACATATGGTATATATGCATGTGTGTGCAGATGCATGTTCACATATTTGGAGGCCAGAGGCCAGAGGCCAGCCTTAAGCTCCCGTCCTCCTCATATGCCATCTGTCTTACATTTTTGAGACAGGTTCTCTCATTAAGACCTGAAGCTCACTGGGCTGGCTGGGCAGAAAGCCTGGAGGTTTGCCCTGCTTTGCCTCCTCAGCACTGGGATTCTGAGTGCAGGCCCCTGTGTCCAGCTCTGTCGTGTGGGTGCCTGTGTCCAGCCCTGTTGTGTGGGTGTCCAGCTCTGTTGTGTGGGTGTCCAGCTCTGTTGTGTGGGTGCCTGTGTCCAGCTCTGTTATGTGGGTGTTGGGGATCAAATGCAGTTTTTTGTGCTTGTACAGCAAGCCCCTCACCCACTGAGCTAGCTTTCCATCTACTATATTCAGTTTCAGCTCTCTTCCATGGCAGCTGTACCATCACCAAATCACCTCATTTTGCTCCCTGGCCCTATATGCTTATAGCCATACCATAATGTCATTTAGTCCAAATTCAAAAGTTCCCATAATCTATAACAGATTAAAAGTCTAAAGACTCTTCTGAAGTTCAAGCAATCTCTTCACTATAATCCCCTGTAAAATCAAAATGAAAAAGCAGATCACACACTTCCACAATATAACAGCATAGATACATATACACTGTGGTGCCAAAAGGGAGGGAAGGGAACACCGTAAAATACTGGGCCAAAGCAGGACTGAACCAGCAGGGAAAATGCCAAACTCTGCATCTCCATGTCTGATGTTGAAACACTTCATATCTCCAAGTCCTTTCAGCTCTGGTAACTGCAGCATGCTTCTCTCTCTGGCTGTTTCCACTCCCCGTTAGCAGCTCTCCTCCGCAGGTACCCCAGGACTCTGGCATCCCCATCATTTTGAGGCTTCTAAGGCATCCAGGCTTCACCTTCACAGCTTCACACAATAGACTCTCTAGGCCTCCATGCAGGGAATGCACACCTGCGCACACACCCTGGCTTCAGTGGCTTTCCTGAGTTGGGGAGGAAGATTCCAGTACCCTGGTTCTTCTGTTCTTGACTCTAAAGCCAAAACCCCATGGCTAAAGCTGCTAAGTTCCACTGCTTGCTGGGACTGGAACATGGCCCCTTTGTTTCATCTTCACCAGCTTTCTGGGGTTTTGTTTTTGTTTTTTTCCTAGAGAATGGGTCTCTCTTTGTGTAGCCTTAGCTGTTCTGGAACTCAAGCTATAGTCCAGGCTGGCCTTGAACTCAGAGATCTGCCTGCGTGTCTCTGTGACCAAGTGCTGGGATTAAAGGCATTCACCACCACTACCTGGCTAGCTTTCGGTTTTCAATGGTTTCCTTCACTGCCTAAAATTTGGCTGTCCAAAAACTCTATAGAGACCAGCCTGGCCTCAAACTCCAAGATCTGCTTCTGCTCTCTGAGTGCTAAGATAAAAGGTTGCAGCCAGCACACCACCTGCAGCCTGCCCCCCCCCCCCCAATTCTTTTCACAAATTGAAACATAGTTGGGTATGGTCTTTTCCTGAGGTCCTCTATTCCTTCAAACATCAGGCTTTTCTTCCATCTGTTTATCTCCTTGAACACTGGACTTAAGAGTGAATACTGGAAACCACATAGTCCACACTAGGCTGTTTTGAGATTTCCTTTGCTAATGAAGCTAATCCAAAACTCTTCAATTTAGCCTCAGGGAGACTTTTGGGACAAGGCATGGTTAGGCCTTATCACAGCGATACCCTAGTCCCTGGTACTGACTTATGTCCTAGTTAAGGTCTTATTGCTGTGAAGAGGCACCTGACCATGGCAACTCTTATAAAGGAAAATATTTAATTAGGGATGGCTTACAGTACAGATAAATATAAAATTGCATTCCTTCAGAATATACTAGCTTACTTATCAGTCTGGACATGGACAGTAGACTGATCATCCAAAGAGTATTCCTTCATAGAACAGTGTTTATAGTCATCGAGATTTTGGAGATCAGAGTTCCATCTCCCTGTCTCCCACCCCCCAAACATGCACACATGTTTCATTTTAGAAATTATTAATTTTTTATGTACGGGTGTTTTGTCTGCATATATGTTTAAGAGAGCATCTAATCCTTTGGAACTGACAATTGTAAGCTGCCATGTGGGTGCTGGTATTTGAAGGCAGGTACAAGGGAAGGGCAGCCAGTGTTCTTAACTCTTGAGCTATCTTCTCAGTCTCACACACCCTTTTTAAACTACATCTCTCAAAGAATCCCTCTTGGTCCTTCCCATCACAGAGCACAGTTTGTGTATACTGAAGCTTTGGACATCTTTATAGTCTTTGACTCTGTCCAATTTGTTTCTGTTTTAAGACAGAATCTTACTGTGTAGCCCTGGATGGCCTAGAACTCACAGAGATCCTCCTGTGTCTGCCTTGTAAGTGCTGGAATTATAAATATCTAGCATCATGCTTGGCTCACAGCCTTTGAGACTTTAGAATAGGTGGAGATAACACTAGAGTCCTTCTTGTAGCACACACAAGAAGTTACACCATGAGTTTAGAATTATTTATTCATCTTAAGTATTTCAAGCTTTTTATGAAAGTTGACTTCTTGGCTATTTGTAGTACTAGATAAACATTTGAACTGTTTTAGAGGTGATGAAACCAGAGTATGTAATTGTTACGTAGTGGGCCTAACGGTTCTATCAATAGCCAAATGCTGAAATTTATCTATAACCACAAGGTCTCTGAAAAACTGAGTTAAACTGATAGATAATCTTGGCTAAAATATTCACAGCTTGCTGTCTGATTAAGGTGTGGCAAGTATGGGTAAGTTCATTCAGTTCAATGTAGTTAGCTTTAGGTCATTCCTAATATACTCTGCTGAATGATAAAGCTGTCAAAAACTTTTAAAAGTTTTTTATTTATTTTATGTATATAGGTTTTCTGGTTTTGTCTCCATGACTGTTGTGTGCAGTGTGTGCTTGGAAGTTGGAATAGGGTAGAAGATGGTGTTGGGTTCCCTGGAAGTGGGGTTTACAGATGGTTGTGGGCCAATATGTGGATTTGGGGAATTAAATCTGGATCTTCTCCAAGAGCGAGCAGCAAGTGATCTCAGCTGCAGAGCCATTTCTCCAGCCCCCAGACTGTTTCATTAATCAAGGGTTTTATGGGGCTATCTCTAAACAGATACCATCTAAAGTTGAAGTGGGCTGAAAAAAATTATTATCCTGGCCAGACATACTGAGTAGAGTATATTTTGAATAATACACTACCCTGGTGGTGATTGTAGGAGCAAAAGGAGAGGTAATTATTTTAGAAACCTCTGGATGAAAATATAATGCATATTTGTTAATATATTAATATGTAACTATATAATAATATAACTAAATTATACAGATAATAAATATAAATCTTTGTTTTCTTGAGATAGGATGATTCTTCTATGTTAGCCCAAGCTACCTCAAACTTACTATAACTCAGTCTGGGTATAGATTTGCCATCCTCCTGCCTCTGCCTCCTGAGTACTGGAGTTATACATATGCTCTACCATGCCTGACTTATTTCAAGATTTTACATTCATTGAATTCCTTTTATATAATATAAGGCTGTCATAATAACTGGATTGTTAGTTAAGATGATGTGGTCTTTTGTCTATGTGTGTGTAGGGGGGGGGGTTGGTATGTAAAATCAGAGGACACCTTGCGGGATTAGTTCTTTCCTTCTATGTGGGCCACAGCGCTGAAGTCAGGCTTGATGATAGCAAACACCTTTACCTGTTCAGCCATCTCAGCAGAGATATTTTGAAAGAACTGGTCCTAATCATTTTGTTATTTGTAGTTCTATGCATGAAAGTGTAATATGTAAGCTGAGGTGAACATAAATATAATATGCATGTGTGAGAATTATTGTAAATAGCTGTCTATGCTGAAACAGTACTCATTTATGGATTCTCATTGCAGAAGAGTTGTAGTGAACATAACTTGATAATTTCTTTAAAAGAAACTTTATATTCAAAATACAGTAGATTTTTTGGCTATTTATAGACTATTGAAATTTTAATTTTTCCCTTTATCAAATATAAATACATTGCTTTTAGTAAAAATTATATTGTATATATACACATACACATGCATATGAGAGAAACATTTATGTAAAATAACATTTTGTAGCTGGGCGTGGTGGCGCACACCTTTAATCCCAGCACTTGGGAGGCAGGGGCAGGCGGATTTCTGAGTTTGAGGCCAGCCTGGTCTACAAAGTGAGTTCCAGGACAGCCAGGGCTACACAGAGAAACCCTGTCTCGAAAAACCAAAAACATAAAAATAAATAAATAACATTTTGTTGTGAGTAAATACAATAAATTATCCCAGTATCCATGGAAAATTTCCAGGAACTCACTTCCACCCTTTTCCTCAAATAAAGAAGTTGCAGGTGCTCAGTAGAGCTCATTATGAAGTGCATAGTATTTGCATAGACTCGTGTACTTAACTTGTCCATAGATGACTTGTAATTTCAGATACACTGTACACGCTATGTAACTAGCATTAGACTGGACTGTTTAGAAAGTAGTGGCAGAGAAAAATGTTCCTTAGTACAGGTGAACAAGCCTTCCCCTCCACCCCCTCCTTAGTATAGATGAACATGCCTCCCTCCCCACCCCCTCTACCCCCTCCATCCCCTCCTTAGTACAGGTGAACATGCCCCCCTCTCCACCCCCTCCAAATGCTTTTTTGAGGCATGATCTCACTATGCAGCCTGGAGCTCCTTATGTTAGATCAGGCTGGCCTTGAACTCATACAACTCCATTTGCCCTGGCCTCAAAGGGCCGGGAGTACAGACATGCACCAGCACGCCTGGCCCACATACTTTTAAGTGTGGTTGACTGAATCCTCTAGTATAGAGGGCTGACTAACTGGGCCAGTGATTTAACACCGAGACATATCTTTGGTGTTAGGATGTCACTGTACAAATAGAAACAGACCTGGCCTTGTCAGTTCCTTGCTGGTGGAGGATCGGCAGCTATGACTGAGATACTTAAGTTCAGTGAAATTTCTCCTCTGTATAGACCTAGACATGGAGTAGCAAGAGAGGAAAGTAACACAGAGGGAAGTCAGCTGAATAGTCTTCCTGTTTGGTGGGTAAGTTGTAATAGGAACTGTTTCTGTTGCTCTCTGACTGGTCGCCATGCTTCCTTAGAAAGAATGCAGTCAGGATTTTATCCCAAAGGAAGCTTTAATGAAAAGGCTACACCAAAGCTTTAATGAAAGGCTACACCAAAGCTCCATTAACTGAAGGCATCTCCTTTCTCCTCTGATACTGCTTCTTGTGCTAAGAGTGCACACTTTTACCTCAGGTTCTTCAGTGTTTCTTCTTCCTCTGAAGGTGTTGTACGATTTGCTGATGGGTTGTTCTTCATCCCCCCACCATTACCACCACACACACCTCTTTAAATACTAACTTCCTAGAAGGCCTAGCTAGTCAGTTATCAAGTATCACTGCCCATACAAGGTAGTGGGTTTTGTTGTTAGGGTTTGGGTGGTTTTTTTGTCTGTTTGTTTGTTTGTTTGTTTTGCTTGCTTGCATTGCCCACCATTTCAATTTTAGTGGTTGCTGACCTTTGTCATTATAAATAGTATCTAGTGTACTGTAGGCTTTCTGCTGCTGAGTGAATGGTAAATGAATAGATACACCCCAAAGGTGAGTGAGAAGGTTGTTAGAATGGGGATTAACTGTGTGGTTTATTTGCCTTTTGTGTGTGTGCTTGAACTAGACAAGTATTCTACCACTGACCTATACTTCCTTCTTTAAAGTATATATTGACTATACTTTTTACTTTTTATAGCCTTGATCTTATGCCTCAGTTTCCTGAATACAGGCCTCAAACACCAGGCCTGGCTTGCCACTGTGAAGAAAATTTAAAAGCGATTGCAATAACTTTCTATCTCCATTTTCTTTTTCAGATTCCCAGGCTAGATTGCAGCTCCTGTGTCCCTTAGGCTACCTTTGGCCTTCTGACCCTCACACTTGCTTCCCTAGCACTGGAAGTGCAGGCAGTGTGCCTCTGAGCCCACTTTCCCTTTATCTTCCTTTGACATTTTTTTCTCCAAACTTTTCTGACAAAAGAGCTGGAGATAGCTCAATTGGTAGAATACTTCCCTAGCATACATGAAGATGTGTTCAATTCCCCAACCACATTTCATAAACTGGAATAGGTGGCACATGCCTATAATACTGCATTGGAAGGGGAAGGCAGGTGGATTCAGGGTTAAGATACCCTCAGCTATTTCGTGAGTTCTGTATCATCCTTAACTATGTAATGAGCTCAAAGCCAGCCCAGATCATCTGAGACCCTGTCTCAAATTTTAACCTAAATGGTACTAAGTACTAATTTATTTCCAGCTAATTTATTAATTCTAATACTAATTTTACCAGAGGAAATTTTATTGAATGAATAATTAAAATGCCTACCTTAGATTAAATTATGCCTTACAGTGTTTTTTTCTAGTACAATGTGGAAAGGCTATGTAACTTACAAAAAAAACCTTAAGTTAAAATAAAACCACATAAGCTTGTATTATATCTGGCATAGTAGAGCACACCTTGGAGGCAGGCTGCTCTTTGTGAGTTCAAGGCCAGCTAGAACTACATATGAGAGACCCAGTTTCAAAAGAAAAAGAAAAAAGGAAAGATTCTATTACAACAATATGCAAAGAAATGAAACTTTAAGGACCTCATGTTTTCAAAGGGCTAACTGATTTGGGTCTGTCCCCTCTTCTTTTTAGGAAGAAGAAAGATGCAATCGATCCCTTATTATTCAGGTACAGGGTTCAGCCCACTAAAAAGGAGATGTACGAGTCTGCTGTTGTTAAAGCAACACAAATCAGGTAAAACTCAGTACTTGGCATTTGCCGTAAAATAAGTTTTAATTGTTCTCTCTTCCCTTCTGACCCACATTTCACTCAGGTAATCTAAGAAAAGTGATGGTAAGTAGACCCTGAGGCAGAGGTGCCACCTGCTTTTCTTCTGGAGGAGCTGGGAGGCTCAGGGTGCAGTTCTGAAAAGTGTTCCTCTGTGTAATAGCCCTGGCTAGCCTGGAACTTGATTTGTAGCCCAGCCCTCAAACTCACAAAGATTCCCTGCCTCTGCCTCCTGAGTGCTCAGATTAAATACGTGCACCATCAGCTGCAGTTTGAGATCCTACTTTATTTCAAAACAAAACAAAACAAAGAGCTTTTAAACATTTAGTGTTTGCGTGTGTGCATGTATACACACATGCCATGTAACACATAGAGATCAGAGGACAGCTTGTCGGGGTTACTTCTGCCATGTTGAATTCCAGGGATCAAAAGTAGGTCATCAGGCTTGGCATCAAGTGCTGTTACGTACTGAACCAGGTCACCAGCCCAGATATGTCACCTTTTGTAGTTGCAGTGAGGTGTGTGGTTGTTTGTTTGTTGGCCACATCATTAGTTTAAGATCTGTAGCAGGTATGTCCAGCGGGCCATATATCCCAGCATTTAGCCCAACAAAAAAAAATCATAAACTTACCTAAAATATTACAATTTAGTATTTAAAATTTTATTTTAGAATTTTTATTTTAGAACTCAATTGTGTGGTTCTCTAGCTCCTATTGGGCTCAAAAGTGCTGTCTTGTTCACTGAAAGACAGTACTATTCCTGTTAGAGTCTTGACACACTAGAGAACTCGTAACAAATAGAACTTCACTGTTAATGAAATGTCCTGTTCAGTGACAGCTAATGGCCACTTACAGCTTTTGCTCCCTTATTTGAAGTGAAAATGAGAAACTAACTTTTTAATGTATTTATAAAAATAAAACCTGTTTGCGGCTACTGGCCACCATGTCAGACAGTGCAGACTTCAAAGATCAATGTGTTCATTGTCAGTAAGTTGCTCCCTTCTCTTTGCCAGCTGCTCCGAATCCTGGGCAGCAGCTGGGCAAAAACCTTTGAAGACCAGGAAAGGAACACAGTTGGTTACAGGTTCAGGGATGCGTATTCACCAAGAAGCTCTCTACTTTTGTTTGAAAGACACGTACCGAATTTAATTAAGACATTTCCATTTGGCCAGGATTGTTGTGCCGGGTTTGTTTCCCTTTGACTGTCTTGGTTTTGTTCATTGTGGTGTTTATTGCTGCTCTTGCTGCTTTCGAGGAAAATCAAAGCGATAATTAAAATTGAACTTGGTGTATGAGATTAAACACAAAGTGCTTTAAAATTTGCTAACATCGGCCGGGCGTGGTGGCGCACGCCTTTAATCCCAGCACTCGGGAGGCAGAGGCAGGCGGATTTCTGAGTTCGAGGCCAGCCTGGTCTACAAAGTGAGTTCCAGGACAGCCAGGGCTAGACAGAGAAACCCTGTCTCGAAAAAAACCAAAAAAAAAAAAAAAAAAAAAAAAAAAAAATTTGCTAACATCTCATTATGTTTTGCTTACAATATCTATGTGAACAGGTGACTAGTTGATTCTGTGTCATAGTTAATCATTTTTATTTTAATTATTCTAGTAATTTTAATTTTGAATGAATAGTTTAAAAACAATGCTCCTATTTACTTTATTTCTCTGTTTTTGAACGACAAATACATTGTTTTTATAATAGCCTTTTTATAATTGATCCATTCCAGTTTTTCTAATTTCTGGCATAATTCCTCTGTGTAGAGTTTCTAATAAAGTTTACTAACTATCTTTGAAAGATGAATATTCTCACTGTGTAGACTCCTGGGCTTAGAAGTCAAGTTTCAAATGTATGGTGATTTTAGAGTTCTGGTTAAATTGTTAGTACTAATAGTACCTTCTTCCTCCAACATCAGCCGGAGAAAACACCTATTTTCTCGTGATAAACTAAAGCTTTTTCTCAAGCAACACTGTGAAGTACAAGACGGAGTCATTAAAATTAAGGTAATGAAAATACCGAAATCATATATTGGGAAGAAATAAAAATAACAAATGTATAATATTATAGATTTGTAACATTGATAGAATGATATTTCAAAGGTGATTTAAATAGCTCTCATTTTATCTGTTTACTGGGTACTGTTTTAGCATTATTAGGTGGCTACCACATTTTATTGTATAGATGATCAACTAAGGCAGATGAAAACAGGTGGAGAACTTAGAAAGTTGTATAGTGACTTACGGATTTTATCTGCCTTACAGAGAACAGAAGGACTCATAATAGTGCTAAATAAATGCTCAATTAAGAGAACCAATCAAAGGCATTCTAGACCAAATATGAACCCCATACATTAGATTTTTTAATATGGCCATTAAGAGGGAGAATAAAAATTTTATGTATCTAAGACTGCTTTGAACTTACAGTTCTCCTAAATCCTCCTACATGGTATATGCCTGTATAGGCATATATAGTTAGATATATGGTGATAAGGAGGGTAAGCACCGGATGGACAATACCCACAGTGGATACAATAAAAAATTGAAATTTATTAGAATACATAAACATCCCAGTGGGAAACTGGGAAAGTTGACACAATTAAAATTTAATGTTTGCCATATAAAAACTTGAAAGCATTATTAAAGTATAATAAACTATTTTTGGCTTTCTCTGAGTAAATATATAAGTTGAGCATCCCTCCCTAGAAAATCAAAAATGCTCTAAGTCCTAAAGCTTTTTTACTTTAAACATTGTTGATTATTGCAGTGACTCTATGTATAAAAATATCTACACTATTAAATGTGGATGCATACAAAAAAATTTTAAGGTATCATAAAGGAGTTGGAGAGATGACTCAGCAGTTAAGAACACTGGCTACTCTGGGCGGTGGTGGTGCATGCCTTTAATCTCAGCACTTGGGAGGCAGAGGCAGGCAGATTTTTGAGTTCGAGGCCAGCCTGGTCTACAAAGTGAGTTCCAGGTCAGCCAGAGCTATACAGAGAAACCCTGTCTCGAAAAAAACAAAAACAAAACAAAAAAAAAACCAAACAAACAAAAAAACACTGGCTGCTCTTGCAAAGGATCCAAATTTGATTCTCAGCCCCACATAATGACTCAAAACTGCCTACCTCCAGTTCCAGGGTATCCAACATCCTCTTCTGGCTTTCTTGGTCACTGAATGCATACGATGCACAGATATACATATAGACAAAACGTCCATATGCATAAAATAAAGGAATACATAAATCTCAAAATATTTCAAAACATGCAAATAATCTTTAAAGAACATCAAGGTATATGTAGACCAGGTGCTCAGGTTGCTGAGGTAAGAGATCACAAATTTGATTGTGGTATATTACATACAAGTATCCTGTTCAGTCCAGTATCCTGTGTAAATGAATTTCACATTTAGAATTCACAACCAGCCTCATCTAAAAAGCAAGTCAAAGCTAGTCAGAGGTACATACTGAGTTTCTAACTCAAAAAAAGTGTGTGTGTGTGTGTGTGTGTGTGTGTGTGTGTGTGTGTGTGTAATTTTCTTCTTACATAGAAAAATTTATAGATAAAATTGGTAAAAACAAAACAGATGTATCTATAGAGATGGTTCACAATGAAGAGGTAATTACTGCTGTTACTTAAGTTGGTTCCCTGTATCACACCCCACATTAGGTGCTTGCTTACAACTGTCTATATGTAACTCCAGCACCCACCTTCATATGTGCACATTCCTGCACAACAGAAACTTGATATTAAAAATAACATAAATCTAAAAAACATATTGAAATTGCCTTTAGAATTCAACAATCCGTAGAAATGTTGATATTTTGTGGAAAGGTGGTTTGGCTTTGTTAGGCTAAGTCTCATGTAAGCACATCTTAAAGCCAAGAATGAACTTGAGTTCCCAGAACTTTGAGGTCCTATCTTGCTAATGCTGGGATTTCAGGCATGTATCACAATACTCAGTTCATGATAAACTTTAATTCGTTTTCTATCCGGTATCTTTCTGATAAATTATTTAATATAGAAAAAGATCATATAAGCCAACTGCATTTGAAAGACAATGTGTTTGGCTTAGTCTTAACAGCAGTAATAATGTCATAGGACATTCAAACATATTGTATACAGTGACTAATGTGTTGACTCTGTGCCCTGTGTGTTTTAATTAAGGCATCATCATTTTCAGCATATAACATAGCAGAGCAGGACTTCTCTTATTTCTTCCCTGATGACCCACCTACATTCATCTTCAGTCCTGTTAACAAGCGACGAGGAAGACCTCCCAAACGAATATCTTTTGGTCAGGTGGGTAAAGAAAAGCCTAAACTACCCTTAGCTGTTAATAAAGCAGTATTTGTAATCAATGAAATGTTTAGTTCCCAGGGGCTGGAGAGATGGCTCAGTGGTTAAGAGCACTGACTGCTCTTACAGAGGTCCTAAGTTCAGTTCCCAGCAACCACATGGTTGCTCATAACCATCTATAATGAGACCCTCTTCTGGTGTGTCTGAAGACAGCTACAGTGTACTTATGTAATAAATAAATAAACCTTAAAAAAAATCTTGAAAAAAAAAGAAAAAAAGAAATGTTTAGTTCCTGTCACCCCTATAACCTTTAAGAAGAACATCCTTTTGTTTCATATAAGAAAGCTTGAGTGTATAGCCGGGCGTAGTGGAGCACGCCTTTAATCCCAGCACTCAGGAGGCAGAGGCAGGCGGATTTCTGAGTTCGAGGCCAGCCTGGTCTACAAAGTGAGTTCCAGGATAGCCAGAGCTATACAGAGAAACCCTGTCTCGAAAAACCAAAAAAAAAAAAAGAAAGAAAGAAAGCTTGAGTGTGTGCTCACTTGATACTGCCCAGCATTAAGATTTATGAAGTTTCCAGTGTGGATTCATGTTCTCTGAGACAGATTTTATACCAAGGTAGGAATAAGAATACAGGCAGTTACTAAGAAAAACAAGTAGGATGAAAAACTTTAGGAAATTAGAATAACACTCAAGTATCCATTGCAGTTCTGACCAATGGGCTGTAGGAACGGCCTGAATGAAACCCAGGAGTTGGCAGTTTGAATAAGAAGAGCTCCCATGGGATCGTACATTTGAATGCTTAGTCATCAGGGAGTGGCCTTTGGGTACCCAGTGTGCCTGTACCTATGGCTCAGCTGCTTTTCCAGAGTCTGCCTGCATGCTGCCCTGATAATGAACTAAACCTCTGAAACTATAAGCTAGCCCCCAACTCAATGTTTTCTCTTACAATAGTTGTCTTGGTCCTGGTATCTCTTCACAGCAATGGAACGTAGACCAGGCTGGCCTCGAACTCAGAAATCCGCCTGCCTCTGCCTCCCAAATGCTGGGACCAAAGGCGTGTGCCACCATGCCCAGTGCTTCTCCTGCTTCTAATAGCAGTTTGGAGGGTATTTGGTATATGTGATGGTTTGTATATGCTTGGCCCAGGGAATGGCACTATTTGGAGGGTATTTGGTATATGTGATGGTTTGTATATGCTTGGCCCAGGGAATGGCACTATTCAGAGATGTGGCCTTGTTGTAGTAGGTGTGTCACAGTGGGTGTAGGCTTAAGACTCTCACCCTAGCTTCCTGGAAGTCAGTCTTTCACTAGTAGCCTTCAGATGAAGAGGTTGCACTCAGCTCCTCCTCCTCATGCCTGCCTAGATGCTGCCATGCTCCTTCCTTGAGGATAATGGACTGAACCCCTGGACCTGTAAGCCAGCCCCAATTAAATGCTGTCCTTATGAGACTTGCCTTGGTCATGGTGTTTGTTCACAAGAGTAAAACCCTAACTAAAACAGAAGTTGGTATTGCTGTGATAGGCCTGACCATGCTTTTTGTTTGGAAGAATGTGGAGTTTGGGACTTTAGAAAGCAGTGGAATGCTTTAAGTTGGGCTTAATGGGCTATCCTAGTAGGAATATGGAAGACTTTGTTACTGAGTATGATTTGAACTGTGCAGACTTGACCCAAGAGGTTTCAGTGGAGAATTTCAGTATGTGGCCTAGAAACTGGTTTTTGTGGTATTTTTGTGAAGAATGTGGCTGCTCTTGCCCTTGTCTGAAGAGTCTACCTGAGTGTAAGGTAAAGAGATTATATTAGTTGCAATGACAAAGGAAGTTGCCAAAAAGCCCAGTGGAGACTTTTCTCTGTTTAAGTCTCATGAAGAGTGTTTTGATCAAGCGCAGCAAGCTTAGAAAGGAAAAATATAAAATATGTGGTTCCCGTATTAAAGGGGCACCAGGGAGTGAAATGGAGCCGAATCCTGTTTCTAGGAGATAACAGATTAAGGGAGTGGGATTTTGGGCAAGATCTACCCAGCTAAGTTTAGATCCAGGTATGGTGGTATACATCTTTTATCCCAGGAGATAAAGTCAAGCAGATCTCTGAGTTCAAGGCCAGCCTGAGACAGAGCAAGCTCTAGCTGAAGAAAAGCTTAAATTCAGGGATGGTGGTACACACCTTTAATCCCAGGAGACAGGCTTGCAGATCTCTGAGTTCAAGGTCAATCTACCGAACAATATCGAGGACAGCCAAGCTTAGGCTGTGAAGGAGTTGGAAAAGTGGAAGCTTAGTGATAATACAATAGAGTAAGGGACCCATGTTCCAGCTTCTACAAACACCAGAACTCAGCAGCTTTAGCTGTGTGTCTCTGGCTTTATATTTAAGAGAAGGAAACTACTGGGACAGTTGATGCTGGTTAGCTGGAGCTAAGAAATTAGTTGTGATTAAGAAGAGACTAGCATCACTGAGGTGAAATCTTCTGGGAAGTATTTTCTGAGAGCACAAAGAAGCTGTGTTCCAGAGATAGCCGAGGTTGTACCTCATGCTACAGTTGTACTTAGTAACATGTAAGAGTCACCCATGTAGTACTGATTTTAAAGGCATTTAAAGGGATCATGAAGAGCAGCTGAGGCTTGGCACTGTGAGAGGCCATGGAAGGCCATTGGTGAAGGTGCAGTCACAGTTGTAGTTGATGGCCCAGGACTGAAGGGGTCATGCAAAGGATTTGAGGCTTGGCACCATGAAGAGAGACTATGAGAGGCTATTGGTGAAGCCTAGTTGCAGCAGAAGACCCCAGTGTATTGGAGTTGCCAGTACCATGGGATGATCTCCAAGAACAGCATCAGTGGAGTGGATCAATCTGAGCTTAGAGTGCTACAGAGGGCAGAGCTGAAGAAATGACGACAGCCCTTAGGAGGAGCCCAGAAGATCATGTGTGGATTCCAGACACTGAAGAAGCTGTAACATTTAAGTTGCCTTGGAGACTCCAAGATGTTGGAGATGCCAGAGCTGTGGGTTATCTGCTGAGGAAAGCTGCTCACAGGAAGTGGAATCAGCCCAGGAGAAAGAAGTGTGTTGTCAACAAAGATGAAAAAGCAGTTGGGAGATCTGGAGACTGCTTTGACATCAGCCTTGTAGATGCAGAGTTTGGAATTTGCCCAGCTGGTTTCCTGACTTGCTTTGGGAATTACAGTTAAGTGATTGGCTGAATCTCAGAAGAGACTTTGAACTTTGTATTTTTAACGTTGTTGAGACTGCTATAGACAATTAGGATTTTGGAGGTTGGACTAAATATATTTTGCATTATGCTATGTTTAGGTATGGCTCCCATAGACTCAAATGTTTAAACAAGCCTATGGGGACCAGGGAGTGGAATGTGATGGTTTGCATATGCTTGGTCCAGGGAGTGGCACTATTCAGAAGTGTGGCCTTGTTGGAATAGGTGTGTCACAGTGGGTGTGGGCTTAAGACCTCACTCTAGCTTCCTGGAAGTCAGTCTTCCACTAGCAGCCTTCAGATGAAGAGGTAGAACTCTCAGCTCCTCCTGCACCATGCCTGCCTGGACGCTGCCATGCTCTTGCCTTGAGGATAATGGACTGAACCCTGAACCTGTAAGCTAACCCCAATTAAATGTTGTCCTTAAAGAGTTGCCTTGGTCCTTTCAGCTGAAAGAAGCAGCAGTTGAAAGAGTCAGATGCAGATATTTGCACCCAACCAATAGACAGAAGCAGCTGACCCATGTTGTTGAATTAGGGAAGGCTGAAAGAAGCTGAGAAGGGCAATCCTGTAGGAGGACCAGCAGTCTCAATTAATCTGAACCCCCGAGATCTCTCAAACACTAGACCACCAAATAGGCAGCATACACCAGCTGAGATGAGACCCCCAACACACATACAGTAGAGGACGGTCTGTGTTCACTCACGCCTTTAATCCCAGCACTCAGGAGGCAGAGGCAGGCGGATTTCTGAATTCAAGGCCAGCCTTGTGTACAAAGTGAGTTCCAGGACAGCCAGGGCTACACAGAGAAACCCTGTCTCAAAAAACAAAAAAAAAAGATGATACACCTAATACTTAAGAGATTGGAGGTCCCAGGGAGTTTAGAGGTCAGGTGGAGTGGGGGTTGGGGGCAGACACGTGGAGATGGGGGTGGGGTGGAGGTATGTGAGATGTGGAGCAGTAGGAGGGTGGATTGGGGAGGAATAAAATAAGGAGTGTTGCCTTAGTCTTGGTGTCTGTTCACAGTAGTAAAATCCTAACTAAGACAGTATAATTTAGAATTTATTTAAGTGTCTTGTTCATTTCTAGGCTCTTGTTAAGTGTTTGCTGAAAGAGTTGCCTGTGTTATAAAAAGAATAAGTAGGACAGAAACCGGTTTTTCCCTTGCTGGAACGTCTTAAGTAGAGACATCCAGTTGTTCCTTCTGACAAAACCTTTCTCAGAGCTGCTCCAGTCCTAGTTGATGAAAGGTGTTTCTCTTCAACATAACTGTCGACGACATAGTTAGAGACCAATTAACTAGCTCTAGTTCAGGTGTAATTACAGTTTTCAGCTGTTTAAAATGTCAACACGCCTTTAATCCCAGCACTTGGGAGGCAAAGGCAGGTGGATTTCAGAGTTCGAGGCCAGTCTGGTCTACAAAGTGAGTTCCAGGACAGCCAGAGCTATACAGAGAAGCCCTGTCTCAAAAAACCAAAAAAAAAGTCAACTTCAGAATTTATCCAAATTTTGAGATAAGGTATTTACTTAGAATATTGAACCTTAGCTGTTACAACCTTGCTCATATTTGACTTACTAAGATCTGACTTTCCTGATAAACTATCTACGAGGGAAGGGTCCAAGGCCACCTTGTTTATCACTGTTGTTTAGCAGTGGCCTAGTGCTTACCAAGTACTTAAATAGAAAGATGAATTGTATGTTTTGTTGTATTACAGTATGAAGTAATAAATGATAATCAGAGAGCCAGCTGTGGCACAAGGCAGAGGCAGGCTGGGCACAGCAATGCTGAGGTCGTCTGAGGCCTTGTCTATATAGAAAGTTCTGGGCCAGCAAGGACCTACATAGCAAGAATACTGTCCCAAAATAAAATAAAAATTTGGGATTGCTTAATATTGACCACAAAAAAAAATCCTGACATGTCTTTCATATTTGATGTTTAAATAATCTGGATTATAAAGTAATCTTGAGGATTTATTATTTTTCTAATGTACAATTTTTATTGCTCTTCATATGATACCAAAGTAGTGGATGTTTTGAAGCCAAAAATTGGATTGGGGTGGGGGGTTGAGACAGGGTTTATCTGTGTAGCCCTGGCTGTCCTGGAACTCACTGTGTAGACCAGGCTAGCCTCAAACTCAGAAATCTGCCTGCCTCTGCCTCCCAAGTGCTGGGAGTAAAGGCGTGCGCCACCACCATCTGGCTGTGGATGTTTTTCTAATTTATGTAAGTGTCGAGGTTGGCTTATACTCTACATATCACTATGATTAGAATTACTAATTTATCCATTTATACTTAGAATTCACTTTAATATTTACAAAAAGCTGTAATTGGTGTGGGTTTTGTTGGTTTTTTTGTTGTTCTGGCATTTGAACCCAGGGCTTCAGGATACTATGTGCATCTTGGTATTCTACCTCTGACCAATGACTGCAGTCTTGGTGAGAGCTTTTGATGTTTTGGGCTGTTTGTTTGTTTTTTTTTTGTTTTTGTTTTATAAGACAGGGTTTCTCTGTATAGCCCCAGCTGTCCTGGAACTCACTTTGAAGACCAGGCTGGCCTGGAACTCAGAAATCTGCCTGCCTCTGCCTCCCAAGTGCTGGGATTAAAGGCATGCACCACCATTGCCCGGCCCTGCTGTTTTGTTTTGTTTTTTTCCTTACTAAGAAAACTTGGCAGATCATCAGTTTATGTAGTTTGTGGTTTAGCACTTTAGTTTCTTCATTTATTTTTTAGGAAGGCAGCATTACTAGTAAGCAGACTGCTGCAAGATGTCGGAACAAAGCTATTAAAGAAAGAGACAAGCTTCTGAAACAGGAAGAAATGAGGGCACTGGGTGAGTTTTAACAATTTCTCCAAACACTGTTTAAGGATAAAAACGTTATTTCTCTGGGCCCAAATGAGGAATGTTTCTGAATGATATATCTTCCCTCATATTATTGCCATTTTTTTTCTTGAATGGCCCTTATTCACTTAAGTATCCTTATTTACTTAAGAGGGAATCATTCCCTAGTAGACTGCTTCATGCTAGATTAAGCTAAAGTTGTTTCCAGAGGCCACTGCATCTGAGCTGTGTCTGAGGCCTTCACTGACACTGCCTCCCAGCTTGAGTGCATCTGAATCTAATTCACAGGCAGGATTCTAGATTAATACATTCCCATTGTGAGGATGTGATACCACATCCTAAGAAGTAGAGTACTTAATTATCATTCTTTGTATATGTTTTAGTGTCTTTGTTTTTAAAGGCAGGATATGTCCTAGTGTGGGTAGCTTACTGTTTAATCAGTTACCTGCTAGCCTCTCAAGAATTTGTGAGTCTCTGCTAATCTCATTTAACCTAAACTATTTTAGAGCCTTTTTTGTTAAGACTTTTTTTTTTTAACCAAATTTTTGTTTTTGTTAGTGTGTAGTTTTCAATTTGACATTTCTCTACAGCTTTTGAAAAGGCTAAACTAAAACGAGAAAAAGCAGATGCTCTGGAAGCAAGAAAAAGAGAAAAGGAAGATAAAGAGAAAAAGAGGGAAGAATTGAAGAAAATTGTAGAAGAAGAGCGACTAAAGAAAAAAGAAGAAAAAGAGAGACTTAAAATAGAAAGAGAAAAGGTATTCAGTATATTAATATGTATAAATATAGCTGTGATTCTTACAATATAAATTTACATATTTAAATGTATCACTAATTCTTTAGATTAAATTCTTTTACCATTTTTGTTCACATTTTTGAGCCTGCATAGAACACATAAAAAAATTAATCTCCCCAGGGGACTGGAGAGATGGCTCTGTGGTTAAGAGCACTGACTACTCTTCCAGAGGTCCTGAGTCCAATTCCCAGTAACCACATGCTGGCTCATAACCATCTATAATGACATCTGGTGCCTTCTTGTGGCATGCAGGCATATATGCAGGCAGAATGCTATATATATATAATATAGAGAGAGGAAAAAAAGAAGAACGTAGGAAAGAAAGAAATCTTTGAAAAATTAATCTCTTTTGCTTCAGAAAATTTAATTATTATTTTAAGGTTCAATGTATTTGTATGCTCTTATACTTCACTCAAAATTTAAAATGCAGGCTGGAGAGATGGCTTTGTGTTAAGAGCACTGGCTATTCTTCCAGATGACTTGAGTTTAATTCCTACCACCCACATGGCAAGCAGCTCACAACTATCTATAACTTCAGCTCCAGGGAATCTGTCACCCTTTTCTGGCCTCCACAAGCATCAGACATGCATGTGGTGCCAAGACGTACACACAGGCAGAACAGCCATACACATTGAATAAATAAATTTTTTTTTAAAGATTCATTTATTTTATTTATGAGTACACTGTAGCTGTCAGACACACCAGAAGAGGGCATCAGATCCTATTACAGATGGTTGTGAGCTACCATGTGGTTGCTGGGAATTGAACTCAGGACCTCTTTAATGATTTATTTGTTCTCATTCTATGTGTGTTGATGTTTTTCCTGTATATGTCTGTGTGAGACATATCTGATCCTCTGGAACTATACTTAGACACACTTGTGAGCTGCCAAGTTTAATCAGTTACCTGCTAGCCCCTCAAGAATTTGTGACTCTGCTAATCTCATTTAACCTAAATTATGTTAGAGTCTTTTTGTTGTTGTTGTTGCTTTTATTTTTGTTTTGTTTTGTTTTTAATTTTTTAATTAGATATTCTCTTTATTTACATTTCAAATTTTATCCCCTTTCCTACTTTTCTCTCTGAAAATCCCCTATCCCTTCCCCCCTGCTCCCCAACCCACCCACTCCCATTCCTGCTCCTGGCATTCCCCTATCACTGGGGCATAGAGCCTTCACAGGACCAAGGACCTCTCTTCCTATTGATGACTGATAAGGCCATCCTCTGCTACATATATAGCTAGAACCATAAGGTCCATGTGTTTTCTTTGATTGGTGGTATAGTTCCAAGGAACTCTGGGGGTACTGATTAGTTCATATTGATGTTCTTCCTATGAGGTTTCAGACCCCCTCAACTCCCTGGGTACTTTCTCTAGCTCCTTCATTAGGGACCTTGTGTTCTGTCCAATGAATGATTGTGAGCATCCACTTCTGTATTTGCCAGGCACTGGCAGAGCCTCACAAGAGAGAGCTATATCAGGGTCCTATCAGAAAGCTCTTGTTGGCATCTGCCTAGTGTCTGGGTTTGGTGGTTGTTTATGGGATGGATCCCCAAGTGGGGCAGTCTCTGGATGGTCGTTTCTTCAGGCTCTGCTCTGAACTTTGTCTTTGTAACTCCTTCCATGGGTATTTTGCTCCCCCTTCTGAAAAGGATTCTGAGCTTCTGGGTAATATCCACTTATCAGAGAGTGCATATCATGTGAGTTCTTTTGTGATTGGGTTACCTCACTCAAGATGATATCCTCCAGAACCATCCATTTGTCTAAGAGTTCCATAAATTCATTGTTTTAAATACCTGAGTAGTACTCCATTGTGTAAATGTACCACCTTTTCTGTATCCATTGCTCTGTTGAGGGACATCTGGGTTCTTTCCAGCTTCTGGCTATTATAAATAAGGCTGCTATGAACATAGTGGAGCATGTGTCATTACATGGTGGAATATCTTCTGGGTATATGCCCAAGAGTGGTATTGCTGGATCTTCTGGTAGAACTATGTCCAATTTTCTAAGGATCCACCAAACTGTTTTCTAGAGTGGTTGTACCAGCTTGCAGTCCCACCAGCAATCGAGGAGTGTTCCTCTTTCTCCAAATCCTCGCCAGCATCTGCTGTCACCTGAGTTTTAGAACTTAGCCATTCTGACTGGTGTGAGGTAGAATCTCAGGATTGTCTTGATTTGCATTTCCCTGATGACTAATGATGTTGAACATTTTTTTAGGTACTTCTCAACCATTCGGTATACCTCAGTTGAGAATTCTTTGTTTAGCTCTTTGCCCCAATTATCTATCTATCTATCTATCTATCTATCTATCTATCTATCTATTTATTTATTTTGGTTTTTTGAGACAGGGTTTCTCCGTGTAGCCCTGGCTATCCTGGAATTCACTCTGTAGACCAGGCTGGCCTTGAACTCAGAAATCCGCGTGCCTCTGCCTCCCAAGTGCTGGAATTAAAGGCATGTGCCACCACTGCCCAGCGAGTTTTTTACATATATTGGATATTAGCCCCCTATCAGATTTAGGATTGGTAAAGATCTTTTCCCAGTCTGTTGGTGGCCTTTTTGTCTTATTGACAGTGTCCTTTGCCTTACAGAAGCTTTGCAATTTTATGAGGTCCCATTTGTCGATTCTTGATCTTACAGCACAAGCCATTGCTGTTCTTCTATTCAGGAATCTTCCCCTGTAGGCCCATATCTTCGAGGCTCTTCCCCACTTTCTCCTCTATAAGTTTCAGTGTCTCTGGTTTTATGTGGAGTTCTTTGATCCACTTAGACTTGAGTTTTGTACAAGGAGATAAGAATGGACCAATTTGCATTCTTCTACATGCTAACTGCCAGTTGAGCCAGCACCATTTGTTGAAGATGCTGTCTTTCCACTGGATGGTTTTAGCTCCTTTGTCAGAGACCAAGTGACCATAGATGTGTGGGTTCATTTCTGGGTCTTCAACTCTGTTCCATTGATCTATATGTCTGTCTCTGTACCAGTACCATGCAGTTTTTAATCCCAATTACTCTGTAGTACAGCTTGAGGTCAGGGATTGTGATTCCACCAGAGGTTATTTGTTTTTCAAGACAGAGTTTCTCTGTAAAGCCCTGGCTGTTCTGGAACTCACTTTGTAGACCAGGCTGGCCTGGAACTCAGAAATCTGCCTGCCTCTGCCTCCCAAGTGCAGGGATTAAAGGCATGCACCACCACACCCAGCATGCCAATTGCCCTCTCTAACTCTGTGAAGATTTGAGTTGGAATTTTGATGGGGATTGCATTGAATCTGTAGATTGCTTTGGGCAAGATAGCCATTTTGACTATATTAATCCTGCCAATCTATGAGCATGGGAGATCTTTCCACTTTCTTCAGAGACATGAAATTCTTCCTTAGTTAGAGTCACACCAAGGTATTTTATATTATTTGTGACTATTTTGAAAGGTGTTGTTTCCCTAATTTCTTTCTCAGCCTGTTGTATCCTTTGTATAGAGAAAGACCACAGATTTGTTTGAGCTAATTTTATATCCAGCTACTGCACTGAAGCTGTTTATTAGGTTTAGGAGTTCTCTGATGGAATTTTTGGGGTCCCTTATATACTATCATATCATCTGCAAATAGTAATATTTTGACTTCTTTCCAATTTGTATTCCTTTGATCTCCTTTTGTTGTCTAATTGCTCTGGCTAGGACTTCAAGTGCTATATTGAATAGGTAGGGAGAGAGTGGGCAGCCTTGTCTAGTCCCTGATTTTAGTGGAATTTCTTCCAGCTTCTCACCATTTAGTTTGATGTTGGCTACTGGATTGCTGTATATTGCTTTTATTGTGTTTAGGTATGGGCCTTGAATTCCTGATCTTTCCAAGACTTTTATCATGAAGGGGTGTTGGCCTTTGTCTAATGAGATGATCATGTGATTTTTGTCTTTGAGTTTGTTTATATAGTGGATTATGTTGATGGGTTTCCGTATAATGAACCATCCTTCCATCCTTGGGATGAAGCCTACTTGGTCATGATCGATGATCGCTTTGATGTGTTCTTGGATTCTGTTTGTGAGAATTTAATTGAGTATTTTTGCATTGATATTCATAAGGGAAATTTGTCTGAAGTTTTCTTTCTTTCTTGGGTCTTTGTGTGGCTTCGGCATCAGAGTAATTGTGGCTTCATAGAATGAATTGGGTAGAGTACCTTCTGTTTCTATTTTGTGGAATAGTTTGAGGAGTATTGGAATTAGGTCTTCTTTGAAGGTCTGATAGAACTCTGTACTAAACGAACGGGCTTTTTTTGGTTGGGAGACTATTAATGACTGTTTCTATTTCTTTAGGGGATATGGAACTGTTTAGATAGTTTATCTGATCCTGATTTAACTTTGGTACCTCGTTTCTGTCTAGAAAATTGTCCATTTCATCCATATTTTCCAGTTTTGTTGAGTATAGGCTTTTGTAGTAGGATCTGATGATTTTTTTGGATTTCCTCAGGTTCTATTGTCATATCTCCCTTTTCATTTCTGATTTTGTTAATTAGGATACTGTCCCTGTGCCCTCTAGTTAGTCTGGCTACGGGTTTATCTATCTTGTTGATTTTTCTCAAAGAACTAGCTCCTGTTTTGGTTGATTCTTTGTATAGTTCTTTTTGTTTCCACTTGGTTGATTTTAGCCATGAGTTTATTTCCTGCCATCTACTCCTCTTGGGTGAATTTGCTTCCTTTGGTTTTCTACAGCTTTTTGGTGTGCTGTCAAGCTGCTAGTGTATGTTCTCTCTAGTTTCTTTTTGGCAGCACTCAGAGCTATGAGTTTTCCTCTTAGGACTGCTTTCATTGTGACCCATATGATTGGGTATGTTGTGGCTTCATTTTCATGAAACTCTAAAAAGTCTTTAATTTCTTATTTCTTCCTTGACCAAGCGATCATTGAGTAGAGTGTTGTTCAGCTTCCATGTGTATGTGGGTTTTCTATTATTTATGCTGTTATTGAAGATCAACCTTAGTCCATGGTAATCTGATAGGATGCATGGGGTTATTTCAATATTTTTATATCTGTTGAGGCCTGTTTGGTGACCGATTATATGGTCAATTTTGGAGAAGGTACTATGAGGTGCTGAGAAGAAGGTATATCCTTTTGTTTTAGGATGAAATGTTCTATAGATATCTGTTAAATCCATTTGTTTCATAACTTCTGTTAGTTTCATTGTGTCTCTGTTTAGTTTCTGTTTCCAGGATCTGTCCATTGATGAGAGTAGGATGTTGAAGTCTCCTACTATTATTGTGTGAGGTGTATAATGTGTGCTTTGAGTTTTAGCAAAGTTTCTTTAATGAATGTGGATACCCTTGCATTTGGAGCATACATGTTCAGAATTGAGAGTTCATCTTGGTAAATTTTACCTTTGAGTAAGAAGTGTCCCTTCTTATCTTTTTTTGAAAACTTTAGGTTGAAAGTTGATTTTATTCAATATTAGAATGGCTACTCCAGCTGTTTCTTGGGACCATTTGCTTGGAAAATTGTTTTCCAGCCTTTAACTCTAAGGTAGTATCTGTCTTTGTCCCCAGGTGGGTTTCCTGTATGCAGCAAAAAGTTTTGTTTACGTAACCAGTCTGTTAGTTTATGTCTTTTTATTGGGGAATTGAGCCCATTGATATTAAGGAAAAGTGGTTGTTCCTTCCTGTTATTTTTGTTGTAATTCTTTTCATGTGGCTGTCTTTAGGTTTCTTGAAAGATGACTTTCTTGCTTTTTCTCGAGCTTAGTTTCCCTCATTGTGTTGAAATTTTCCCTTTATTATCCTTTGAAGGGCTGGATTTGTGGAAAGATATTGTGTAAATTTGGTTTTGTCATGGAATACCTTAGTTTCTCCATGTATAGTAATTGAGAGTGTTGCTGGGTATTGTAGTCTGGGCTGGCTTTTGTGTTCTCTTAAGGTCTGTATGACATCTACCCAGGATCTTCTGGCTTTCATAGTCTCTTGGGAGAAGTCAGGTGTATTTCTGATACGTCTGCCTTTATATGTCACTTGACCTTTTTCCCTTACTGCTTTTAATATTCTTTCTTTGTTTTGTGCACTTGGTGTTGTGATTATTATGTGATGGGATTCCTTTTCTGGTCCAAACTATTTGAAGTTCTGTAGGCTTCTTCTATGTTCATGGGCATCTCTTACTTTAGGTTTGGGAAGTTTTCTTCTATAATTTTGTTGAAGATATTTACTAGCTCTTTAAATTGGAAATCTTCCTTCTTGTCTATACCTATTATCCTTATGTTTGGTCTTCTCATTGTGTCCTGGATTTCCTGGATGTTTTGGGTTAGGTTTCTTTTGCATTTCACATTTTCTTTGATTGTGGTGTCAATGTCTTATATGATATCTTCTGCACCTGAGATTCTCTCTTCTATCTCTTGTATTCTGTTGGTTATGCTTGCATCATTGGCTCTGACTTCTTTTCTAGGTTTTCTATTTTCAGAGTGATCTCCCTTTGTGATTTCTTTATTGTTTCTACTTCCATTTTTAGATCCTGGATGGTTTTGTTCAAATCTTTCCCTTGATTGGATGTGTTCACCTGTATTTCTTTAAGGGAGTTATTTATTCCCTTCTTAAAGTCCTCCAACATCATCATGAGAAGTGACTTTAGATCCATATCTTTTCTGGTTTTTTGTTTGTTTGTTTATTTGGTTTTTTTTCGAGACAGGATTTCTCTGTATAGCCTTGGCTGTCCTGGAACTCACTCTGTAGACCCATATCTTGCTTTTCTGGTGTGATGGTGTATCCAGGACTTGCTATGGTGGAAGAATTTGGTTCTGATGATGCCAAGTAACCTTGGTTTCTGTTGCTTCTGTTCTTATGCTTGCTTCCTGCCATCCGATTATCTTAAGTGCTTGCTGCCCTCAATATATCTGATTGGACCCTGTCCTTTCTGTAATCCCGGTTGATTTAGGACTCCTCAGAGTCCCGCTTTCTCTCTGATCCTGTGATTCCAGGATCCTGTGAGCCTGAGATTCTGGGTATGTCAGAATTCTTGGCAGTTAAGCTTCCTCTGAGACCCTGAGATCCTGGTGTGATCAAGCTCCTGGTATCCTGGAGTCCTAAGATCCTGGGTGTGTTACAGTGCCTGGGAGTGGTGTCTCCTTTGGGGACCGTGGGGCTGTCTGCTGTTTTCAAAACCAAGGTATGCCAGCACCAACCAGAAGGGGAACTCGAGCTGCTGGTCAAGCTCCTGTGTCCTTTCTTCTGCTGTCACAGGCCCGTCACAATTGGTTTGGAACAGATGTTGTGTTCCACTTACCAGTGATCCTAAAATCCTGGGTGTGCTAGGGCGCCTGCCTCGTGGAGAGTCCTCTGGGGACCGTAGACCATCTGCTGAGTTCACGCCCAAGGTGGCTCGGAGCTGGTGCTGTCTGGAAGGGCGAGTTTCTTTATTTTAGATTTTTTGATACTAGGAATTGAACCAGGTATTCTGAAGGAGCAACCACTGCCCTTAACTCTCAGGCATCTCTCCAGCCCCATACTTTTCTTTTTGGTTCTTTGTTTTGTTTTCCTTTTTCTGCTTTTGTTTTTATTTATTTTTTTTTGTTAAAGATTTATTTTATTTATTATATGTAAGTACACTGTAGCTGTCTTCAGACACTCCAGAAGAGGGCGCCAGATCTCGTTACGGATGGTTGTGAGCCACCATGTGGATGCTGGGATTTGAACTTATCACCTTCGGAAGAACAGTCAGGTGCTCTTACCCACTGAGCCATCTCACCAGCCCCTGTTTTTATTTTTTGAGACAGGTTTTCTCTGTGTAGCCTCTGTGGGCACTGTGCACATGAGATATATACACAGGCATGCAGGCACATGCACTTTTTTTTTTTAAAGTTACAAGGTGGAAAATGATTAAAGACACTGATAGTGATCTCTACACCCCCCCACACATACATAGCCCATACACGCCCAAAAACTAAATAAATAATACTTTGATTCATTTATTTTTAGTCTTCATTCTTGACCTTAGAAACTAAAAACCGGGCTGGAGAGATGATTCAGTGGATTGAGGGTATTGGCTGCTCTTGGAGAGGACTCAGGCTTTATTCCCAGCACCCAAATGGCAGCTCACAACCATCTTCATGAAACCCTAGTTCCGGGGCAGCAGGCGGGGGTGTTTGTTTTTAATTGAGACAGGGTTTTTTGTAACCTAGGCTGGCCCCACATTTGTTCTGTAGCCAAGGATGACCTTGAATCTTGCCAGTGCCTTTCAGGTCCTAGAATTACAAGTGTGTGCCACCAGGCCTCATTTTACACTGTGTCGAGGCTCTAACTTGACTGTGGGGCAAGGACTGTACTAGCTGAGCTGCCTAGCTCCAGTGTTTATTAACAGTTCTTGGATAATATTGATATTGGTGGGTAAATTTCTTCTAATAATTTTTATAACCTTTCTTACTAGGAAAGAGAGAAGTTACGTGAAGAAAAGCGAAAATATATGGAATACTTAAAGCAGTGGAGTAAACCCAGAGAAGATATGGAATGTGATGACCTTAAGGTATGAATGTGCAGTGCTTGACACAGATGTATTTAATGTGTCCTATGTGGCTTTGCTGATAGAATGGTTGGCTGGGCTGGGCATGGTAACACATGCATTTAATCCAGCAAGTGGTAGGTAGAGACAGGTGGATGGACCTCTTGTGAGTTTGAGGCCATCCTAGTCTACATACTGAGACCCTATCTCAAGAAAAAAATTGGGGCTGGGGTGGGGTGGGGTTTGCGTGTTTGTTTGTTTTGGCGGTGAGAAAGGCGTTACTGCTACCAGGCAGCCTGGAGGGAGCTCCTTCCCGTTCGATCGTCTGTGTCACTCTTCTGAGTGCTCAGACTGCAGGTCTAGCTGAAAAGTTTGTTTCTTGATAGAAGTGCATCTTCCTCACTTAACTTGAAACTTAACTTGAAAGGAAACAGCCAGCTATATAGGTGGTTTTCTTAACTTTCCAGGGTTGCATTGTTACTGTAGTAGAGGTTGCCAAAATCATTGTGATACCTAGCAACCATAACTGCTGTGACAGGTGTGCATTTAGTTAGCTTTATTTGGGTTAAAAGAATAAAGATTTTATTTATTCTGGAAGTAATCGAAAAGTATCTAAACGTTTAGACATTACATATACTGTTTAACCTTGCAGGAACTTCCAGAGCCAACGCCAGTGAAAACTAGACTCCCTCCTGAAGTCTTCGGTGATGCGCTGATGGTTTTGGAGTTCCTTAATGCATTTGGGGAACTTTTTGATCTTCAAGATGAGTTTCCGGAGGGAGTAACCTTAGGCAAGTACTCAAGTTACCTGTTGCTTCGTGACAGTTTACTCTGACATAATGTATTACTTGATTTCTAGCTGTCTTAGTTAGGGTTTCTATTGCTGTGATAAAACACCATGACCCAAAGTAACTTGGTGGGGGTGGTGAGGGTGGGAGTTTACTTTGCTTGACACCAGTCCATCATCAAAGAAGATGAGGGCAGGAATCTGGAGGCAGGAGCTGGAGCAGAGGCCTTGGGGAAGTGCTTTCTACTGTCCTGCTCATCTTGTATTCTCACAGTATCCAGGACCACTTGCCTGTGGTGACATCACTCCCAGTGGTCTGTGCACTCCCTCATCAACCATTAATCAAGAAAGTGCCCTATAGACATAGCTACAGGCCATGTTAAGGAAGCATTCTTTCAACTAAGATTACCTCTTCCCTGATAGGTCTAGTTTTGTGTCAAGTTAACAAAAAACAACCTGCATACTAAAAATGTACAGGAAACACACACATGTTCCATGAAAGTAGGTGGGTACAATATAGAGCCAGAAAAGGATCAGTTAAAGAGAGGAGAAGGGAAGTTAATCAGGGATAGTGGAGCAGAGAGAAATGCAAACACACAGTTATATATGTGCATGAAAATGTCATTAAGAAACCTTGCTGGGCATGGTGGCGCACGCCTTTAATCCCACCACTCAGGAGGCAGAGGCAGGCGGATTTCTGAGTTCAAGGCCAGCCTGGTCTACAAATTGAGTTCCAGGACAGCCAGGGCTACACAGAGAAATCCTGTCTCGAAAAAAACAAAAAACAAAAAAACCAAACAACAAAAAAGAAACACAGCCTTGTATGTTTACTAAATAAATTAGTGAAAAAAATAATAAACTTAAAAATAAATGGGGTTTTTTTTGTTTTGTTTTTTAAGTAAGTGACCTCACAGTTCTGTAGGGTCATTGGTCATCTCCTTTGGAATCTCCCATATGACATATAATTGCAGTCAAAGAGTGGCTAGAACTGAGATTTTTTTTTTTTTTTTTTTTGGTCTTTGCGAGACAGGGAGTTTACAAACAAGTAGTTTCCACTTCTAATTTATAATTAATTTATATGTGGGTTTACAACCTTTATATAAACATTTATAATAGAATCCAATATGAGGAGGAATTTGAATTTTAAATTTTTATCCAAAAAAAATGTTTACGCTGTATGTAGAAGCCTCTGAGACAGACTTCATTGTCATTCTTATTTAATAAGAGAGTACATCAACTAATAGGGCTCTGAGATCTGCAGTGTCTCCTTATGGAAGAAATAATAATGTCTTATGAATCAAGAGCATCTAAATTTTATTTAGGTAAACATTTTAATGTCTACAGTGTTAGGATTAAAAGCTAATAATGATGGTTACCTTTGCTGGGCACTGTGTGGTAAACACAGCCCACAGAGCTCTCGTCAACAGTGGAATGATAATAATTACCAATTGTGTGTTTTAGGGGGTTTTGTTTATCTATTTTGATTTTTGAGAAAGTTTTACTATGTAGCTCTGGTTGACCCAGAATTTGTGATGTAAGCTGGTAGAAAATCTGCCTTCATCACCACTTCCTGTAAAATTATATTTTTAAATGTAGCTAAATTTGTGCCTCAATGTTAAATTTAGATGTTATATTTTGACTGACTTTGATATTTTTTTTTCTGTGTTGAAGTTCTAATTTATTTCGGTTTAGATAAGGCGTGGATCTACTTTCATAAGCAGGCACTTGAGAGAACAGTCGCACAGGCTCATGTTGATTAAATGTTTATTATTTTCCAATGGCGTTGTTTCTTCAGTCATGACAGAACTTTAAATTCCTTTTAAACGTTTTATTCACAGAAGTGTTAGAGGAAGCTCTTGTAGGAAATGACAGTGAAGGCCCACTGTGTGAATTGCTTTTTTTCTTCCTGACTGCAATCTTCCAGGCGATGGCTGAAGAAGAGGAGGAAGTAGCCAAAGAGCAGATAACTGATGCTGACACCAAAGGTCAGAGTTCAACACCATTGCTGATTAAGCTAGCAGCTCTAAGGAAAACTGGGTTTTGATGGATTATTTCATAACTTTTCTTTTGCAGTTAGAAAATGTAGGTGGTTTACCTGATGCTAAGTCATATTATGCTAACAACATACTACCAGATACCTGTAAAAACTTATAATATTGCTGTGACCTGTTTCTGACAGCCTTTGAAACATTTTCTATTGTTTCTTTATATTTTCTATTGTAATTTAGAAGCATCTCACTGTCTGGTACCTGCAATGCCAAGAGATTCTGCTAAATAGCCTTTTCCCTTGGCCCTTCATTGGGAAAACTTAAATTCTTATTGCTACTTTCAACTACTGCTAATTTTATTGTAGATCTGACACATTTTACACTAACATTTAGGATTTTTTGTTTGTTTGTTTGTTTTTTTGTTTTTTTGTTTTTCGAGACAGGGTTTCTCTGTATAGTCCTGGCTGTCCTGGAACTCACTTTGTAGACAAGGCTGGCCTTGAACTCAGAAATCCACCTGCTTCTGCCTCCCAAATGCTGGGATTATAGGCATTCGCCACCACACCCGGCTTAGGATTTTTTTTTTTTTTTAATCTGGATAGTTTGATTTGGAAATTTTGTTCTTTAAATTACTATCCAAGGTCAGTATAAAAATATGTTAATATAGCAAAAAAATTTCTTGGAGAACCCTTTAGAAAACTTGTACAATTATGTTCACTGGTCTTTCAAGCACTTGTCAAGGCCCAGCCATCTAACCTACTTCGTTATCTGATGTGCCTTTCCTTTCACACTTTGTTAATAAACTATTTCTCTGCCTGTCATTTAAAAATTGTGTGTGGATATGCTTACCACCCCCAGTACTTCCTAAAATGGGCATAGGCAAACACACCATAATCCCAGCACTTGGGAGGCAGAGGCAGGAGGATCAGAAGCTCAGGGTCATCCTCAGCAATATACTAGTTCAAATCTAACCTGAGACACATGAAACTTCTCAAATGCGACAATATGCTCACTGTTTGGTTTACCTCCTATAGTCAGGTGAGAGGTTGAACATTTATATGTTATTGATGACTAGGAGCTTGATTAAATAACTCTTCGGTCTGTTATGTAAAAACCTTCATAAGGAAATCACACTAGGAGATGTCTCAGCAGCAGAGTGCTGGGACACAAAGATGGAATTTCTCCAGTCTGCTAGTTTTCTGGCCCTAGGTAGTTTTGAGTTTTGTGCCTAGATCCTGGATCAATGGGGTTAAT
Organism: Mus minutoides; assembly: GCA_902729485.2. Lineage (NCBI taxonomy): Eukaryota > Metazoa > Chordata > Mammalia > Rodentia > Muridae > Mus > Mus minutoides. Next base: position 613,300 of record LR749888.1, read on the forward strand.
AAATCTGCATCTAATGCTGTCTGCCTTCTGATCTTATGGTCTGAGTTGAAGTGAAATGTATTCTCCAGCTTAAGTGCCGATCACCATAGGTTCTATATCAAGGTTGTCTTAGCAACATGACTGCTCCATTTTCATCAAATGAAAGCATTCATATGACCATTGTGTTGTGTTAGACAATAACACTATAGAATTATTGGTAAATTTACAACATAACTTAAGACATTTAGCTGTGTTTAGTTCCACATTTAAAACAGATGAAGATTGCCATTTTGAAAGCTCTAGTGCGAAAAGAAAGGTAGATCCAGCAAGATAGCTCAGCAAATGGAAACACTTGCTGTGCAGTCACAGCATTGGGTCCCTAGAGCCCACAGTTTAAGCAGAACCAATGTCTGAGGCATTGTCCTCTGGCCTCTACAGGTGTGTCTGCACACACACAGGCACGTACAAGCATGTAATAATAAGAACAAAGGAAAATTAGAACAATCTCAAATATAAAAATACAAAGTCAGTCTCTGCATAAAGGCTTGCTAAGCATTAAGGTTATATATGGTTCAGTGATGGCAGCTATGGCAGGATAACATTTTCTTCACATCTCAATAACAGAAAACTTTTCTAAAGTCTTATAAACAGTGAGATGGGATTGATGTTTTTTTTTAACTTCTACTTTGACTGGATTTATTTTCTATGCAAAGAAACATGTGTAGCTAAAAGAATTGTGGCTAATAAGGTGATGGACCACAGATTTAGGCAATCTGAACTATAAACCCCATAATGATTATAATTATCTCAAAATAGGAAAATAAGTAACAAAGTTAAAAAGCTAATTGTCAGACGGGCGTGGTGGCACACGCCTTTAATCCCAGCACTTGGGAGGCAGAGGCAGGTGGATTTCTGAGTTCGAGGCCAGCCTGGTCTACAGAGTGAGTTCCAGGACAGCCGGGGCTATACAGAGAAACCCTGTCTCTAAAAACTAAAAAAAAAAAAAAAAGGCTAATTGTCTTCTTAGCATTGCCCATATCTAATTTCATTAGCCCTTGGTATCTCTGTTTCGTATCAAATCTAAGAAATTTTGTCAGTTTTAAAAGTCTTATACAAATCAGTTATTCCTGCTGTTTTCTTGGTGCTACTGCTAGTTTGAGATAGGATCTCTCCATGATGGCTTTGAACTTGCAATATTGTTGAAGTTGACCTTGAACTCCTGCCTCCTTTCTCCATGTTTTACCATAACCAGTTTTCTGTCTTTATTTTTATTCAGTGAACCTAAAATTCTTTGATGGACATAAGCATCTTCCTTAAATGGAACAGTTTTGAGCTTCCCTTCCCCCCCCCCCCCCCCGGGTATCATTATTGAATGTTATATGTCCCTCTTTATACATTAAATTGATGTAATAAAGTCACTCTTGGTGGCACAGGCCTTTAATCCCCACCTCTTGTAATAATAAGGGAGGCAGATACAGGAGAATCCATGAATTTGAGGCTAGCCTGGTCTAAATAAAGAGACCCTGTCACAAAGCAAAACTGTTTGATACAATTATATAGGATATAGTTCAGCCAAGCTCTCTTGTGAGAAAGGACCCAGGAAATACTGAGAACATTCTAAAGAGATAATTCCCTAGAGTGCCATATGATAGATAATGCAGTTTAAGAATACATATTTTGAGTTGAAGAGATGGATCAATAGCTATGAGCACTGGCTGCTCTTGCAGAGGACTGTGGTCTGAATCGCAGCACCCACATAGAAGCTAAAAACCTTTAGCTCCTATTCCAGAGGATCTGATATCCCCTTCTAGCCTTCTTCAGCCCCTACACATACGTAGTACATAAGATATGCACTAAGGTGAACACACATGTATAATTTTGTAATGTAAAATAATAGAGTAGTGCTTTAACATGTCATTTTATGTAAGACTAAAAACAATCATCCTGTTATTGGTTCATTTCTTAAGGCCTTTGTCACCTTTGTTCTAAAATTGCGATTTCCTCTAAATGGTAGATGTTGGACATGATATTGCTTACTGAGGAAGAGATCTAGCACACTTGTGTGGCTGTGTCTAGGAGTGTGGGTAATCATAGTGCGTGCTAATGTTAAATGTGTTGTGGCTTTATATGTAAACTGAAAATGTGAAGTTTTAGGTCTAGTATTTGCCTGTTACTTGAGTTAGGTCTGGTAGGTGTGACTTCAGCATTGACAGTAAATTTAATCAGGTAACTTCTATGTGGTCCTGTTTGTATCTTAGCATCATCTGTGATTGTGAGCAGACTTGACCCCAAAGTTGCCTTTTCCTTGGAAAAGTTACTTTATTCTCTAAGGTTTCTTTTGTCAACCTGGAAATTTTGCTAATTGGATCATGTTAGAACATTATGGAAGCACAGATCCAGATTAGCCTGAGGTCCTTGCTTACCATGCAGGAGAGGAAACAAGGTGGGTGGACAGAAGTCTCACCTTCTCACCCATTTTAACACAGGCTTTTCTTATGTTGAGCTTCTAATAAATATTTGAAGAACTTAAAGATTGCTTATCTAGACTTACCCCTTTAGGAAAAATAAAGCCCAGATTAACTGATGTGTCTAAAGAATGTGCACTAGTTACTGGCAGTGCTAAAACCAGAACATGACCTGTTGATGAGAATAACTTATAAACACTGTACTGTCACACAGCCCTGGAGTTGGTTTGTTTGGGTTTGTTTCTGGAAAGCATGAGGGGTACAGTTGGCACTTGAGGTTTTTATATCTGTGTATTACAAGTGGGAAGAGTTGTTTATATGTGCTTATATATTTATACCAGTAGAATTGCTGTGTTGAGCTACTGTAACTTAAACATCTTTCAAAGCTAAAGCTATTCTCTTAGAAATCTTCCTCCTGCTTCTCAGACTAAAGATTTTGAAAGTGAGGAACTGTTAATGAAAAGCATGAGTAACTGACCACAGGGCAGGCCTTAAAGCTCTCCCGGTGTTTAGAAGACCAGGTACCTTTACTCAATTTTCAAAGTAGACTTCAAGTTACAAGAAATGAGTGATTTGTTTTTAATTCTAAAATACATTTTGCCATTTTTGGAATATGTAAGTGAATCTTGCTGGTACTTTGGAAATGTTCTTGTGTGCTCTGTAAGGACATGTTAGTGTACGGTCTGTGTTCAGGATCTGTTGCTTTGGTGGAGACCAAGAAGTATGAGAGTGAATAATGCTGTGCTGGGTGTTGGTTCTTCTGAGGTCCATGAATGTTAAGCTGTTTTGTTCATCGTTTTAAAGGAGCATTCTTCCCATATATTCTTGCACTAGAATAAAGTGTTTATTTCCTTAAAGATCTAACAGAGGCTTTGGATGAGGACGCAGACCCCACAAAATCTGCACTGTCTGCAGTTGCGGCCTTGGCCGCTGCATGGCCACAGTTACACCAGGGTATGTGTGGGCTTTGTTTTCTGTTGTTGTTGGCATTTTATTATAATTTATAAAGGTACATTTACAGTGTTGAGTATTCATTGTTTTCTAAACGGCTGTTTCATTTTTAACAATATAGGCTGCAGTTTGAAAAGCTTGGATCTTGATAGCTGCACTCTTTCTGAAATCCTCAGACTGCACATCTTAGCCTCAGGTGCTGATGTGACATCAGCAAATGCAAAGTACAGGTACCAGAAACGAGGAGGATTTGACGCCACGGACGATGCCTGCATGGAGCTTCGGCTGAGCAATCCCAGTCTGGTGAAAAAATTGTCCAACACTTCTGTGTATGATTTGACACCAGGTAAACTACAAGTTGGAATTTTTTTTTAACCTGCTTACTTCCTACCCATCTCTTTTATCCAGAAATCTAACAAGCCAACAAGAAACTCCATGCAGAGAAATTAACTCATTAGAGAAATTAAGAAAAAGCCGTGCATTATTGTTGTTTGAGTCATTTGGTTGATTGGTTTGGTTTTGGTTTGTTTGCTTGTTTGTTTTGAGGCAGAGTCTCACTTTGTGTCTGACTGTCCTGGAACTCACTGTGTAGACCAAATTGGCCTTAAGCTCACAACGAACTTCCTGCCTCCGCCTCCCAAATGCTGGAAGTAGATGAATGTACCACCATATCCACTACTCCTTGTTCTTTATCAGGCATTTTATCATTGAGTTACAAATTGTCAAACACTGTTCCTTTTTTTCCTCATTGATAACACAGAAATTATCCATTTTGGCAGGAGAAAAAATGAAGATACTCCATGCTCTCTGTGGGAAGCTACTGACCCTAGTTTCTACTAGGGATTTCATTGAAGATTATGTTGATGTGTTGCGACAGGCCAAGCAGGAGTTCCGAGAGCTCAAAGCAGAACAGCACCGTAAAGAGAGAGAAGCCACAGCTGCTCGGTAAGCATGGCTCACTCTCCCTTTCTCTCTCACTCTGTGTAAAGCTTGCCTACACCACAGCTGTATCTCGGCCGCAACACGAGCTATGTTTCTAAAGAGTGCGGGGCTAGTTTTCCCAGCATGGCTGTCTTTTTTTTTTTTAAAGATATTTTCTTTATTTATATTTCAAATGCTATCCCCAAAGTTCCCTATATCCTCCTCCTGCCCTGCTCCCCTACCCACCCACTCCCACTTCTTGGCCCTGGCATTCCCTTGTATTGGAGCATATAAAGTTTGCAATACCAAGGGGCCTCTCTTCCCAATGATGGCCGACTAGGCCTTCTTCAGCTACATATGCAGCTAGAGACACGAGCTCTGGGGATACTGGTTAGTTCATACTGTCGTTCCACCTATAGGGTTGCAGACCCCTTCAGCTCCTTGGGTACTTTCTCTAGATCCTCCATTGCGGGTCCTGTGTACCATCCTATAGATGACTATGAGCATCTACTTCTATATTTACCAGGCACTGGCATAGCCTTACAAGAGACAGCTATTTCAGGGTCCTTTCAGCCAAATCTTGCTGGCATATGCAATAGTGTCTGGGTTTGGTGGCTGATTATGGGATGGATCCCCGGATGGGGTAGTCTCTGGATGGTCCATCCTTTCATCTTAGCTCCAAACTTTGTCTCTGTAACTCCTTCCATGGGTATTTTGTTCCCTATTCTAAGGAGGAATGAAGTATCCACGCGTTGGTCTTCCTTCTTGTTTTTCTTGTGTTTTGCAAATTGTATCTTGGGTATTCTAAGTTTCTGGGCTAATATCCACTTATCAGTGAGTGCATATCAAGTAAGTTCTTTTGTGATTGGGTTACCTCACTCAGGATGATATCCTCCAGATCCATCTATTTGCCCAAGAATTTCATAAATTCCTTGTTTTTAATACCTGAGTAGTACTCCATTGTGTAAATGTACCACATTTTCTGTATCCATTCCTCTGTTGAGGGACATCTAGGTTCTTTCCAGTTTCTGGCTATTATAAATAAAACTGCTATGAACATAGTAGAGCATGTGTCCTTATTACCCGTTGGAACATCTGGGTATATGCTGAGGAGAGGTATTGCTGGATCTTCAGGTAGTACTATGTCCAATTTTCTGAGGAATTGCCAGACAAACTTCCAGAGTGGTTGTACAAGTTTGCAATCCCACCAGCGATGGAGGAGTGTTCCTCTTTCTCCACATCCTCGCCAGCATCTGCACGATGCTCAGTGTAAAGTGTCTGTGTGTCAGGTGGACTTTTGTTTGACTTTCAGAATACGTAGAAGGAAAGAAGAAAGGCTTAAGGAACAAGAACAGAAAATGAAAGAGAAACAAGAAAAACTGAAGGAAGATGAGCAGAGAAATTCAGCAGCAGTTCCAGGGTATGGTTTGAATCATTCCCCATGTAGCTTTACCTGTTCACCTCATATACAAAGAAATTTTAATATAGATAAAAATCACCTCATTACACATAAAGATTAAGAATAAAAGCCAGACACCTGAAACTGTAAAGTGCTTTCAGAGTTTAAAAACTTAATTTTCTATGACTATATTTAAAAGCCTATGAAATATATGTACAGACTCTTAATCAATTATACATGTGTTACTTTTTAGGAATATCACTTTTCTCTTAAAATTCATGTTGTAAATGGTAACTTCCTACAAAGACTTCAATGAGTTGTGTGTCTTCCCAATCCTCAAGACTAGGTTTCTCAGTGTTGGCCTAGCTGTCCTGGAACTCATTTTGTAGATATGCTGACCTCAAACTCAGACTCTTCCTGCCTCTGCCAGGATTAAAGGTGTGCGCTTCCATGCCCACCTCAATGGGTTAATTTTAACCTAAATAGTTAACTTCCTTCTTCCCTCTACAGCCACCACCAACATAGGTACACTGTTTCGTAGTGCTTCTGAGCCTTACAGGGGAAATATGGTTAAATTGGAAGGTTGACTTCTGCCATCCTTTTCAAATACCAAGATAACCTTGAACATAAATCTTCCTGCCTCCACTTCCCAAGTATTAAGATTATAGGTACATACAACCACACCTGGCTTAGTATTATTCCTAACAGTAAATGGTAAATTGTAAATAGTAACAAGCTAAATGTTCATCAATTTATGAAAAGTATAAATAGATAAATGTCTTCTGCATGCCTATGGAGAAAAAGACTGCCTGGCTGGCCTTTTGAAATCTCAGAGCCCACCCCCAATGACACACCTCTCACAAGGACACACCTCCTAATCTTTTTCTGAACAGTCTTTTGGCTAGGGACTAGACATTCAAATATATGAGCCTATGGGCTATTCTCATTCAAACCACTACAGGCAATCTTGTGAATATGCTAGAAATATCACTAAATTGTATGTTTTGAAATGATGATTTTCTCTTTTATATAAAGAGATTTATTTATTTGTTTGTTTGTTTATGTTTTTTTGAAACTGGATCTTTCTACATAGCTCTGGCTGTCCTAGAACTTGCTATATAGACCAGGCTACCCTTGAACTCAGAGAGTTCTCTGCTTCCCAAGTGCTCAGATGTTTAATGTAGCCATTGCTACCTGGAACTCCTGCTTCAACTTTGCCAAGTGCTAGAATTACAGGCATATATCAACACTTCTGACTCTTCCATATTTTAAATGTTGTTGTTGTTTGTTGTTGTGTGACTGAAGGAAGGGGGTGGAGTTTGTCTTCTCCTTCCGCCTGTACATGGATATTGGGGCTCAGGGCTTGAACTCTGCTCATTGTGTAAGCACATTCCCCCCCCCCCCCCCCCCCCCCCCCCCCCCCCCCCCCCGCCCCCAGCATCTTGCCAGCTGTTTTGTTTTGTTTTGTTTTTCTTCTTATCTCACCTCCCTCATATGCCCTTTCCCAGTTTCCTCAGTGAATAAAGATGTGAGCCTGCAAAACTTCGCTTTGGATGTAGAAACAAAAATGATAGCATATCATTTTTGCAATATATTTTATTGTCTGTGAGGCTTGCAGTTTACCCTGACTGGCCTGTTAGCTCCTGTGAGGCCCAGGCAGACCTCACACTCAAGGCCTCAGCCTCTAGTGTGCTGGAATTACAGGCATGCACCACTACACTCAGTTTAAGTGATAGAATTCCCTCTGAAGCTCATATAATTTTAGTTTAAATTTGAACAACATAATGGAATAACAAATTATGTTCGATCCACTCACTCACTGTATGTGAAGTACAACTGCTTCTGTCCCTTGGTGTTTGTCTCCCTATCTCTCCCTACTCTGAGCTGTTATCAGCAGGTAGCCAACCCCTCTTCCCCACCCACCACCCCCCACCCCGCCTCCGAACAGGGAGAGCAGCTTCTCTGCACCATTCACATTCTCACCGTCATGGTAGCAAGCACTCTCTCCTTCTCTAAACTTTCCTTCACAGAGCTGCCCCAGGTTTGGTTCCCAGCCGCCACTTGGTGACTTACTCCAGTTCCAAGGAGAACCCACTTTTCTGGTCTTCACAGGCATCTGGAGCATATATTGTTCACCCATATACATGCAGGCAAAACAGACATACACGTAAATAAATGTAAACCCCTCATTTCCTTCCTTGCTCCTAGGGCCAAGCATGGTTTTAACTCTGCCCTTTTTTCTCACCCATATCTTGGATCACTCTTCTTACTTATACTTTCTTGAGATTTTTAGCTCATTCCTTTTCCTTTCAGGGAAGAAGAAAGGGAAGATTTTGATACTAGTACTGAGAGCAAAGAAATAGAGCAAAAAGATCTGGACCCTGATGTGGTTACTGAAGATGAAGATGACCCAGGATCGCATAAAAGGAGCAGAAGAGGTATCTATCAGCTCACTCACAGCCAGGGGTCTTTCTGCTTCATGGCTAGGTCTTGATTCAGCTCTATTCAAGTCAGCCTTGAACACCTCTGATTCTCCTGCCTTTACCACTAACCATGTCTGTCTAAAAAAAAAAAAAAAAGAAAACAAAACCAGACAGTGACCAACTTGTTATGAAATGATGTTGTGAAAAATATTACTATGCTTATGGGATTGTTTTGGTTTGTATTGCATGAAGACAGGGCCTAACTACATAGCCCAGACTTGCCTGGAACTTTGCAGGTGAGGCTGGCTTCAGACTTGAAGTCCTCCTAAGTAAAGGGATTATAGACAAGTGATTCTACAGCAGACATAGTATATATACTAAAGTGCTTTATTCACAAGTCATTGAAAAGACACAATATTCTTTTTCATGAGTCCTTTTCATGTTCTCCTACCTCTTCTTTCCTTATTCAAGTTTATTTGAAACAAGATTTCATATAGCATAGTCTGCCCTTGAACATTAAATTCATAATATAGCCAAGAATGGCCATGAAGTGCCTTTACCTCCCAAGTGCTAGGACGATAGATTCCCCACTATGCCTATCATAGATCAGTGTCTTCTAACTACAACTGCAGTATGGGGGGGGGGGGGCAGTTTGAGACAGGGTCTCAATTTGTAGCCCTGGCTGGCTTGGAGCTCACTATGTAGACTATGTCTTACTTGCCTCTGCCTCTTAAGTAACTTCAAATTTTATTTAGCAGGTCTTTTGTTTTGTTTTCTAAGATTTATTTTTTTATTTTATGTGCATTTGTGTCTTGCCTCTGTGCATGAATATATGAGGGTGCCAGATCCCCTGGAACTGACATTGCTGTGACCTCCATGTAGGTGCTGGGAATTGAAACTGGGTCTTCTAGAAGGGTCAGTGCTCTTAACTGCTGAGCCACCTCTCCAGCCCCAAGCAAGTTTTACTAAGTCTGTTTTGACTAGTTTTTACTCTCTATTCTATGAAAGCAATGTGCAGGCCTGTGCACAATGATCTCTCACTGTGTCTTCACACAACTTGCTCTCTGCATGCCAGAGAGGAGGGGACCTAGTTGTGCTGTTCTTAGGATACCAACCCTGCTCAGTTAAAGCCCCAGCTTCAGATACAGTCACAGTAAAACATGGTTCAGTTTGTAACACAGTAAGTCCTGGTTAGCTTTGCGTCTCATATTTATTTCTTTTTTGTTGTTTTGTTTTTATTTTTGAGACAGGGTTTCTCTGTGTAGCCCTCCCTGTCCTGGGACTCACTTGGTAGAACAGAGATGCAGAGATTTTCCTGTCTCTTCCTCCCAAGTGCTGGGATTAAAGGTGTGCATCATCACTGCCCAGTGTGTCTTATATTTCTTAACATAAGGCCTTTCAGAGCTAAAGGCAGGTGAATCTCTGTGTGCTCCAGGGCAACCAAGTCTACTACATAATGGGACCCTGTCTCAAACAATAGCAACAAAAAACAAAGAAATTAAATAAATAAATAAATAAACAAACAAACAAACAAACAAGCAAGCAAGCAATGATGATACATTTTATTTCCACGTAGGGAAAGTGGGACAAACTGCAGTTAAGCCATGTATAAAGCAAGAAGAGATGAACTACTGTATAAAGCAGGAACCTCTGAGTGCCGACGCAGAGGAAGCTTCTAGGCAGGAGCAACAACAGAAAGAGAAAGAACTCCTCGACAAGATCCAGAGTGCCATCGCCTGCACTAACATCTTCCCTCTGGGGCGCGACCGCCTGTACAGGCGCTACTGGATCTTCCCTTCCATTCCTGGTCTGTTCATAGAAGAGGATTACTCGGGTCTTACTGAAGATATGTTGTTGCCTAGGCCTTCATCATTTCACAACAACGCACAGCCTCATGATCCTCAGGTATCTATTAAAACTGAAGAGTCCTTCAAGTCTGAATCTACCTCCAGCCTCGACCCAGGTCCATTCGCTGACTCTGTGCTGCTGCCAAAACCAGTGCATAAGCCAAATCGGTGGTGCTTTTACAGTTCTTGTGAGCAGCTAGACCAGCTCATTGACGCTCTCAACTCCAGAGGACACAGAGAAAGTGCCTTAAAAGAGACCCTGCTGCAGGAGAAGAGCAGAATATGTGCACAGCTTGCCCACTTCTCTGAAGAGAAATTCCATTTTTCAGGTAAATGTTTGTTCTGGTTTTTTTGGTTTTTTTTTTTTTTTTTGAGTCAGTGGCTGTCCTGGAATTCACTGTAGAACAGGCTGATCTTGAACTCACAGAGATCTGTCTGCCTCTGCCTCCTAAGTGTGGAGATTAAAGGGATGTGCCACCATTCCTGGATTAAACCTATTTCAAGCTGTTACACATATGTTAAAACATGTTAGCTTTCACCCTGACCTGTTCTTAGTTTGCAAATTAGACAGTCATCATATATTTCTTCATACAGACAAGGGTCTCACTGCCTTTGCGTTGTTTGTGTGAGCGGTCTTCTCATTCCTGGACAATGGACTGACTACTTGTGTTATTCAGCTTTGCATTTTTGTGGGAAAGATACTATGGTGAGTGGGATGAATGTTTTGACCAAGTGGCTGCCAGGGCAGATCAGACTGCAATACTTCCTACGGGAGGCTGACACACTGATGGCAGATAAGAGAAAGAAAAGCATCTCATGGTGTGAGTTTCAGCAACGAGAGTCATGGGGAGCATTTGGGGCATGTTACTGTATCACACTTTATATATTTTTTCCTTTGTGTTTGTTTCTTCTTATTTATTATACTCTCTTACAATACATCCTGACCACAGTTTCCCTTCTCTGCAGTCCTTTCTCTTTCTCTCCTACCTCTCCCCTCCCCCAGATCCATTCCTCCTCAGTTTCCCTTCATAAAAGAGCAGGCCTCCCTCCAGGCATATCAACCAAACATAGCATAAGAGGTTGCAATATAAGCTAGACACAAACCTTCAAGGCTGGATGAGGCTCCAGTAGGAAGAAGGGGGACCCAAGAGCAGGCAAAAGAGTCAGACACCCCAGTTCCGGTCTGTTTGGTGTCCCACAAAAAACCCCAAGCCAAACAACCACAACATATGTATAGAAGACTTAGCACAGACCATGCAGTCTCCATGATTAGTGCCCAGTCTCTGTGAGCCCCTGTGAACCCTGTTTGCTTGATTATATAGGCCATGTTCTCCTGGTGTTCTCTGGTTCCTATAATCTTTTCCCCAGACTCTACCCAATGTTTGTCTGTGGGTCTCTGCATCTGCTCCCATCAGCTGCCAGAGGAAACCTTTCTTTTGTTCCTTTTTTTTTTTTTTTTTTTTTAAAGACAAGGTTTCTCTGTTTCACATGTCTGGCTGACTTGGAGCTTGCTGGCTTTGAACTCATAGAGTTCAAATCCCCTGCCTCTCCCAAGTGCTAGGATTAAAGGTGCCTGTCACTATGCCCAAGGAAGCCTTTCTGATGCTGATTGGGCTAGGCACTAACCTATAGGTATAGCAGAATATCATTAGGAATCATTTTATTGACTTTGGCGGGGCAGACATGTTTGGTTCTTTGACCCTAGGTCTCTAAACCATCTAGCTTCCAGTTCCTGGTTATCCAGATAGTATCAGGCATGGACTCCGCCTTCTGGGGTGGGCCTTAAGTTTAGACCATATTTATATATTTTTAACAGATCAGCCACTCATCAATTGAAAGTATACAATTCAGTATGTTCACAAATGGACAATCACTCCCACAGTATATCCTAAAACATTTTTGTTGTTTCAAACAAGAATCTTTGTTGGCCAGGGAATTAGCTCATCAGACTTTTTTTTTTTTTTTTGGTTTTTCGAGACAGGGTTTCTCTGTATAGCCCTGGCTGTCCTGGAACTCACTTTGTAGACCAGGCTGGCCTCGAACTCAGAAATCTGCCTGCCTCTGCCTCCCAAGTGCTGGGATTAAAGGCGTTCAATGCCCTGAACCCACATAAAAAGCCAACGGAGAGAGGCAGGCGGATTTCTGAGTTCGAGGCCAGACTGGTCTACAAAGTGAGTTCCAGGACAGCCAAGGCTATACAGAGAAACCCTGTCTCGAAAACCAAAAAAAACAAAAAAAAAGCCAATGGAAGTGGTATGAATCTGTACCGCCACTCCCACAGTAAGATGGGGGTGGAGACAGGGCGATCAGCTGGAAGTTTGCATATACATGCAGTGTGGGTACACACATACATGTCTCTTAACTTTGGACAACCACAAATCTTTCAGTGTCTGTTAAGGTTTATCTTGATGTTCCTTTTTCTGGGTTTTATTTGGTTGGGCAGGGGAGGTTGGCTTGGATTGTCTGAGTTTGGTTTTTCCAGACAGGTTCTTATGAATGCAATCATACCATCCTTTGTGGCTAGCATCCTAAGAATAATGCCACTAGTGTTCTCAAAACTTTATTACTTTTTGTGGCCAAATAATCTATTTTGTACATATACTACATTTTATTTATTCATTTATGAATAGATATTTGATTGATTTCCACCTTCTGTCTATTATAGGAAATGCTGCTATAAGCATTTACTTACAAGCTTTTGGGTCAGTGGTTCTCATTTGTTAAGTATGTACCTAGGAATAAAATTTCTTTGTCTGGTAATAACTTTAATACTCCAAGAACTGGTAGTTTGTTTCCCAAAGCAGCTACACTTACTTTTCCACCCATGGTGCATGGGTGCATGAGGGTTCTAGTTTCTCTGCTTCCTTGTGTTTCTGACTTTCTATATCAGCCATCATAAGGAGTGGGAAGCTTGCTGGAGAGTATCCACTGGTCCACCTGCCTTTACAAAATGCCTATACACATCTGCTGCCCATTCTGTAAATGGATTATTTGTACTTTACAGGATTGTAAGAGTTCTTTGTGTGTTCTAGATAGAGGACTGTGGTGGTTAGTTTCATATTACGCTGCCACAAGTTAAGGTCATCTGGGAAGAAAGACTCTTAATCCCATGCTTCCATGCTCCCATGCTCCCATGCTCCCATGCTCCCATGCTTCCATGCTCCCATGCTTCCATGGGAATAGTCTGTAAGGAAGTAGGGCTTCTTGATTGATGATTGGTGTGGAAAAGACCCATGCCACTGGGGGCTGGCCTGGTGGCCATGGACAGTATAAGAGCAGGGTAAGCAAATCAGAAGGGGCAAGCCAACAAGCAGTTTCTGCTTCCGCTCCTGCCTCCAGGTTCCTTCCGTGGGTTCCTGCCCCAACTTCCCTCACTGATGGAGTGTGACTTGAGTGTTTGTAAGCTGAAATAAACCCCTTTCTTCCCAGATAGTGTTGGCCATGCTGTCTATCTCAGCAACAGAAACCCTAAGACAAAGGCCTTTACCACATTTACGATGATAGCTATGAAGGAGTTACTCAAAATCATGTCATGTCATGTTTTAATGTTTGTAACTATTGAGAATTTGTGTTTATTTCATGTAAATTATCTCAAAGTTATGTTATTTTTTTTACGGAGAAAATCTTAAAGTTGTTTGATGGTTATTTCAGACAAACCTCAGGCTGATAGCAAGCCTGTGTCTTCTCGGGGACGATCTTCTGGTGCATGTTACATATCCCAGATGTCTGCAGAGAGGCAGCTTGAGCTGAGGCTCAGAGACTTTCTCTTGGATATTGAGGACAGAATCTATCAAGGAACACTAGGAACCATCAAGGTTTGTCCCTTATGTTTATTTATACCTTAGTTGCTATATGTAAATATTTCTAAATGGTTTATATTTTCATCTTCCCTAACTAGCTCCTGCCTTCTCTGCTCAGTCTTGTTGGTTGGTTGTCCCCCACTAATAGGACCTCACACATGCTAGACTACCACTCCAGTAAAGTACATCTCCAGCTGTTGATTTATCTTTGAGACATGACTTTACACTGGCTCTGATTGACTGGAACATTCTGTCTTGGTGATGGACTTGCACCACCATGCCTGTTACATATGTTATATTCATGCCTTCAGCATCATTTATCATTTATACTGTGACCACCTGAAATCATTTCTAAAGGGGCTGGAGATGGGTGCATTGTTTCAGAGCACTGGCTTCTCTTCCAGAGGACCCAGCTTCAATTAGTAATACAATTACAATTCTGTAACTGTAATTACAATTCTGTAACTCCAGTCCCAAGCTGACACTCTCTTCTGGCCACCATGGGAATCAGACACTTAAGTGGTACATAGACTTATATGCAGATGAAACCCTCATACACATACAATTTAATTTAAATTTTTAACTGTTTTTATAGCTGGGCATGGTGGCATAATTCTTCCAATCCCAGCACTCAGGAGGCTGGTGCAGGTGAATCTCTGAATTGAGGGCAACCTGGTCTACAAAGTGAGCTTCAGGACAAGCCTGAACTATATGTACAATGCTTATTTCAACAAGACAAAAACATTTGATTATATAATAAGTAGTGCATAATGAATGGCTCACACTCCTGTTATCCCAGCACTTTAGAGGTTGAGCAGGAAGACAAGACCAGATTGGACCACATAGTAATACATACATACACACACACACACACACACACACACACAAATGTGGTTTTTAAAAGTAGACTAAAGCACTAAAGCTTTTCATCTACATATTATATAAATTACATTACATCATTGAGTAACTTTATTTTATTTTCATTATTTTGGACTTTGAGTGAATTCTCTATATAACCCTGGCTTGCCTGCCAGTCCTTCTGCCTCAGCCTCCCGGGTGCAGTAGCCTTATTTTTTTATGCTTTATGCGTTTTTGATTCCTCTGTTCTAGAATGTACATGAATTAAGTACACAGCTCTTAGGAGTAGTGTATTCCCATATTTCAGGGTTAGTAACTCTAGGTTTCATTACAGGTTACAGATCGACAGGTCTGGAGATCAGCCCTGGAGAATGGGCGATACGAGCTGTTAAATGAGGGGAGCAAGGAGAACGGAGTGATTAAAACTGTGAATGAGGACGTGGAAGAGATGGAAGTGGAACAAGCAAGGGTCATAGTAAGAGACAGGTAAATGGCTTCTGAACTGATCGCCAGTCCTGGCTTAGGTTTTGGCTTCTTTTGTTTGGGATCTTTAGAAAGTGTGCTTAATGTCATTCAATTATATTATTTGGGGACAGTGTACATGTGTGTGGAAAACAGAAGTCAGTATCTCTCATCCTTCACTAAGTCTCTTCTGAGCTTGGAGGTCACCAATTCAGCCAGGCTAGCTGGCCAGTGGGCTGCTGCCAGGCCTGCTTTGTGCTGTGTGTGCTGGGGGTCTGAACTGTGGTCCTCCTGCTTAATTACATGGCCAGTGAAAGGCTTGTCTGCAGCACAAGCCTGAGAACCTGAGTCTGTACCCCAGGGCCCATTTAAAAATTACCATGCCACGTGCCTGCAAGCCCAGCCTTCTGTGTGGAAACAGAAATGGGTGCAGAAACTCATAGGCCAGCCTGCCTGGAGTACACAGGACAGAAAACAAGAGGGAGCCTGTGTCACCACAGTGGACGGAGAGAAGTGACTATCAAAAGGTGTCCTCTGACATAAAAAAAAAAAAAAAAGTACGATAAGTTTTCTACAGGGAAGATCATGTGAAAGCACTTTTGTAAGTAATAGTTTTACACTGGAGATATAAGTCTGGTGGCTGACATCTAGGAAGTGGGAGGGACTTCTGTCACCCTCACTTCTGACACTTTCCCCAGAAGCCTTCCCTCTTCTACCTTCTCTCCTTTACTAGGTGCCTTCTGTCCTCCATTCACTCATGATAGCTCTCTAAAGTTGGGAAACTCTGTAACATAGGTGTCAATAAACCTTTGCGGTCCGGGGAGATGGCTTGGTGGATAAAACACTTACCATGCAAGTAGGAACCTGAGTTAGCATCCTCAGAAGTAACATGAAGTGGGACATGGTCCCAGGGTTCTCACTGGCCACATGGGAAGCAGAGACAGAATCTCTGAGAGTTCATGCTAGCTAGCCTGCCATTTGCAATGGCAAACAACAAAAGAAACAGACCTGTCTCAAGGGGGAAGGCAAACCTGACGCCTGAGATTGTGTCATGAGCATACATCTATGCACACAAACGCACACAAATAAACCCTTCAGGGGTGCTGTCTAATGAACATGTATCCATCTGAGTTTCACGGAATTGATTTTTCTTTTAATTATAGACTTTTGGGGATTAAAACAGAAACTCCAAGTACCATCTCAACCAGTACCAGTACACCACAGTCAGTGAGCAATGTGGTTCATTACCTGGCCCTGGCCCTCTTTCAGATAGAACAAGGCATTGAACGACGTTTCCTCAAAGCTCCACTTGGTGAGTATCTTCTTATTTCAAAATACTAGTTGGATTTTAAATAATGTGAAACTTCCTCCTACTAGGACTTGTAGAATGACACAATGAACTTGATAGGCTAAAATTGATTTCATTTTTTAAAAGATGAACTTTTCAGGTAAGATGTATTTTAAATAATACGTAAAATATTGCTTCCTGGCTTACTCGAAACACTCACATTTGTTAAGCTTATTTCTTTTTGTGTGATGTTTCAAAAAAAATGCCAAAATGTATTTCTATCTAGATTTCAAATAATATAAATTAGGTGAAAACAGTTTTTTTTTGGTTTGTTTGGTTGTTTTTTGTTTTGTTTTTTAGTAACTTAAAATTTTTTGTTAGTGATTAAAATCTCCATTTGGAGATTTGGTTTAAAAATATGCATTATCCAAGAAACATTAAGTTAGAAATATAAAGTGTTAGGAGTATAGATGAAGAAATGTTCTACCATTTGTGGTTTGGGTGGGCAGGGCTGGGCCTCTTGTATGCTGGGCAGACTCTGTCATTGAGCTACAATTTATGTCTAGAATGAAAGAAATAATACGATCGTTTTAGGCAGTTTATGCAATTATTAGGCTTTTTAGGGCCAAACCACAAACCTAATTATTAATTATTAAGTCTTCAAAAAATATGAATTTCAAAATTCAAATCAATTTTAACGTTATCCTTGCTTCTAATTCCATGTTGCCTTCTTCAGATTTTAAGTTAATTCATCATGTTAGCTAGATGTTAATTCATCATGTTAATGTTAGCACATGCCTTTAATTCTGGCCCTAGAGAGGCAGACAGGTGAATTTCTTGAGTTTAAGGCTAGCCTGATCTATATAGCCAGTTCCAGGCCAGTCAGGGCTGTATAGGGTTACCTTATTTTTCATTTTTAAAAAAGTTTATATTTCACTGGGGTTATAGAGAAGATAAAAACTACACTTTTCTGGTCTCATGGGAAGGAGCAACTTGAATGCTGACATTCTTAAATAATGATATTAATTGGTGTGAGGGTTAATAAAAATGAAGTGTCCGAGCTCGTTAGACAGCAGCTCATTGGTTCATTAAAAGGACCCACACAGCAGGTCACAGCCTCCTGTAACTCCAGATCTAGTGGATCCAGCACCCTCTCCTGGCCTCTGTGAACAGCAGGAGTGACTTATAGATGAGTGGTTCTCAGCCATCCTAATGTTGCCACCCATTAATTCAGCTCTTCATGCTCTCGTTACCAAAACCATAAACTTATTTTTTGTTGCTACTTCATAACTATAATTTTGCTATTGTAATTAATTGCAATGTAAATATCTGTATTTTCTGATGGTCTTAGGCAACTCCTTGAAAGGGTCATTCGACACCCCCCCCAAAAGGGTTGTGACCCACAGGTTGAGAACCACTGCTATCAATTGAATCATTCAATTTCAGAATATAAATATACTCATATAGTGCACTTAAATTGAAGAATTTATATCTAACTTCCCATTGTTACAAATCTATTCATGTTCTTATAAGTTGATATTATTATTATAACTTAAGTAAATCACATCACTTTGAAGGCATCAGGCATAGGCTTTTCTCTCCTATCATCTAATGGTTTGTTTTGTTTGCTGGGGTTTGGTCCTGAGGATTGAATCTCTAGGGTCGCAACTCATGCTGGGTAAGCACTGTCATTGAGCTGGAGCCCCAGCTCTCCTCCTAAGATGGGGTCTCGCTTTGCTGCTCAGGATGACCTGAACTCTTCTGTAGCCCAGGCAGGCCTAGAACTCAGTGTCCTCCTCTCAGCTGGCCTTACAGGCTTGTACCCTCAGGCCAAAGGTTCCTCTCATTCCTTTGAATTGCCTTATCACAAAAGAACTAGTGCAGATGTCACCCCAGTGTATTCAGATCACTTTCAAGATAAGGAGATAGACTCTCACTGATGAGCTATTTGCTGTAGCTAGAGTCAGGGAAAGCCTTAAGCGGTATCCCCAACTCACCGGGCTCCAGTGGGTTGTTCAATCCAGGTAATGCAGATGTTCCTAGTTAAATGGATCACAAGGCCAAAGCAGAAGTTACGAGCCTGGGGAAGAGACATGTATGGGGTGATAGGGATAGAAGGGAGTTAAGAGAGGTTTGGAGGCAGGATGGACCCAACGACTGCGGCTGCCAGGGATCCATCCCACAATCAGTCACCAAACATAGACACTATAGCATATGCCAGCAAGATGGTGCTGAAAGGGCCCGGATATAGCTGTCTCGGGGGAAAATATACCAATGCCTGGCAAACATGGAGGTGGAAGCTCACGGTCAGCTATTAGATGGAACACAGGGTTCCCAAG